>PPKD02000016.1:0-374837 GCA_003705985.2 Tetrapisispora namnaoensis | reverse complement strand
ATGGCAGAAGTATCTTTGTCTTGGTTGATTAAAAAGGGTTGCAATCCAATTGTCGGTGTTAACTCAATTGAAAGAATTGATGAAGCTATCAAAGCTTTGGATGTAACTTTATCGGAGGAAGAAACTAAATATTTAGAAGAACCGTACGAATCTCATCCACAAATGTTGTGAGTAACTTTCTCAATAATGCATGCCAGTGTAATTACAGCAAATAATTTCAGAAGGTTTCCCAAAAAATTTATATAATATAAATAAAATAGTAAATCACGCAATATTTTTTAAGGACATTCTTCTTTTAATTTTACTTTAAGAACTTCTGAGTAGAAAATTTCGATAGAGTAAAATTTATATTCAATTTTTATAAGATAACAAATATTTCGAATTAAATTGATGAATAACAGATTATTAATGAAGGCACAGAAGGAAAGGGCCTTACAATAATTTATAAACCTATAGTACTGCTTAATTTACTTATATTAGTTATCATTGACAATTTTTCCTATGACATATTCTCCTGGCTTTATTAAATGTATAAAATTCTCACATTCTAGAGTTTCTTCCTTTAAATGAGATATGGTAATAATAGAACCGGGCCAAAATTTTTTTAAAAATAAATGACATGTTCTGATAACAGCAGAATCCATGCCAGAAAATGATTCATCAAGTAATAAAAGTTCCGGTAGTCTTATCATACTTCGAATGAATAAAGTTAATTTTTGATCAGTAACTGACAATTTATTAAATTTGACATCCTTCACTTTGGATAAACCAAAATATTTCAAAAAGTTATCGATTCTTAATTTCTCATCAACTGTTAATTTATTTATATTTTTGGTGAAATTATTAGGTGATCCATAATGCAATCCAGTTGCTACCAATTCCTCGGCATTTAATATGTTACCATATTCTTTCAAGACAATAGCGTGAAGTTCAGGTGAAGAAAATCCAATTCTAGAATTTATATCAAAATAGTTTGCTTTTCCAACTTTTCGAGGATTGCCGTTATCTAATATGTTGGAATTCCACGATTGTGGATGTTCTGCCATTATTAATGCTAAAATCGTAGACTTACCTGTCCCATTTTCTCCACGCAAATGCCATTTACTACCTTGTTTGACATTCCAATTAATTCGTTCTAAAACAGATTCACCTTTGTACCTTATGCAAACGTCTTTTAATTCAAACACATTATTATTATATTGTTCAGCATTGCTTTCTAATTTTAAAGAAATGTGGTCTTTAATACATTCTTTAGCAGATACATTATTTCGATGAGATGTCTTTTTGTCATTTTCCAGAACAGAACTATCATGTTGTGTCCGTATTTCTTGAATCTTATTTCTGAAGTTGTCAATCGGACCTTGAAATTTAATACCGGCTTCATCAACACAACATATATGTGAACACCAATTTGGAATTGGATCTTGCGTTCTTAATCCAATCACCGTTGAAGTATTAGTCAGAAAATTGTTAGGATGACTACCGTTATTATCACATCCGTCCAAAAAATCAGATATTGTTTTACTGGTGGATGGATCAAGACCAAGAAATGGATCATCTAGCAATAATAGATCTGGCTCTTTTAATAAGCTACGAGCCATTCTTGCTCTCCGCATTTGACCATTACTCAATCCCATTGTCCAACGGTTTTGCAAATCTGATAACTTCAACTTTTCAACCAAATAGTTGTATAATTCTAAACTTATTTTTCGATTCGTTGTTTTTACATCATAAAAAACCGAATTAGATCCAATTGAATTATTCAGTATATACTTTTTGCATATCTGATCAAAATCGTCCTTATAATATTCATATCTTGCCCCTAAATGTGCAGTTGGTATCACACCTTTAAATTCTAAAGACTCAATCAGCAAATCGGAACGGTCTTTATAATAACTGTTTCCATATATTCTGGATAATGGAGGTAATGCTAAGTATTTATTACCCAAGATATTTAACATCTTAGTTTTTTCAGGGCCCCAAACGGCCCATTTTTCACCATGCAAAATCTCTAAATTGTTAATTTTGTTTGGAAATACATATTTAGAGTTCTTAACAAGCGACGATTTGAACAAAGCATCATTTATTTTTACTACAAACTTGTTGTAGTACATAATTGGATATCCCTAGAGCAATATTCACTTCGAGAACTTTCAAATACTAAAATATTGTTTTGATCCCCTCCAAAACAGGCTGGTCAGGCTCGAATGATAACCGAAAACTGTACCAATTTTATAGCCACTTAAGAAACAAGAGATCAAATAATAATATCAAGTCTTGAATCACTAAAATTCAAAACCAATTGTTCAGAACCTTTTTTTTATGTTAATGCTAATACTCTATTTATAGTGTATTTCAATTTTGATGTCTCGTTTGTAAAATATGCGGGTGGATATTAATATAGAGATTGAGAAATACAACTTTGGTAACAATAAAGTATTTAACGATTTCAAGGCTCGTTCATGATTGAGATGTACTTCAACATGTATATGTGATTATCCATAAACAAACAAATTAAGTATTTCTTGGAGTTATATTTATTATTGCTTTCATAGATTCATAAAAGGAGCCTGCATATTATTAAGTAGTCTTTTAGAGATAGAATAAAGGTCTAGAAGGAGTAGTTACTGATCATTTTTAATTTCAACGATGAATGAAGAAACTTTAGATACTGATTACGATGTTATAGTGTTGGGAACTGGTTTGACTGAATGTATTCTATCTGGGTTGTTGTCAGTTGATGGTAAGAAGGTGTTACACATTGATAAGCAGGACCACTATGGTGGAGCTGGTGCTTCGGTAAATTTGTCTCAATTATACACTAAGTTCAAGAGCCCAGATAAAGTCTTATCTCAAGAAGATAGGGAAGCAAAATATGGGAAAGACAGAGATTGGAATGTTGATTTGATTCCTAAATTTTTAATGACAAATGGTGCATTGACTGATATTTTAGTTCATACTGATGTTACCAAATACGTTGATTTTAAGCAAGTTGATGGTTCTTATGTGCTCATCAAAGGTAAAATTAACAAAGTTCCAGCAACTGAAATGGAGGCTATTTCTTCACCTTTGATGGGTATTTTTGAGAAAAGAAGAATGAAGAAGTTTTTGGAATGGATTGCTGGGTACAAAGAAGATGATTTAGGTACTCATCAAGGTTTGGATCTTGATAAGAACACTATGGATGAGGTATACTATAAATTTGGTTTAGGTAATTCTACTAAAGAATTCATTGGTCATGCTATGGCTCTTTGGACGAACGATAACTACATTCAGCAACCTGCTAGACAAACCTTTGAAAGAATTTTGTTGTACTCTCAAAGTGTTGCAAAGTTTGGTAAATCACCATATGTTTATCCAATGTATGGTTTGGGTGAACTACCACAAGGTTTTGCTAGGTTAGCTGCTATTTATGGAGGTACCTATATGTTGGATACGCCAATTAATAAGGTTGACTACAATTCGAATAATGAATTCGAAGGAGTTGAAACTAAACTAGGTAATTTTAAAGCCCCACTCGTTATAGCTGACCCATCATATTTCCCAGAAAAATGCAAACCAAGCGGCCAAAAGGTCGTTAGAGTGATTTGCGTTTTGAATCATTCGGTTGTTAATACAAAAGATGCTGATTCTTTGCAAATTATCATTCCTCAATCTCAAGTTGGAAGAAAAAATGATATTTATATAGCTGTTGTATCATCTACACACAATGTATGTGCAAAGGGACACTACTTGGCTATTTGTTCCACGATTGTTGAAACTGATAAGCCGGAATTAGAACTAGAACCTGCCTTCAAGTTACTTGGCGAAGTTGAAGAAAAGTTTGTCGATGTCGCTGACATTATGGAGCCAATCGAGGATGGTAGTAAAGACAAAGTTTACATATCTAGATCTAACGACGCTTCCTCTCATTTTGAATCATTGACTGATGACGTCAAAGATCTATACAAAAGAGTTACTGGTAATGATTTGATTTTAAAGCCTAAGGAATCTGAATAAATTGTTTTGTAACAGGCTTGAATCTCACGATCGATTTCTAACAATATTTGATATTATATACCGTATAATTTTAACTCTAATTTATCATTAAAATATATATAAAAAAACGAAATTAATATATTTTCCTATATGTGAAATATTAATATTGAAAGTCATCAAGAAGTAGTTAATTAATAGGTTTCATCAATTTTTTCTCACACCTGGCTCTTGTATGACCAGGTTCATTGCAATAAGAACATCGTATCTTGTTTTTCTTTTTCTTAGTCTTCTTAGCTTCCTCTACAGCTCCACTGGTTGCATTATCTTCAATTTTACTAATTTTTTCAATTGGTAATAAAATATATTGCTGATTGTCTTCCTTTGTTACTATTTCAAAGCCAGTCGTCAGTATCTCATCCAACTTGGAGACGTTGAATTTGTAGTCTTTTGATGAAGTCGTTTTAGATAAATTTAATAGAAGATTGATAACTTTATCTAACTCCTTCATCTTTTTTTCATACTCAGAACTGACTTCTGAGGACTGTTTTTTATTCTGGGCTATCAATTTGGCAATTTTATCCATTGCAAAAGATAATTTTAGGATATCATCGTTATCGAATTTTTTTGACATGGCTAAAAAATATATTTAGTCCATTAGTTGCTAATATCTTACCATAGTCTTCTAATATGTCATGATATATTGAATAAAACCACCCAAGTGGTTCATAAACCATAAATATATACCTTTTCTTTATATAAAATGCTCGTTAACATAAATTTTTCAAATTAGTGGGAAGCAGGTCATCGCAAATTTTAAATGACAATGAAAAAGACCTTCTATGGGCAAAATTTATGTTTTATAAAAACATAATATCTAAGTCGTCAAAATATTTGATGTTTTTCCATTTTATTATGCAATTGTTAAAATAAGTAAATAAATTGTAAGCAGTTAAAGGTTAGGTTGTTCTAAAATGGCTCGTAGAAGAAGCAATAAGAAAGGTGGTAAGAAATTCCAGAAACCGCAGGCTGACTGGGTTGATCAGGCTAAAGAAAATGCTAAATGGGAAAAATATTATGAGAGACTCTTATTTAATGGCGATACTGAAGAATTTGCTAAGTTTAAGAAGGCTTGTCAAGAACCACTACCGATTACATTTAGAATCACTGGATCTAGAAATCACGCCAATGAAGTTCTATCTCTATTCAAAGACAAACATTTGAAATATTTAAATGATGTCGAATACGAAGGTGCTAAAATTAACCCACCAACCGAATTGCCTTGGTACCCTAACCATTTCTGTTGGCAATTGGAAGTTCCTAAAACTGTGATGAGAAAGAATGAAAATTTTGCTAAAGTTCAAAAATTTCTAGTGACTGAAACAGATGTTGGAAATATATCTAGGCAAGAAGCAGTGTCTATGATACCTCCACTTTTGCTTGATGTTAAACCACATCATGCTGTTTTGGATATGTGTGCTGCACCTGGTTCTAAAACTGCTCAGTTAATGGAATCTTTGCATATGGCTGGAGATGAACCTTCAGGTTTTGTTATTGCAAATGACGCTGACAATAAAAGATCTCATCTGTTAGTACATCAATTGAAAAGGCTAAGTACTTCTAATGTTCTGATTGTCAACCACGATGCACAATTCTTCCCAAATCTAAAAGCTACTAGCAGTGATGCATCGCCCCAAGAAGACTTAAAGTTTGATAGAATTCTGTGTGACGTACCATGTTCTGGGGATGGTACAATGAGAAAAAATGTGAATGTCTGGAAAAATTGGAATACTCAAAACGCACTAGGTTTACATACAGTTCAATTTAACATTCTAGATAGAGGTTTGACATTATTGAAAGAAACTGGTAAATTAGTATACTCAACATGTTCTTTGAACCCCATTGAAAATGAAGCTGTTATTGCAGCTGTTTTGAGAAAATGGGGAGGTAAGGTTAGATTAGTTAACTGTGATGACAAATTGGTAGGTTTGATAAGATCAAAAGGGTTGACCTCTTGGCCAGTTATCAATAAAGAAATGGAAGAGGTCTCGATGGATACTATTGATGAAAAAATAAATAAATCGTGGTTCCCACCCACAGAGGAAGAAATTAGCAAGTTTAACCTTGAAAACTGTATGAGAGTTTATCCTCACCAACAAAACACTGGTGGTTTTTTCATTACCATGTTTGAGAAAGTTTCTATAAATAAGGAAGAAAATTCAAAAGTAAGAGAAGCAAAAAAACTATGCCTTGATACGTCATCTAATTCTATGACTCCTCCAAAAAAATCAGCGAAGAATAATGAAGAACCTGTAATTTTTCTACCACCTAATAATCCTGTATTGAAACAATGTGTTAAGTTTTATGGTATTGATGAAAATTTTGATATAAGTACTTGCCTAGTGCGCAATGAAACAGGTGAGCCTTCAAAAACTATATATTATGTTAATCCTTCCTTAAAGCACGTTATACAAAATAATGACCATAAACTTAAGATAGTATATACTGGTGCTAGAATTTTTGTGTGCCAAAGAAGTGATGTGGAATGCTCTTGGAAAATTCAAAGTGAATCATTATCATACTTGAGACATCATATGAAATCTGAAAGAATCTTAAAATGTTCTATGGATTTATTCAAGTTTCTTTTAGGTAATCCACAAACTACTTTAGAGCATATCAAAGAGTTTAAACATGATCCGGAATTTATAAGGGCTGAAGAATTGAGTTCAGGTTGCATATTTATAGATGTTTCAAGAAATGATTCAGAAAAATTAATTCTACCTATTTGGAAAGGTATTAAGAGCATTAATTTAATGGTTCGTAAAGAGGATATTCAAGAAATATCTTATAGAATGTTTGGTATTGAAAATGAATCAAAAGAAGCAATCCAGAATATTCAATCCGAAAATAAGGAATCTTTTTCTTAAACTGATTCATGTTTAATATGAATAATGTATAATAATACTAAAAATACAGTAAAATTAAGAAATAACTTTATAAATACAATTAAATAGTGAATTATATAATATACATACTTGATGGCGAAATTTCGAATAGGCATATTTGTGCATGTTCGTAGATATATATTAGTGTGCAGGTAATCGTGTATAATAAAAACAAATTATTAGATCTAAAATTAATGACCAAGAGTATAAATTGCAAATGATCTTTGTAATTGTCTACGGACACTAACCTTTTGTGCGTCCACAAAAGAATCGACAACGACCTTAATAGCTCTATCTAAATCCCATGATGAAACAAATTCGGATAGTCTCATTTTGGCAAAAGATTCAGCAATTCTTAAGATGGATTCCAAATGACGAACAGTAATAGGAAAAGAACCAGTCGTTATACTTTCTCTTCTTAGATCAGCATATACTCTACTAACTTTATCCATATCCATTTGATGTAATTTAGGATGAATCTTTGTTCTAGCATAATGAATATATTTCATCAAAAAATCTTGAGGAATTGGTGAAATTTCCTGTTCTTTTCTTCTTTGTCGGTCAAGTTTTCTTTGACGTGCTGATTGTTGGTGAGTCGCAACCCTATTATCTTGATCCATGTTATCATCATCCTCGAGGTTCTCATTAATCTCACTATCAGGATGAGACCTAAAATGGGAGTTTACAACAAATGATGCTAATCTTTCATCAGCTTCTTCATCTACCAAATCTCTCACAACACATAATATATCAAATCTAGATAAAATAGGTTCTGTTAAATTTACATTTTGAGATAAAGGAAGGGTAGAGTTATATCTACCACCATTTGGATTAGCTGCTGCAATGATTGAACAACGAGCTTGTAGAGTTGTTACAATACCTGCTTTTGAGATGGAAATACTTTGTTGTTCCATAGCTTCATGGATAGAGGTACGGTCTTGATCATTCATCTTATCAAATTCATCTATGAGACAAACACCTTTGTCTGCCAAAACCAAAGCTCCACCTTCTAAGGTCCATTCTTTAGTGATAGGATCTTTTCTGACCGAGGCAGTCAAACCAACTGCAGATGCACCTTGACCAGTTGCAAAAACTGCCCTATTTGCAGTTTTCTCAACGTACTTAAGAATTTGTGATTTTGCTGTACCAGGATCACCTAATAATAGAACATTAATATCACCACGAATTGAATGTTTACCGTTAACATTTTTTGGAACACCACCAAATAATGAGCATGCAACAGCTGTTTTTATATCTCTATGACCATAAATCGAAGGTGCAATTGATGAGATAATTTTATCAACTATTTTACGGTCTCTAGATATCTTCCTAAACTCACGTTCTTCTTCCTCTGTCCATTTGAAAACATCTAAACCTTCTTCATCTCCGTCCCTTATACTACCTTCTATCCTTTTAATAGAATTAGCTTCGATATTGGTGGCAAAAACTGGAAAGCCGTTCTTGGCATTTAAGCTACCATCATAATTATTTTTATACACACCAGTAACTTCTATATCTTCACCAGGTTTGGCTATGTCAACTAAATCAGCTAGCAAGATGACTTCACGGTGTCTAGGTAGACGACCTGCAGGAACGGTACCTGGTGATTCCTGTAAGGTTATTCTCTGATAATTTCTGTAAACAGTTTTTTCACCATTCATACTAAACGGGCCTTTGGATTTACAATTTGTACAGAAGGAAATTTTTATTTCTTCTGTAGAGTCCTGGAAATAAGGACCTAACACTATACCACATTTTAAACAGTTAAATTTCACATATTTCAACTGAGGGAAGACACCTGTTCTTCTTGTTACAACACCAACTACTCTAACAAGTGAACCTAAATGCGATTCACGCAGCTCTCTTAGATGATTTATAGCTGGAAAATCTGAAATTCTAACGTGAATTTCAGAATGAATTCTTGAATAATCTGGATAATGCAGCTCGGTTGCTTCCATAGCCACTAAATCAAAAATTTTCAACATTTCGTTCGGACAAGTTGCTAAGAACAAAGCCAAGATAGCCTTAGATTCTGCTAAATGTCTATAGTTAACCTCCAAGGACTCACTGTTTACTTCACCAAGAGTTCTAATACGAGCACCATAGACAGATCTACCAGTGTCATCAGTATACTCCAACAAAAACAATTTTAATTCTCTTGCTATTGTTCTTGCAACATTTGGCTGTGTAATCCATTCAGCATAAGATGCAGCTTTCACATTACTTAGGGATTCTAGAGTTAGTTCCTCTACCAACGGATCCATGTCCAGATCACTCAGCAATTCATCGTCACTTTTATTTAGAGACTCATATTGTCTTCTGCGTCTACGTCTCTGGATAGGTAGTCCCATTTCGTCTAGCTTCCCAGCGTTAGGGTCGTCATCGTCGTCATCGTCAATGTATGCACCTTGCCTCAGCAGTCTATCTCTCTCGTTCAATTGCATGTCAATCCTACGTCTCTCGCTCAACGATAGTTCTTGTTGTTCCCTATCGTCGACTTGGCGCATATCATAGACATCCTTTTCGGCATCTGACCCGTAATCACGCATCATATCGTCCCCCATTAAGTCAACTTCATTCATTTGTTCTTCCAAATCGTCAAGATCCGGAACTTCCTCTATCTCATCGTCCGCACCCTCAGGGTTCCCCATCTCATCTGGTGCACCTAGTGGTGACGAGGCCTCTGTGTAACCTCTGCTGCCTCCTAGCTGTGGAGATGAAGGGGGCAACTCGCCACTGTCTTCATCCTCTTCTTCATCACGTTTACGTCTTCTATTGTCGTCTCCAGACATTCCATCCATATAGCCAAAATCTGCCGTTCAAGTTCTTCTCGGAAACCTCCAAAACCTTGGCAAAAACTTGACAGAAGCTGGTGAGCAGAACAACACCTATTTACAACCTTAATTTCAGTCTTCTGATGTTTACTTTTATACAGAATACATCGCCATTCCACCAAAAAATCGTTACCCATTTCTTACAACTTTCTATTTGGATGCTTTAAGATTTTGAAACTTTTCTAAAATCTCGACCGAATTTGGAACTTTCCTAATTAGGATAATTAATTATATTTACATCACATGACCCTAATCGCGCAACACGAAAATGATTTTGACATGTCTTGGAGCTATAAAGGCCCTTATAATATACTCTTATATAAATAAGAGTGGTGGCAAAACGAATAGATGGTTGATACTTGAGCTCAAGGGTGCAAGCAGTTGCTTATAGAAGTCTCATGAGTGAGTAGAATCAGGTGTTGAGAAATAACTTTTATGGTATGAGCGATATTAGTGCGAGCGAATACTTGGAAGAGCAAAAACGCTTGCAAGATGAGGCACGTAATGCCATGCCATGGGATCCCAAATCGTGCACTTATGGGTTGGGCGCTCTGAGACAGCAGCTGTATGCATGCAGGGATCATGGAGATATAGGAATATGTTATTCATGCTCTATTCAATGTCATACAAGATGTGATCTCGTAGAACTGTTTACGAAAAGACACTTCACATGTGATTGTGGAACCGATCGTGATGAGAACAGTTTACAAAATGTACCAGACGGTGCTACTGAGAGTGAGAAGGAAGCTTCTGGTGGAAAATCTTATTATTGTATGTTGAGGAAGAACAGAGAGAAAGATATCTCAGCGGCAGACAATATCTACGGCCACAATTTCAAAGGTTTATTTTGTGATTGTGCAACTGAATATGATCCAGAATCGGATGCTGTGATGATACAGTGTGTCGCTGGATTAGAGTGTGATGAGGATTGGTACCACGATTATTGCATCATGAACGTTGATCCAAAAGATGCGAAGCGCAAGGCTAGTAATACAGATGAGCAGGTTCTGGAAGGTTTTCCAGATGTGGAGACTTTTGATTCCTTTATATGCTGGAAATGCATAGATAAAAATGGACAGTTCTTTGAACAGTTACTTTCCTCAGATGATTCGGACGATATTGTTGCCTACAAACTGCCGCGTAATGGTTCTAGAAACACAATAAAACTGAGTGATATCAATAACCATAGTAAAAGATTAAGAGAAGACGATTCCCGTGACACATACAGTATTTTTTTAAAAGAGGGATATTCAACTGCCTTGAAAAATTTAAGAGACTCTTTAGATTCAGAGAGTAAGTTAAAAGCTTTTCTAACATATAAGGTTCCATTTTTGATAGAGAATGAACCAGTTTATGAAGAAAAAGAGGAAGAACCTTTGGAGGGTGATATATATGATATAGCTATGAGATCTATGGGGGGATCACTTCCTCATGAGCCTACAGTTAATACAATTATGGCTCTACAAAATCTTAAATCAAAGCTTGGGGAATTTTTCAAGACTTTTGCAGAAAATAATGATATAGTTAAAGAAGAAGATATCAGATCATTTTTCAAAAATCAGAATAAAGATGATTCCTAACAAAATTTAGTACCTCTTCGTAGAGGTTGTAGATTACCTAACTAAAACATATTAGCAATATTTCAATATTAATATTAGATATGAGATTATAGTATTTACGATTATTTATTTACAGTAGAATTTTTAATAAATTCAGTGGGCTGTCAGAGGGTATGATTTATGTTAGTAATATTATGTTTTTTAAACAATTATTCAGAAGTAATCACTCTTTCTCCTTTTTTGAATCAATTTTTTCAAATTGAGTTTTCCATACTGCATTACCTTCTTTATCGGTAACTGATGGAAATAAAACTTTAAATACATCATCAAACCAATCAGCTGCAACAGGTGTTAAACCTTCCTTAACGTAATCAGGTAACTCTTCCCAATCGTTGAGATTATCTTTAGGGAAAATAACTGTTTTGGCTCCTGATCTCTTAGCTGCTACTGTCTTTTCTCTCAATCCACCAATACGTAGGACTTTGCCTGTCAATGTAAGTTCACCTGTCATAGCAACTGTAGAGTTTACAGGTTTGTTTAAAGCCAATGATAAAAATGATGAAGCCATAGTTACACCTGCTGATGGGCCATCTTTAGGAGTTGCACCTTCTGGACAATGCAAATGAATGGATGCTTTCTCGAAGAATCTGTTTTCAGGATATTTTTTTGCTAGATACATTTTTGAAAATGAATATGCTAAACGGGAAGACTCTTTCATTACATCACCCAATTGACCTGTTCGCTCCAAACTTGCATGTTTGCAATGTTCTAATGGCTGCTCAAGAACAGATTCCACATATAAAGAGCAACCACCCATGCTCGTCCATGCCAACCCCATTATTACACCAGGTGGGGTCTGGTCATATATCCTATCAGTAGTAAAAACAGGTGCACCAACATAATCCTTTAGGTTTTCTTCATTAACAATAATTTTAACATCTTTCGGGATATCCAATGGCTTTTCATCTGTAGCATTTTCAGATTTTGGGTTTTTCAGATTAGTCTTCTCTTCGATATCCAAGACTATCTTATCTGTCGAACTATTATCATTTTTGTTGCTTTTAGTTTTTACTGGGGTTTCTGATTTTCCAATTGATGTAACAACGTTCAAAGCAGCCTTACGATATATTTTTTCAATATGTTTTTTTAAATTCCTTACACCACTTTCCCTACAATAATGTTTCATCAGAGATGATATCGCACCCTCTGTTAAACTAATATCAGTAGCTTCTAACCCAGTAGCCTTTTTTGCAGCTGGAGCTAAATATTGCTCTACAATTTTAATTTTTTCTTCAGCTACATAACCTGATAATTCAATAACTTCCATACGATCGAGAAGAGGGCGTGGAATTGTGTCTAATGTATTAGCTGTACATACGAATAAAACCTTTGATAGATCAATCGGAATATCCAAATAATTGTCCAAAAAGCTACTATTCTGTTCAGGATCCAAAACTTCTAATAAAGCAGATGATGGATCACCATGAATTCCACCATGACCAATTTTATCAATTTCATCAATTAAAATTAATGGATTCTGAGTTTGACACTTTTTTAAAGCCTGTATCATTCGACCAGGTAATGCACCTATATATGTTCTTCTATGACCTTTTATTTCAGCAACATCAGTCATACCACCCACTGAAAATCTAAAGAATTGTCTATTTAAAGAACGAGCAATTGATTTACCAATAGAAGTTTTTCCTACACCTGGGGGACCAACAAAGCAAATTATTTTACCATTAACTTTACCTAGTAACTTCCCAACAGCAATAAACTCCAAAATACGGTCCTTAACATCTTTCATACCGTAATGGTCTTCATCAAGAACTGTCCTGGCAGCTGATATTGAATATTGATCTTTAGAGTTTACGCCCCATGGTAATGATACTATCCAATCCAAATAGTTTCTAATTACACCAAATTCAGACATTGACGTTTCTAAAGTTGATAGTTTAGTAATTTCATCATCGTATATTTTTTGAACGGCCTCTGGTAATGTCAATTTTTCAACTTTCTCATTGAAAGAATCAATTAGTTTATCACGACCGTTATCTATGCCCAATTCTCTTTTAATACCTTTTAATTGTTCCATTAAATAATATTCCCTTTGTCTCTTCTGGATTTTTGTCTCGACATCTTTTGAAATCTTATTTTGTAATTCGGCATTCATTAACTCTTTCTTTAAAATCAACAATGATTTTTCCAAACGTTGCTCAATATTTGAAGATTCTAAAATTAATTGCAATTCCTTTTCTTCACCAGCAGACACAGCAGCAGCAAAATCAGCCAATCTAGCAGGCTCTTCAAATATATTAGTTGTAGCGGATTGAATTGAAGCAGAAAATGTGGCGATTTGCTCCCTGAACATTGTATTCAATTGAGAAATTTCCTTAAAAACTTTTAAAATCTCTGAAGTCAAAGCATTTATCACTGGTGATTTTCTGTCAAATGGCTCATCTTCGATATTTGACACGTTCACTAAAGAAACATTATAATTTTTTAAGAATTCTGTCGGATTCGTAACTTCTTCATCCAAATCATCAATTTCTTCATTATTTATCAACTGATTTTCAGGAGTTTGCGCATCTTCAGTAGAATCCTCCTGTACATTATATATTTCATTTGTAGTATTATTTTTTGTTTCTTGAAGGATTTTGGTATCTTCCTCTTTCATGGAAACACCATTATCTTCAAATTTATTTTTATTCAAATCGTCGCCATTTGTACCTTTTGAAGGAGATATCAGTTCATCAATTTTAATTCTTCTATGTGGATAGATAAGAGCAGTCATAGTTTCAGCACCTGTTTGCTCATCCTTGGAAGGGAAAGTACTAGTAATTTGAGCAAATACACCAACATTATAGACATCATCAATATTATCTATAACATCAGTATCCAGTTTGGAGTCTTTTAGCATAAAGGCACCGACATAAGGCTGTTGACGTTCCAGCATTTCTTTAATAACTTTCATTACTCGTTCATCTGAAATGACCACTGCTTTATAAAATCCTGGAAATAAAGGACGTTTTGAAATAGGTAATGCTAGCATTTGTGGATACAGTTTTGGTACACTGTTTGTTTTAGAACTATTGTTGCTGGATCCACTATTGTCGTCATTTCCACCGCCATTATCATTGTTAGAAGGAGGGACTGAAGAATTTCCTGCCATTGAGGAAGCAGAAATTGCATGATCTACCGTACTCTCATTATGATATTTTTCTGAGAGAGGATCTTTTTCCACTTGTTCTTCTGATTCAATGTCCTTCTCCTCTTTCTCGTTTATTTTTGAAGAATTTTCATTCTTTTGATCCTCATTTTTGCTCGGTTCATCCTTAGCAGATTTCCCTATCATGCTATTTAGCCATTGACGTTCCAAGTCTTTCAACTGTTTTTGCAAATTTAGATCCTTGGATTGCTTCTGAAACTCATTCCAATGGTACATTTCATCCTGATGGATATTTTTACTCTGCAAATCAAACCTTTCAGCATTACTAATAGTGTTGACGCTGTACACTCTGGTAGCCGTAGAGCCACTCTGGATGGCAGCTCTGGCTAATGCTTTACGGTTCCACCTGCTAATATTCAATAACTGTGTACTCCTCAAACGTAGCATCCCTAACTTTATCAAAATAAGTCACTCGTTGTAAATACACAAAGTCACACCTAAATTTCTTTATACTCTTTTTTCTCAACAATTGTACAATCTTTATCGCTGAAGCCCTCCTGGTCACTTCTCTATCTTGTAGCAAATAACTAATAACTTTGTTACCTATCAGAGAGCTGATAGTTCACTTTATCACCTTTGAAACACACGGTTAACGAAACGCAACCTCTCTTTAAAGTGGTTTATTAATCACAAGTTTGCCACCTTTAAATGTAAGCTGCGTAGCGCGTTATATTACAGTAATAATATATACCTGAAAGGACTGGACCGTAAGCTTTATTGGTCAAATTGGATATATAAGTACGTAAATATGAATATAAAATTGAATAAATAGGTTCTATTTACAATTGAGGTTGTATGCGTTACATTCCCCTATCGAAGGAGTGGAATTTATCTTCGGAGCTGCCAATTTTGATAGGGGGCACCAAGAAAGGAGGACATTAGCTTCAATAGTTGTTCTCTAATGCTTGAGCGCCTTTGTTGACAGCTGCATCATCATTGTTGTCTGAGGATTCTTCATCATCAATGCTGTTATTATGGGTGGATGTTTGTTGTTCCAGTTGGTTTCGTAAGGTCAACTGTTGCCTATATTTTGCTAAATATATTTTTAACACCTCTGCATAGTTCTCAAAACCCAAAGCATGCAGAGATATCAGGATATCCTCCCCATTGATGGTCTTTCTCTTATCTGAGGAGCATCTATCGCTGGCTTCGCTTGTCACGAATGATATGAATTCACTGACACACTCTTGCATACACTCTTTAGCATCCTTAGAAATCTTAGCATTCACTGGGAGTGCATTCTTCATCAGCTTTGAAACGTTATTGATGGGTAACCATCGATCTTGCTCTCTTAATTCAGATATAAACTGGCTCGGTCTGTTCTCCTCATCACCGCCAGCGCCAGTGCTGCCACTCGATGCACCAGAACCAGCTGTAGGTGCAGTACTACTATTCCCATTCATGGGGCCCTTATCAAAATACAATGCTTTTTAGACAGATCTAAAAACTCTCTAGCAGCTTTTGGTGATTATATGTCCTACTATGCTAGCTAAGAGTGTTCTAATTGTGTTCTTATTGGCACCTTATAAACAAGTTATAGTTACATCTTGTAATAACAAGTTTCACTTTTGGATTTTAACGACTCGGGCATCAGATTTGAACCTCAAGAATCAAAAGTGAAACTTAATATTTCAGTTTGGAATGTCTGGCAATTGTTACCTTATAATATCCCCCAAACAGGTGTGAACGTGGCATTTAGAGGTAAATCCAGTGATAACTCAAGCTGTGTGAGTTTTTGTTACAGTTTGTCACCTTAAGGAGATTGTCAAAGGTAAGCTGAATTTCGAGTGCTGCAAGAACGGTTGATTATACCAATAGATATATATTTTAGGAAGTTTGAGCAAATTGAAGGTATTTTATAGCATGGAAAAACATAATACGAAGAATCATGGAGGGTTAAATAGTGAAACAATACTAGAAAAGTCTACCAAGGCTGCCACATTCCTCATGTTGGGACAATTGCTAACGAAAATGGTAACCTTTATGTTGAATAGTATGTTGGTTAGGTACTTATCCCCAAGAATATTTGGTATAACGGCCTTCTTGGAGTTCTTATTTGGTACTGTTCTTTTTTTCAGTAGAGAAGCAATTAGAATCTCTACAATTAGAATTAAAGACAATAGTGGAGAAATGACTTTAGAAGTTAAGAGACAGAAAAATAGTCCTAATGATACTTTACAGACTGCTGTAAACTTTGCAATTGTTCCTCTAATGATTGGAATTCCATTATCCATGATTTTAACTACTTGGCAATACAATAATGTAAATTCATTTTTTGTTTCTTTACCTTACTTTACTATCTCCATTTTTTTGATCTGGCTGAGTATTCTCATTGTCTTACTCAGTGAGCCATTTTATGTTGTGAATCAGTTCATGTTAAACTACAGTACAAGATCAAGATTTGAAACTATTTCAGTTACAGTTGGCTGTCTAGTTAATTTCATTGTGGTATACGGTGTAGAAAATAATTGGTACAAAATTGATGTTTTAAATGAGGATGTAGAGGTAACGAAAGAAGGTATTGCAATTCTTGCCTTTTCGTTAGGAAAATTGGCAAATTCTATTACTTTATTGACATGCTACTATGTTGATTATTTGATTAACTTTAAACCAAAGAATTTATTCAATTTAAGGCTGACAAAAATATCTTATTCAGCTAATAAGAAACCTCATTATTTTCAGCCAGAAATTTTAGAACATTTCAAAAAAGTTTATTTCCAAATGTGCTTTAAACACTTATTAACTGAAGGTGATAAATTGATTATCAGTTCCATGTGTACTGTAGAAGAACAAGGCATTTATTCGTTGCTGTCAAATTATGGTTCTCTGATTACAAGACTGCTATTTTCACCAATTGAAGAATCATTTCGTTTATTTTTGGCACGTCTTTTAACAAATACAAGAACTGCCAAGAATTTGAAATTATCCATGGAAGTTTTAGTCAATTTGACGAAGTTTTACTTTTATTTATCGTTACTAATCATCATATTTGGTCCCGTCAATTCTTCATTTCTATTACAATTTTCTATTGGTAAAAAATGGTCTACAACTATTTTAATGGATAGCATGAGAGTATATTGTTTTTACATTCCTTTTTTGGCCTTCAATGGTATATTTGAAGGTTTCTTCCAAAGTACTGCAAATGGTGATCAAATTTTAAGACAATCTTACATGATGATGATATATTCTGGTATATTCTTCTTTAATTGTTGGTTGCTAATAGCATTTTTAGACCTTTCGATCTCAGGGTTAATAATCAGTAATATCATAAATATGGTTTTACGTATCTCTTATTGTGGATGGTACATTCACAGATTTTATAAAGAATTGTACACAGAATCATCATCATTTTTATTTAACTTCAAGAACTTCGGAGCAATTGTGACATCTGGTCTTTTTATAAGTGTTATAAATTGGTGGATGATAGGAAATGTTAGAAATTACAAACAGTTAGCAATTAATATGGTCCTTGCATTGATCTTACTAGGTATTATCTTATTTAAAGAAAGACAAGCAATCAAGAAACTAATAGGCAGAAACAAACATTTAGAGGTAAAAGTTGTATAATTGGTATCTAGTTATTTGTATACTTCACTAAATATTGAAACTGATCAACTATTGAAGCTATTGAAGCTATTCAGTAATATTTTCTCTTTAACAAACATCTTCTTTTATATTCTTTCATTGCTGAAAGTAAGGCATGAGGACCTTTAAAATTCGTTTGCATAAAAGGCTAATCGAGTAAAAAGTGTTTTTAACAAAGAAAACTTTCAAATAGTTATTTAAATTATATGGTATTGAAGTCGATTGTAGTTGTTATAAAGACAACCCTAATGGATAATATACTATAGATGGCTTATGAATAGAATGAGTGATGATGGTGTCACTGCTATACAATGTGAAGGGCTTCCTGACAAAGAGAGTGAGGTGATTAGACTGCTTACCTTTAACGTCAATGGGATTCGAACTTTATTTCATTATCAACCATTCTCACAGATGGATCAATCTTTGGTGAAAATATTTGATTATTTTAATGCTGATATAATTACTTTCCAAGAGTTGAAGACAGAAAAGATGAGCATATCCAAGTGGGGAAAAGTCGATGGATTCTATTCGTTTATTTCTTTGCCAACAATTAAGAAAGGATATTCTGGAGTTGGCTGTTGGGTACGCATATTACCTGAAGAACATCCTCTTTATGAAAGTATGAAAGTAGTTAAGGCTGAAGAAGGTATAACTGGTTGTCTTAAAGTTAAATTTGGCAGCACTGAAATTCAGTATAAAAACGACCCTAATGTCGGAATTGGAGGTTACGATTCACTCGGCTATGACAGTGAAACACAAGCCTTAGATATAGATAGCGAGGGTAGGTGTGTTATTGTCGAACTTGCATGCAATCTGGTTATTATTTCAACATATTGTCCAGCAAACTCAACGTTAACAGATGAAGGGCAACAATTTAGAATAAAATTTTTAAAGATTATGTTTAAAAGAGTGAGGAATTTGAAAGCACTTGGAAAAAAGGTTGTTCTGATGGGAGATTTAAATATATGTCGTGATATATTTGATCAAGCAGAAGCATTAGAAACAAACGGGATAAAACTACTCCCAACAACTACTGGTAATATGATAGAAATTGAACACCTAGAGTTGGCAACAAATTTCATTCTTAATTCTGAGGCTATCCAAAGAAGATTATTAAATGAAATTTTGAAATATTCTTTTATACCAGATCTGTCAAGAAATGGTATCATGGTGGACACTACAAGATGGGTTCAGTCAAAGAAAAGGCTGAAGATGTATACTGTGTGGAATACTCTTAAAAATACTAGGCCTCTTAATTATGGATCAAGGATTGATTTTATTTTATTGACGGCAGAGTCAGAAGATTTAATAATCAATGCAGATATATTACCCCATGTAATGGGATCTGACCACTGCCCAGTGTATCTGGATATTAAAATACCTAACATAGTTACCAAACATAGTGATAACAAAATACCAAAGTTTGAAGCAAGATTTAAATATCAATTAATGCATAAAAATATATTTGATATGTTTAATAGAAATACTAGAAGAAGAAAAGAACAAATCGAGGAAGTAAATACTACCTTGAATAATAAGTTCACGGATTCTAATAAGGTCACAAAAAGAATTAATAACTCAACGATAAACTGTTATTTCAAGGTCGCAAATACAGATATAAAAAAGGATACATTGTCTAAGGGAAGGATGGTCTTAAATAGGTACTCCAAAAATAATGTAAAAGGAAATACAACTAGTAATCAAACTACGTTAGTTAAAATTTATGGCCTATCGGATGCACCTGTATGTAAACATGGTGATAAATGTGTTTTAAAAACTTCTAAAACCAATACTAATTATGGAAAAAAATTCTGGGCATGCTGCAGACCAAAGGGTGAATCGAATAACGAAGAGTCTTCTTGTAATTATTTTGAATGGCTATAATTAACAATGGCCGATATAAAATGTATGCTGGATTATATATTAATAATATATGTATGTATGTACCTATGGATTGTTATATGTGTATTAAAGAGTATATTTCACTTCGAATTTATAGTATTCAATTTATTGCGTTCAATTATAAAGCACATCAGTTACAGTTTTGATCTTCTTCCTCTTCATCTATGCATCTTTGTAGCCAAAGTCTGTCATCAAGTTGAACTTCTAATGATTTAATATTGGCTGTTTCTTGTAATATAGAAATAACTAGAGGTACTTCAAAGAGATCATCTGTTGAAATATATGTAAATAATGCAGTTGTGAATTTATCTTTTTCTTTTTTGCCCACTCTTATGTAACCAATTGTGTTATCAATATACAAAAAAGAATGTTCAATAGACTCGCCAAAAATACCATATGATTTAGATAAAGCATTGTTTATCCATCTTTTCCAAGTTAGTTCATCAAATCTTGCATTCAAATCAAATTTTGGATCTTGGGATGTACTGCAATTCAATTAGTTAGTATTTTATTGAAAAAATATGATACGCTTCTAAAAACTTACAGTTTTAACTTCAGATAATACCAATCTGGTGAAACTAATGTCTTATTCATAATATATAATGCTTTCACAGAGTTATTGGATATCGTCCCTTGTCAAGCCTAAGTTAAAGTATGGTTGTTATAATTAAATAATAATTTGAGGAAACCATTGTGGATTTTTGTTTGTTTTTAAATCTCATCGCGTAACTGATTATTATTATAAATTAGATATCTAAAATAAGATTAGAGGCTGAATTTATCCAAGTTTCAATTGACGTAAAGAATCATTAAAGAATAAACAAATATTAAATTAAAGTTTATACAATATATATTATTATATATATGTGAGTTTGTGCTTATGCGCGTATACGGATACAAGTGTGGATCAGTATGTAAATATGTGCTTCTGCTAGCGTATGAAAAAGAAAAATTGCTTGATTTTGTTTAATGGCCTTGTCAAAAATTCTCATATTAAACTGAAATGGAATACTTTGATCAATCGCCTCCATCAGTATTAGAATGAATATCATCGTGGTTTATATCTGTAAAATTTTCATTATTATTTCTCGACTCTTCCACTTCGGTAGTAGTAGCATTATCTGCGGTAGGCTCATCTTCATAATCTCTATATGGTGTACTTAAGTCTGGAACATCATGTACATCATCGCCTATATCAAAGTCATTATCGTCATTTAATAAGCTGTTTAAGTCATTAGCGTCCTCGTCATGGCCTTCCAATAAATCATCAGCGTCATTTAAAAATTGATCATTGAATAGAGTAGTGTAGCTTGGACCTCTTCTTCTTGACGTTCTATCATGTAAATTATTAATATACTTTCCAATAAAATTCTTTAACTTTCCAAAAAATAAGTACACAGAAGACGATGCAATAAAACCAGATCTCACAAACGAATTCACTACTCTGTCAACCTCATTATCTTCGATTAGGTTATCACCAAGTCTAATTTCACCAAATCGAGAAAAACCTCCATTTCTGCGAATACCACGATCATAAATAACCCAAGCTAGAGTAGCAATGATGATGAAAGGAATAATGAAAAGAGCAGAGAAAGAATAACCATTTATATTATGATGCTTTTTAAATTCAGTTGATTTACCAGGGCATGGATGTGGGGTAGATTTGCCTTCTAAATTCAATCCCCCATTACAGGTAGATAATGGAATTTTTCTATATCCAGAAGATTCAAAATACTCAAAAACATTGTCTGTTTTACATATGCCGCTTGGGTCTATTGGAGATAATCCTTCAACTAGTTTACAGGTTCCATCATTTGCTTTATAATAATTGTAGTCACACTCAAAATCATTTCTAGTACAAGAACAATTTTTTACAATACGGAATGAATCACTCAATGGTGCACTTCCAACAAAACAATTATCTTGATTTTTCTTCAAATACTCCACTTGGCGACCAAATAAACAATTATCTTTTAATGGGTTAAAAGATTCATAATCGAAATCATCATTAGCTTCATTTTCAATGTCGTAAATACATTGTCTTTCGAAACTACCACTAAAATCTATTGTATATGTTTTTGAAACACCACCTTTAAATGAACTTGATTTACCGAGCAACAAAAACCTCATGGAAGAATCTTGAGGAACTGTTATAATATCTTCTATAATAACCTTTTCTCCAGTAAATTTGAAATCATTCCATGTTTTACCTGAATCTAAAGAATAAGAAATGACGTCAGTGGCTACATTATTAGCAACCAATACTAAAATACCTCCATGATCACCGTATTCCCATTGGTAGTATCCCTTTTTCACTTCAGTCCATGTAACACCCCCATCAGTGGTGAGGAACGTTGAAGATTCATCCTCTGGTAGTAAATAAGGACCGACATTTCCAACACCAAACATGACTCCAAATGCAGATCCTGAGGAAAAGGTATCTCTTATATCCTTCCGCTCTGTATAACCATGTAAGTGTAAGGAACATTGATCGAGCTTTTTGCCACTACACGCGTACTTTTTACCTTCAGAATCCTTACTTGGTGGCTTAAGATACTGCCAGTCTGATCCGTCATTGAAAGTTATTTTTGATTTTAACTGCTTTTTTTCCACATGTTCTTCCATTTTTTTTACATTTCCAACGGTGTTAATAATTATAATTCCTTCGAGACCTTGAATTTTTTCAAAATCGACAAAACCTTGGTTATTTCTATTGACTTCATGTTCCAAAGAAACAAAAGAAGTACCATTGTAGTTAGACTTCATTAGACGTCCATAATCTTCGTTTGCAGCTACATTAACAGTTAAATGCATAAAAATTGAACCAGTTTCGGAACCAAGTACAGTGAATGACTCTTGTTTCACATCCTTTAAATCTGCTGGGAACTTAGCTTCTGCAAATGTAACACCATCTGCAGTAATATAAGCTCTCAACTCATCATCACCGTATGGAACAGCAACGATATAAAACTCACCAGTAGCCATGGTACCTATAATAGACTCAAAAACAACAGACTGGGTCTTGAAGTAGTTGTTCGAACGTACTAGACTTCGTCCGGTATGATTTTCTGTAAGAGTCATACAGGTAATCATATCACTAACTGATGAATCACTGAATATAGAATTGGCAAAATCACAATGAATACCATCACGAAGCATTTCCTCGAATGTTTTACCACCATCTTTGGTTAAATAAGCGACAGAATGGCATTTGGTGTCAAATATTGATTTACAATCCTTACCTCCATAGTAAATAAACTGGTTAACATCAAGGGCATTAAAGTCTAAACCTAATCCAAGTTGCCTTGCTTCTGGAAGTTTTGTTGAGGAAAACGTTTGACCTCTATCATGGGTGGTATAAAGTGTTCCATCTTCACCAAATAAGTATGCAGTTGACTCAAAGAATGGGTTAAAAGAAATTTCAATAATATCGCTATCTATATCAATCTTTTTTATAGTTTCTCCACCATCACTTGAAACATAAACCTTTCTGTCGGAGGTTGCTATTAACAATGCTTCTTCTGAAATAGTATCAAAATACTTATAATATTCGATTTTGGAGTTAATTATATTTTCTGTTACTCTAATCTTATCTTCGGATTTAACTGGAGATCCTATGCTTTCACAAGATAAGACTATAGAATCAAAATTTAGCTCTTTTTGACAATTATTGTTTGCCAATTTATGAACAGGTGATAAACTAACTTCTCCATTTCTAGAATTAGCACATTCGCCTGATAATTGTAATAATTTATAATCTGGAATACATTTACCATTTTTATCTTTTGTAAACGAAAATGAACATTCATAATCTTTTTCCGTACATTGGGAACAATTTTCTTTATCCCATTCTATATCTTTATATGAGGTGCTAACCAAACATTTAGACTCAGCTTTTCTTCTGTTAATTGAATATTTAATACCATTGACACACTCTCCATTTGATAGAAAATATGTTTCAAAATCAGAAGAACTACATTTTTCCCCCTTAAATGCTCCTGAAAAGTCTATAGTATACAAAAATGTTGTTTGAGAATCATCAGTGTCGGAATCATCTGGTGTAAATGGTATGTTCATAGAAGGTATCATTCCAAGGAGCATAAATTTGGCTCCAGAACCATCTAGAGTGGTACTAATGAAATCCACTGGCATTATTGCCTCTTCTAATTGATATTCTTCCCACGTTAAACCTTGGTCGAGCGAATAATATATTTCTGATTCAACATCACCATCCGAGTTTGGATTAAAAGGAACAGCAACAATAACATTACCGTAGTCACCAGAAGAGGTGAGAGTTGGGAAATCTAATGCCAGTTGCCAAGTTTCACCGCCATCTCTAGAAATAAAAGTTTTAGCAAGATCCCAATCCAATGAAGTTCCATCAGAAACAACACCTATTGATGTTAAAATACCTGCACTTGGTACGGTATTAATCATGCCTCCCATTAGGACACGCAAAGAGCAATTTTCGTAATCATCTATATCGCATGTATATTTGCTCTTGTTTTTCGGATCCACAACTTTCAAATTTGACCATGAATTACCATTATCAGTGGAAATTTTTGAAATTTGTTTATGTTGAGCTTTACCATCTTTATTGGACTTGCCACCATTGAATCCACCATGAAATACAAACAATGGAGAGAAGGTTCCAATAATAGTTCCAGGAAGATGTGAAAATGTTCTAAAGGAAGGATATCCCATTGTCGTGAGATCAGTAAAAGATAGACTTGAAAACTTTTCGCCTCTCGAATCTGAAATAAAAACTTCTGTGATATAATCGTTTCTTTTAGAATTTTCGTTCCTCATCCTATTAATGGATAATAAAATTCTACCAGCTGAATCTTCTTGAATATTGCTATTAACACTATATCTTAATTGAGTTGGTAAATAACTCTCCTTAAATGTTTTACCATCCCTTGAAATCCATATCTTTTTAGAAGAATTTTCATTATACCTATCATCAGTTGTTACAACAACCAATTGTCGGTCAAATACATAATATAATTCTACCGTCTTATCTTTGAAATTCTCAAATATATTTTTGGTGGAAGGACTTTTAATTGAAATTTCGAAAAACTTAGATTCAGTATTAACTCTCCTTATACGTGATCTCCCCGAATACACTGCTCTTACAACAGTATCAGCCTCACGTTTATTATTAAAAACATTAAGCTCTGCTTCATTTACATCTCTCTTGTCTGAAGAGTCTTTATTCTCTTTTGATTTTTCTTCTATCGCTTGATACACGTTACTCATACATAAAACATTATCAGATAAACTAGTCAATACAGACTTATCAGAATTGATTCCAAAATTACAATCAGTAATTATACTCATTATATTTGTTTTCCCAGAAACGTCTATATCTGTATCGATCTTTTTAAAGCTTTTACCAGTATCTGTAGAAATAAAATATTCTTGCTTAAAATAATTTTTTCCCCAAGCTTTATTATTGTTTTTAAGCTTTATTAAACGTCTACAGGAAGACAATAATAATTTATCATCTAAAGGATGCGACTTAATCCAACATGAACCATGTGGGCCTTTCACATCATTTTTGAGGCCAATATTCATCTTAATCCATGTTTGACCCTTATCGTTAGTCATATATGTCTCATTTTGGGAAGTCCCTACAATAGCTCTTGTGCCTGGATATGAAGAGTCCACATGCAAAAACATTATGTCAGATTTTTCAGAATCAATAGTAATCTGTTTCCAGTTCTCACCATCATCTTCAGACCTCATTAAAGCACCCTCTTCCAGTCTTAGTATAACAGACGAATCATCAAAAGCAGCCAAAAAAAAACTGAACCCGGTCTTTAGTTTATGAATAACAGGCGCATTATCATCGTTGGCAGCAATAGTAAACTGTGACAGTAACAATACTAACGGTATTATCAAATTACTTAACAACATACTTTTTTAAAGAATAACAAAAAAGTGTCTTATATTCTGCTGCAATATTTGTAAATACCTTACGTTTCGTTTCTATTCAATATAAAAGATTTGCTATACTACCTAGCCTTTGATATATAAAGGTCAGCCTTCAATACACTATGTTAAAGTTCTTGATTTTTATTCCTTTATCAATCCTAAAATTAATTAATTCTTGTTTACAACCATCAAGAAAGCCTTAATCATATCATGCTACTTGCTGTTTTTTTATTTTTTGTTGTAGGTGTTTGCACAGTTAAATTTTTTAGCGGCACAGATTTCGTTTTTAATCTGTTAAGCCTCATATGCTGACGTAGGCTTCACAATGCTAAGAGCTCTCAATCAGAATTATCTAAGCAAGCAGGCTTCAGACGACATTGTGAGTATTCCGTTGGCCACTCAATGGCCTTGTAAACCAGTATGCACGTCTTCTCGAAAGAGATGGGTGGTGCGTTCTCGAGAATGAACAATAGCAAAAACAAAAGTGGTCCCTAGCGGGATCGAACCGCTGATCCCCGCGTTATTAGCACGATGCCTTAACCAACTGGGCCAAGGGACCATCAAATTTGTTGTTTTCGTTGCTACAAAATTGGTCTTCATAGACATACCCTAGGCTTTCCTTTCACTTAGCCACATCCATTTCAAACCATTTCTATGCCCTCATGATGCCACACAATAACGGGAACACAAGTGCCTACACACAGGCATCCACGTGCGTCCAGCTAAGCTTCATCTACTTCAGGCCAGTCACGTGCGGCGCCGTCCACAGCTTCAAACACAGCCCATGCAATACTCGGCTACCAACCACGACCAACCGCAGCTGGTGCTCTGCACCAGATTCAGAGGCCTCTTGCAAAGTACTGAATAGACAAGATACTTCGCTCCGCGCCAAAGGCAACCTCACCTAGAACCATGGCACAACGACCCTCACGACTCCTGTTGTGAGGCCAGCGAAGTCTCAACGCTGCCACTGGCAAATGTTGCACATAAAGTAAAAAATCTGCATAGTCGTAGACACGTCGATGGATTAATCTTTAACATTAGAATACTACGCTTCCTGCATCTAACCATTACCCATACTAAAATTTTCCGTTATTGACTACATAGTAATCTGTATGTCTCGATGCGTTCGACAGCAGCAGCCTTTCGGACCTGAACAGAATTGCCGCATTATAAAAAGAAATTTCGAAAAAATTGAACGCAAAGACAATACGACACCACGACACCAGGATGCCAGAAAAGAAAAACTTTTTTGACTGCACCAGCCTGCGACAGACACGCACAAGAACAGCCTCATCGGTTGGTTGCTTTTCATCAAAATAGAGACTCGTACTCACAATTTTTATGTTCAGATAGCCAGTGCTTCTATGAGTGCTTTCTGCCTGGCTTCAAGGTTAGGGTTTCAGCATCCCTCCTGAAAACTGGTCTAGCGTCACAGTGCTCAAGCAAGTAGTAATGCTGTAATAAAATTCCGAATTCGATATCTGTCAGAATTCCAGACAGATAACTGAAAACCTGCAACGTCACCCTGGTAGAGCGGCTTGGGATATTCTCTCAGACCATACAGTAAAGCCATTTTCCTGTTTTTCCACGCCTTTATCTCGAGCTTCTGCTAATCTAAAACATACTAGAGATGGATGAAAACGAGTAGTATGGAGTTTCTTTTGCAGCTAATTTTTCATTCAGTCCTCTCATCTGCTTACTCTATTTTGAAAACTCCTTCTCGAGAGTAAGTAATATTCGAAAAAACATTCACTTTCTTGCTAGACAACTGAAGATCTCTCTGGTCGAGAATACATATATATACGTGTATGTGTTTATGCAAAACCATTGCATTGTGTCTTTCGGTTAGCTAATTCAACTTTTCGCAGTGTCACTTATCTTGCGTCCTCTCGTATGATTTTGATGATTTTGATGATTTTGTAGACTACACCTGACGTGGAACTGGTAAATAAGATATTGTTGAGGCACGAGCATGATTCCGGCAACAATAGTTCGGATATTGAAGGCTAGGAAGTTTATGAGAACTAGCGCAAAGCTAGTTGGATTTCTCCTAGTGGTTTTGATTGCTCTCTCAGTAAGGAATAATGATAGGTTTTCTGTGGAGAATCTGAAAAAAATAAATATATTCGACTCAACAGCGTATCATGGCATCAGTAACTTTAAACATGCAGTGAATTTTTCTGAATGGAACCCACATTATGACGAATATTTTCAAGATATAAAAAGATCAATTGAAGAGCAAGAGTTTTTGTCGAAGTCAGAAAACATTCATGAATTCAATGATGAGCCTTATTCGCCATTGGATACGATACCTATTTATGACAATCTTATTAATGAGAAGTCCCAACAGTCAAAATTCTCGGTGAGCATTGGTAAAGAGAGCTATTTTAAAGATTTGGATACTTTTCAGAAGTGCCAATACTATTTTAACAATCTATATGAGCTTAAACCGGATTGGAACAATGATATTGATAATTATGATTTGGTGTTAAATTACATTGAGATGGAAAAAGATGGGAAGAAAAAAAAAATTATACTGACTAAGATGAGTAAAGCAAATATGATGAAGAAAAATTTGAATCTTGTCAATGAAAGGTTGAGACTATACGATATTTGTTTTATTAAAAATAATCTCGACATGTCGAAAATTTTTGCTACACCAAATAAAAACACAGTAAGTTCTTTAGTTAATCATCAACTCGATAAGGAAAAGACTGATAATCAAATTAGTCAATTTGAATTTGAAAGTAGAATGTTCCCTCATTTAAAGAAGTTTAATTCAACGAAGGATTTTAATAAAATATTACCTAGATATACAAGAGGTGACGGAATTTGGTATAC
Source organism: Tetrapisispora namnaoensis (assembly GCA_003705985.2). Taxonomy (NCBI): domain Eukaryota; kingdom Fungi; phylum Ascomycota; class Saccharomycetes; order Saccharomycetales; family Saccharomycetaceae; genus Tetrapisispora; species Tetrapisispora namnaoensis. The sequence goes on along the minus strand of PPKD02000016.1, from coordinate 346,027 downwards.
AGATGGTTCGTTTCCAGAAGCATTTACTTCTGTTGACACATATGCTGATTATGTGGGTAACCCAGAGGAAACATCGTTTGTGGATTTCAGTTATGATCCTAAAAAATCGGTTTGGGCAAACTGGAACTCTATCTCTGACATAATTCCAAGTTGGAAAAGGGGTGTTATTATTTCGATGAATGATGCACAACTATATATTGCATTAAAATTTATTGCAACGGCTAGATATTCCAAGGTTAACTTACCAATTTTTTTGATGTTTAAAGATGGTGAAGTCTCAAAAAATACCATGGAACTAATACATCATGTAGCTGTGTCTAATGATGTTGAGATAGGGAATTCCAAGGATCATCCTAAATTGGACGTTTGGTTCTCTGACTTAACACCATCTATTGAAAGTGAATATATGAAAAAATACACAAAGTATAAAAACAAGTGGATAGCTTCGATCCTAAATCCTTTAAAAGAATTTTTATTTTTAGATACAGATACCGTTAACTATGTTGACCCAAATTCATATTTTGAAACTCAAAGATATAAGGATACAGGGACACTATTCTTTAGAGACAGGTATTTAAACATTGGGAAGTCGTATAAATGTTCAGTGATAGAGGAAACACTCTCCCCAAGCTTTCAAGAATCATTTTATTTTGATAAATTTCCTATCCTTGATAGCGATTACATTTTTAATAACCTCACGCACGAAGAATTAACGACAGAAGAGAGAATTTTCAAAAACTATTTTAATTCTAACATACAACATGAACTTGAAAGTGGTTTAATGGCAATTAATAAAGAGAATCATATTATTCCGCTGTTGATTTCAAGAAACCTTAATTTATATAACCCTCTTGCAGGATGCTCTCACGGGGATAAAGAATTTTTCTGGCTTGGCTTTGTGGCCTCAGGTACGCCATTCTCCATGCATCCTACGAGGCCAGGTACCGTTGGTGATGTAATTACTGAAGTGGCATCCGAAGATTCTGTTACTAAAAGAATATGTAACATTCAAATTGTCCATTTTGATGAGGATAGAACTATTCTATGGATGAATGGTGGAGCAAATAATTGTAAATTTCCAGCTTTTTCGTATGCTGACTGGGAAAATCCTAAATTGAAAGGCTTTACGAAAAATTTTCCATCATTTGAAGCATTTAAAAAACACTATGAATACGAACCGCTCAATACAGAATTTGCTATCATTGCTGGTGAATTCATGAGAGATGCATGGGACAAGAGGTTCAATCACTGTAAAAATATTAATTGGTGTGCCAAATATATAGAAAAAGGGAAAGAGTTGAATTTTGAAGATCATGAAGTGCGGAGTGAAATATTTCCAATAAATTCTGAAGAGAAGAAGAAAATTGACGATGTGAATTTTGCGTGGGCAACATTTGATGTATATAAATATTTCTCACAGGAAGATATTGATGAAATGAAGGAATATGCAAATGAACACTCTGGCTTGAATAAGGAATTGAAGAAGGCTGAAGAAGAAGCTAAGAAGAAGGCTGAAGAAGAAGCTAAGAAGAAGGCTGAAGAAGAAGCTAAGAAGAAGGCTGAAGAAGAGGCTAAACAGAAGGCTGGTGATGAAGCTAAGCAGAAGGCTGATGATGAAGTCAGAGAGAAAGTTAACGATGAAGCTAAGCAGAAGGCTGATGATGAAGTCAGAGAGAAAGTTAACGATGAAGTGAACGAAAAAGCAGATGAAGAAGTGAACGAGAAAGTTAACGATGAAGTCAACGAAAAAGTTGATGAAAAAGTCAACGAGAAAGCTGATGAAGAAGTGAACGAAAAAGCAGATGAAGAAGTGAACGAAAAAGCAGATGAAGAAGTGAACGAGAAAGTTAACGATGAAGTGAACGAGAAAGTTAACGATGAAGTCAACGAAAAAGTTGATGAAGAAGTGAACGAGAAAGCTGATGAAGAAGCCAAAGTAGAAGTTGAAAAGCGTTAATTTTCGAATCAATCACTTAATATGGTTAGAATTGCATGTATGACTATTACTTTACTTTATTTTATAAAGTTGTACTAAACAAAAATCTGTACATAAAAAATTTGGGTTTATGATATCTAAATATATGTTATCTAAATTACTCGTATCATACCTGGAAACGATCTTGTTGAGGACGGAATTCACTAGTATGCCATACAACAGTAATTGATGTTGGAGTTTTAAAAAATGCATGATATATTTATGGGAGTAGTTTAGTGCTTTCAATGACTTTTTAGTACTATGATATTGCAAATTTTGGGTAAAGCTTTGTTTTTGATATCATAAATAGCAATAGTCGTGAACATTAATTGGACAATAACAAAAACAGTACCTATTTATTACTCAAATATTCGTTTACTAATTATGTTTGGGCAAAAAATCTCATTAACTTGTAAAAAGAATTACATTGATTAATATAAATATAATATATACTTAAATATTAAGAGTCTATTTGTTTTAAGTTTATATAACGTAAACGAACTGTATCAATTAAAGTCCCATTTCGGATTTTAATACTAATTTTTGACAAGTTTTACAAGTACATTACAATGTTTTATATAACTTTAAGTAATTCAATATCTATAAATTATGTATTATTTAACATAAAGTTGGTTTGTTCAAAGTTGAATCTTTTACTAAGCATAATTTTATTATTATTTTTCTGTGTTCCTCTTACCTAAGCAAACAGCGGGATCTAAATTTTTCGATATTTTTCAATTGATGCGATGCTTGGCTCATCGATTTATAACAATAGATAGTAAGTATGCTTATAACAATAAATAGTAAGTATGTTTAAAATGTATAGTTAGCTTTCTTAAATAACTGGTTAAGTACATATAAACAAGTCATTAATAATAATAATAATATATATATATATATATATATATATATATATCATCTTATTTGCTATTTGATATAGGGAAACGTTTTTTTTTCAAATTTGAAGAGAACCAGATCGCTACTTGTTCATTATTATTGTACCAAAAAACATTTTATTTGTTGATAAATGACAGTTGAATATCCAGATGTTGCAGCATTCGATTTAGATTATACAGTTTGGCCTTGTTACTGTGATACGCATTTGTATCCGCCATTCAAACCTGTGACAAAACCAAATGGTGAGGTATACGAATTAACTGATAGCATGGGCTATTCAGTAACGTTCTTTAAGGATATACCTCGGATATTCAGAGATTTGAAAGATCATAATGTCAAGATTGTTGCTGCATCAAGAACATGGGCACCAGAAGTTGCTAAAGAACTTTTAAGAGGGTTTAAAATTGAGTATAAAGGTAAAATACAATCCATGTATGATATTTTTGATGCAGCTGCATGGGGTGACCGGAGCAAAGTGGGACATATTAGTGAAAATGTTAAGCAGTTATATGGGCATAACAATATTAAAAAATTGAAAATATGCTTATTTGATGATGAAAGCCGAAATAAAGACGTGGAGCATCATGGTGTTAAGTTTGTATATATCAGAGACACAGAAATAGGACCAACTTGGAAATTATATCAAGATTATCTAAATGGTAACATATAAGTTAGTTTTGTACTGAATACACTATTTTAATATTTTAATTATTAAAAAAAAAAAATAACATTTTGTTCAATATCATATAATTTTGGTACCATAAATATTCAAGTATATAAAATAAAGGTAAATTTATTCCCACTAAGTAAAATTTATTATATTTTTGAAGTTCTTTTCTTATACACATATACATATATATATATGAGTGTTAAACTACTGAGGTGACCTCAAAAAATCTCTTCAAGTAAAAGATTTGAAATAATGCATTAATGACAACAAAAGCCAATTGGAAGACCGACCACCATTTGACCCTTTCATTTGTAGATTCAGCAGTATTTCTATGCGTTCTTTCCCTTAAAATCAAATATTCTTGCTCATTTTTAACTTCCTTCACTAAATTCATCAAATGGTTTATTGAACCCTCTATAGTATCATCGTCCTCATTATTACTATCAACATACCTGGTACCGTGTATGTTGAAAGTGACATCTTTTGTGGTGATACTATTTGATTCATTTGAAAAACAAAATTCGTAAGTACCAGACTTTATAGCGGTAATAGATTCATCACCATGATGAACACCTCTAACAGTCTTTAAAATCTCATTTCTAGAAGTTCCATATATAATCAAATCACCACTCAATTGTGCTGTGGATTCAGGGAATCGATCACCAAATTGGAATGAAATACCTAATTCATCACCTTTTTTTAATTTCTCAATGAAACATCTCTTACCGTATGCAGGTAGTAAAGCATTGTGTGCGCTAACCGCAATAGCCAACACAAATAATTGTATAACGTTAGATAACATTATAAAAGACAATTCCCTCACAATATATTTCTGTATATATACCCTAAAGCACCGAGCAAACTGTACAAATAAATATGGAATTATTTTGAAACATTACAATTATGCTGATTTTTATAAACGAATCTGTATCTAAAATTGTGTATCTTGTGATCGAGATTTGTAGATATTTATTTTTACTTCGGCACAATTCGTTCCTAGTTCGTTGAAAAAAAAAATATAATAGACACACAAATATAAAATAAAATTAGAAAACTATTTCATAAGGAAATAAGTAATAGCTTAACTTATACCTAAATAATTGTGTAAAATTCTTTTCATTGCTAAATAATTAAATATAATAAAGATTTTTTTTCAATCTATGTTAAGCTAATGTATCGGTTTGTCTAAATAATTTACAAGTATATAGAAAATAGTTATACATACGATGATAAAATAATACAGTTGTGTCATTAGGGTATTTTTATAAAACACCGGTACCTAATTTCAGGTATTTTATTTGATCATAATAAATTAATTGAATTTTAACGTAATAGTATGTAATGGTTGAATATAATATACATATATATATATAAATATATATATATATTTATTATGATTATTTTTATATCTTCTATTTCGATTCAAAATTTCATTTCTTTTTTCTTCCTTGCTGTTGTCTTGGCAAACTCTTTTGGGCAGGTTTTAAAATTTGGAAAGAACATAATAAACTTTCATCAACACTCATCATTGCACCTGCATTATCAAATTCACCACAGTAATTTGGAGCACTAAATAGTGTAACTAATTGTCTTTTACTGAAAAATTCATAACCATCTTCAACGACTTGATGAGCTCTACAAATTAATTCCATATCCTGTTTTTGTAAAAATCTATTTACCACGTCTGGACCAAAAGTGAAGGAAACACCTCTATCGTTTTCACTCCAGCCCACTATATCTTTATCAGGATCACTCCATAACAAGTCACATAGTAAACCAACATCTGGAATATCTGTTGGTCTCATGACTCTTCTAATTTGTTCCATACTGTTTAAATCTGGAGATAAACCACCATGCATACAGAAAATTTTTTCATCAATTATTGCGGCAATTGGGAGACAATTGAAACAGTCTGTGAAAGTTTTCCATAGTTTAATATTGTAACGTCTTTTACATTCATCATAAAAACCGTAGATTCTGTTGATTGAGGCACATTCATGATTACCTCTTAATATAAAGAAATTTTCTGGATATTTAATTTTATAAGCTAATAATAAACAAATAGTTTCTAATGATTGTTTACCACGATCGACGTAATCACCTAAAAACAAATAATTTGATTCAGGAGGAAACCCACCGTATTCAAATAAACGTAATAAATCGTAATACTGTCCATGGATGTCACCACAAATCTTAATAGGAGCCTCTAATTCCAGCAAAATAGGTTGTTTGATAAATATAGATCTGGCTTTCGAACACAGAAACCTGATTTCGTGCTCCTGTAAATCGACTTGTTGTCCTGGCTTCGACCCTCTAACCTCTAACAAACGATCAATAATATTGTCTACATCAACAGCCTGGTTATCCATATCTCCTCCTTGTTAATGCACTCAAATGAAAAGGAAAGAAACAAAAAACAATCTCTACGAATATATATATATTATAGCTCTTTTATAATATATATACCGTATTAATTTTTTTGTATTGATTTTATTCCAAAATAACACAGCTCTCTTTAATACCGAGTCCACGTTCACCCACTTATCTCTAAAAAAGTAATATCGATTAAAACAAACTTATAATATATATATCTACTATCTTCTATTTAAAACTCCTCTTATCGATAAACAATATACCTCCCAGCTTAATCAATAAAAACAGAATATATGTATATTATACTTTATAATTATTTTTTTAATTTTTTTTGCCTCAGTGTAATATATACAAAATCAACACAAAAAATTTTATTTTTAAATTTTCCTTCTTTTAAAAAAATTATATATATATAAAGATATATATATGACGGTACTGTTAACGCCTGTTGGCTCCAAGAAAGAGGATGGATAATTATTAATAATAGTATACCATGCGAATGAAGACCTTACTGTTGCAGGTTTCCAGATTCAAAGACGAACCAAATGCTCTATGTTACTGTGATGTGCAATAACAATCTAATGTTGTGTATTGTTTCAGTAAAAGAATAACATATATAAACCAATCAAAAAAATAAAAAGATATGTGTTGTGTGTGTAGATATAAGACAGTATGTAATGGAAGTGACGACTTGGCTTGTGTGTGAAGTGACAATACAGTGCTGATTGCAGGGCAATATACGCCCGCACACATATAGCGTGAGCTGTGCCGGTATTGCACAGAGAGCGCGTTGCGCAGCGCGAAGAATGGGGGGCGGCCGCCGAGGGAGCAAGTCAGAGGGGTCAGCAGAAGGCAGCAGTGACAAGGGATGGGGTGTGCGCGCGTGTTGACATGTGCGGGTAACGTTTCCTGATGCGGAAAGGAATTTGGATTCGCCGCGGTGGCGAGTCGGTCGATAACGAGCGATTTTCTTGTGCGGTGCGGCAAAGGGGCCGGGCCGGGTTATACACGTATAAAGTGATTTGTAAAATTGCAAAGGCGTTGGGCTGCGGCGACAATGGCGGGCACGCGCCGGCGCCGGCGGCTATGGCCGGCCTGCGACAAAGAGGAACCATACAGGCAGGGTGACATAATGCTTTGGTCATCGCCTTATCAGTGGCTGCTGCCGCGATGGGAAGCGCTGCAGGGGAGGGGGAAGCGACACAAAAATAACCGAAAATTAACCGCCCTTGTCCAAGCGCCGATGGATCAGCGCTGTTTTTCTATTTTTGTGTCTGGTGGAGTTAAAAACTCCACCAGACACATCAATACGCCCCTCGGCGCTTGTTGCCCCATGTAAATCATCTTGCTTCCAGAAGTATTTAAACAGGGTATTTTCTTTCCTTTCGTCGACGAACAATCGCGATCGGTGTAATTCTTGTTGGTCCACTAGCCGCTGCAAGGTGCTGGTTCTGTGTTGAAGAGATAGACGCACATATATGTATCGTGGAGGGATAGACCAACATCGTCGTGGCCTTCAGGGAACAAGTTGCTTCAGCTTATAGAGGTGAGACTTATTTTAGTTTTAGTATCGTTGTGCGTGAGAGTCCAGAGCACACTGCTGTTGATTTATGGTAATGGGTAGTGGTGCAAAATGTTACTCCAACCTACTTTGTCCGAGTGTCACATAGTTGCGAACAGTGGCGTTGTGGAGAGCAATGGACAGGGTGCTGCCACATGCATATTCCGGTCGTCTATAGTCATGCACGGTGGGCTGCTACCGCCGGTGCACGAGGGTGATGCAGGCATCCGAAGCCCGATTTCCAAAGGAACACAAAGAAGTGGATCGTCGGGTTCAGTTGCTGATGTATCCGATGGCGGCCCGAAAACGGCTAGTCTGCACGACGTTATTTCTAACAAAAGCTTGCATTTCGATAAAAATATTTACATACTTGACCTTATCAGTCGGAAATGGAGTGTTTTGGAGCAGGCGGAGGCAAAGACGCTGCCCCTACCGAGATGCTACCATTCGATGATTGGTTTTGGCTCATCCCTTTTCATATTTGGAGGGATCATTTCATATGCAAAGACAAGAGAGAATATGCTTACAAATGAGTTATGGGAATTAAATCTCAATGGTAAGGCACTATATTGGAAGAAATATCCAGTGCCATGTTTTATTGAGAAAAAATGTTGTTCTAAAATGATTGTACTAAACGAAAAAAATGAAGATCTTGATACAATGATTTTCATATTAGGAGGCAAAACGTTAAATGTGGACGGTGTTTTTGTAAATTACAGGAAAATCGATGTTTTCAATTTGTCAAAAAAGAAATGGGAACAATCGATTTCACTGTCGACTATTGATCCACACTTTTTCCATGCAAACGATTTATTCATAAATACAGATAACTGTGCCATTTATGAAAACATTTTGTGTTTTTATGACTGCAAAAAATCTGCCATTTATAAATTGAGGTTAGATCATATCTATCCGCTAATTCAGTTTAAAAATAAATTAGAGAAAACAGATAGCAAATTAGTAAAAAACCCTATACAGGCGATTAAGTTACCTATACATTTGGGTTCCAAGACATCTGGAACACTATATAAAAGTTATTTTTTACTAACTGGTTATGATGAATTAACCAATGAATTTATTTGTCTTTCCTTTGACTTAATCAATAATCGTTTATTACAGGTTAATACACGTTGTTCATGCAATTTAAATAATCATGATTATCAAAAAATTTTTATGTGGACGTCACATTTTCAAATTGTTTGCGTCGGGCACGGAAAAGATGACGTAAATAATAGTCATCGTAAAATAAATAAAAATCCAACAAAGGAATTAAAAAAACAAGTGCACAAAAACAATACGTTAAATATTGTTTTATCGCTAACTTTACCATTTCTACAGAGTAATTTGATTTATAAAAATACTCTTAACCCTGTAAATAATGTAATTTTTAGAGAAAGCTTAGTGAATAATGAAAATCCCATTGACAATGGCGAAGGAAATAGTAATGGCAATAATTTTAATCAAGAGGGTGAGGATATAAATAAATATTTTGATTTAACCACCAATAGAAAACAAATAGAAGATAAAAAAGAACACATAGAATCAACCATACCAGCATCTCAATTTGCCAAATATGTTCAATATATTGAATCTCCTGCCTCGATTGAAGTTAATGATAGTGAAACAAAAGAATGCAATGATTATTTTAAACAGTCACATAAAAAAAAGCACAATATAAATAATATGACCAAGTTAAGAAATAATGAGATTGAAATGAATTTAAATACAATTTATAATAATAATCCGGTTAATAATAATTCGGTTTTTCCAGTTTATGCAATGGTTCTAGGTAAGGATATGTTTGATGTCTTTGGAAAATCATTAGCTGATTTTGAATTAATTTCAAAGGATGGTGATACTATAGTAGCACCTATAGAAATTTTAAGAAAACGATGGGGTAGATATTTTGATTTTTTACTAACCAACAGCATTTCAAAAATTTCAGAAAAATATCGAATCTATAATTTAAATGGCAATGAGGTAATGAATGATAAGACAAATGCTGCTGCTGTTAATTTTTTTTCACCGAATAAAAATAATCAGCCTTCAAATCAACCGTTTGATAGACATAGTGAAGACAATTTTAACAGTGGTAATAGAACTAATATAAGTAGTGGTAAATCTGACGGAAACAACGCACTAAGATCCAATTATTCTATACATATTCCATTAAATAAGTGGAATCCAAATTTGGAAGCACCTCGAAGTGTGGAAACTATGGTTACTAATGGTATGGTATTTAGAGTGCCTTTTCAAGAAAGTAATGTAAGAAACTTATCATCAAGTAATTCAGATATTAATTTATCAAAAAGGTCTTATTCTTCCAATTCTCAAAATCGATATAATATTAAGCCAAAGTGCTCTTTGATTAATGGTGACTTATTTTCAGATGATAACGGAATTATGAAATCAAGATCGGCGTCATCATTATCCAATTATAATTCTTCACTGTTAGATATGAAATCCTCTAGGATACAGAGCAATAATCCTAATAACCCAACTATGCGCAAGGATTATAATTTCAATCAGAATTCATCATTGGTTGATGATTTTACTTGTGCTGAATCATTGACTATCAAATTACCCCCCATTTCTGAACCACCTGAAATACCATTAACACCTACCCCTACAACGCCTTCCCAAATAGGACAACAAACTGAAACAGTAAAATCAGCTAGTGACGTTGGACCTCTAAATTATTACAATTGGTTTAAGCCTGGATCAATATCTTCGAATTATTCAATAAACGAATTAGAAGTTCCAACTGATTTCTCCCCGAGGGCTTCCCAAGGAGTGATTTCACGTCAATCGACTCAAAATGATGGCTCTGATGTAGCAAGTTCATTGGCAAGCAATGCATTTTCTCGTAGAAATACTTTCTCGTCTAGAACAAATCTCATGGAGAGAAGAAATTCAGTTAGAACAAGCCAATCAAGGTCGATTGGTTCGATATCTTCTTTTTCGAGCTCTAAGGATTCTGAGAATTTGGATGTGTATACATCAGATGTTCCTGATTATACATTGGATCTAGATCCCCTTTTAACACCAAGAGGTTTATATATCCCGTGGCCAACGGCTTCAGTTGAAGCCTTTACAGAATTTTTTTTCACTGGAAGAGTAAATACTAGTTGTCCTGTACGTACAGTAATTTTAGATTTACTAGTAATGTCAAAAATTTTTGAAGTCCCATTATTGTACACTTTGATAGTGGACTCATTATTTACTATTTTATTGAAAAAAAAAGCAGCTCTTAGAATTTTGGGTAGTTTTTTCAAATCGCAAATCGAAAATATTGTTAACAAATATTGTAAAAATGATATTGAAAGGTCAAGTAATTTCCTAAAAAATAATGACTTATACCAAAATATTTTAAAAATATTGGCATCAGCAGAGGAATTAGAGGATGGATTTTATAATACTGATATCATTAGGCGATTATCTTTGATTGAAGCTATTAATGTCAATAATAAAGAAGATTCTGCATCATCTCTAATTTTTAAATCTAATCTGAAAAATCATTTAGGTGTGAGCAATCAATCTGATATAGATGAAAGAGCGAGTTTACAAACTACTAGTGACGAATCTTCAAGAAGACCATCTTGGTCTAATAAAGAATTATTTAATAATATAAGGGAGTTAGCTGCTAATAAAACCAATCAGAGTGAGACAACAGAAAAGCTAGATATAAATCAGTCAGTAACAACAAATAATGTCCAGAATGAAGACAAAACACATCAGGATTTGAAACATCCAAATATATTGTCAAATCAAATATCCGAACCAACCATATTTAGTGAGAAACATCAAAAATCTTTAGAACCGTTATATTTATTAAGTTCTGATTTAGCTCGTTTAGAAGTGGATAATCTAGACACTGACTCTTCATCTTCTAATTTAGAAGCAGATTTGCAATATCATACAGATAGCGAAATTAATCATTTACTTCCCACTCCCAACACATCAAGAATTTTTAATCATAAAAGCCAAACAACGACATTTGATACAGTTGATCCTTTGCTAAATGTTAATTTAAAGGATGACAAAAGTTTACATAATATCAATAATGGAAATCTAAAACCCAATACAGGATATAAAGGAGAAAACGATTCAATCAATCAATATAGTAGTCCTCGATTAACAGCTCCAGACCAATTCACAATGCATAACACAACTCCAGCAAATGATTCTCTCATTTTTCATATATATAAAAAATCTATTTTAGTTAATGATTTGAGATTAATGATTAGATGTGTTGACTGTTTGGATTTATCCAAACGTTTGAACTTAGTAAAGAAGTTGATTGGTGATGAACTTGAACAAATTGAAGCCAATATGAAAGTATTTGAGGATAATAAAAGTTGGAGAGAATACTCCAAAAGCGCCAAATCAGCAGATGCAAGTTGTATGGCGGGCCAAAAAGTTTCTTGTGAGCCAGAAATAAACCTCAATCAAAGTACTTTTATTTCAAGACCTTCAAAACCTTCACAGCCAATTTTAAAGGATGATAGAAGAAGTACAACAGGAAATCTTTACTCTTTACAAGACTCTGATGAGAAAACAAAATTTACCGAAGCAAAAAAATATCCTGCTATCAAATTATTGGATAAAAAGCATAAGAGGAAGAGACCGGTGTCATCACCATTCTCTTTCTTTTCAAAAAATAAATAAGACATAAACATGTAATATTAGTGATACTCTAATTTATAGTTTGATGTAAGGACACATATAGTTTAATATACCTTCATAAAGTAAAACTTATAGCACTTTAAGCATATTTTAAATAAGCAGTTTTATCTAAAAGATCTTGTCTTGCAGAATCAACATTGCGCATTAAATAAAAATCCGTATTCGAAGCAAATGTTATTATTATTGATAAAAAAATACAGATCAAAGTAACAAGCGTGATAATCTAAGATGAACAAATAATACAGCCTCAGTTGATTATATTTCATAGCACCGCTATATAAGGTGGTGAAAAGCCACGGCACAATCCACATCGACCCTCACATTCAGGTTATACACAAAAGTATATAAATCTAAATTAAAAGGATATCTAGAGCTTAATAAGCGCAGATGTTAACCAATAACTAAAGCCTATCCTCATCGACTGTAATAGTTGATGGGGATTTTAAATATAAAATCTAACGAAAGACACTAAGAGAAATAATGAATAGAAATAGAAATACAAAAAAAATTAAATGAAACAACATAGTTAAAATATAATAAAATATACCACATAATACCAATACTTAAAAGTCTATAGTAACATAAGAACGATTTGATATACATTTTATTTTCGGGAAAATAGAACATCAAATCAGTTGCTTTATATAACAATTTAAAATGGAATTCCTTCATCTCAAAAATTTGAAATGTTAAGTTATTGCTCTCATTCTAGCATTAAAACACTACAGCTACTGTACCATGGCGTGTTTTATTGTAAATACAAAAGCTCAATTGTCAGTATAAATCATAAGGAACGACAATTCTGTTGTATAATGTCCATCTTTACGGTTAGGGCTTCTGAATTAAATTTAATTTTACTAAATGTTCTTCACGAAGCTCATTGAAATATTTGTTTTTTCACTTTTTTTTCATCAATTTTTCACTAATAATATTGCAACGCTATCATAAGATTTTAAAAATGTTTATTAAATATATCACTTATTGCAAAACTGTTATACTCAATTTTTTTTGTGTAATACTGGAATCTCTCTCATTAATATTATTAGACAAGTTATTTATTTACTTTTTTGTAATTCAGATTACAGTTGTATCAAGCGAACTTTATTTGAGCTGCTATTTAGTGGAAAAGATCCAGCTGAAGGCTTAGAATTGGAAAATTGATAGAAAACAATAACAATAAAATCCAATTGCCAACAGATACAATGTTCTCAGATAATATGAACGTATCGGAACCACAAGAAGATTTTTCTTCGGTATCTTGGGAAGCTTTGCAACCTCAATTGGAGAGACACTGTTATGATTCTATATTGAATAATAGAATTCCATTCTTAAAAAAAATAATACATTTACTTAACACTGAAGAAGAGAGTAAAACAATTGATGACGAACAATTAAAAACTATTTCTATTACATTATTAAACACCTATTCTATATATAATGATTCACAATCTAAAGAATTAGTTATTGAGATTTTTGGAGAAATTGTTAGATTAAAATCAAAATTGTTATCAGTTTATATTAAGTATGTTTATGAACAAACTTTCAAAAAAATTGGTAGCAAAGCTACTGTTGATTACTTGAATTTATTGGAATGGGTTAATGCTTTTTTTAAAATAATGTTTTTTGCAAGTGATGAATCGTTATTTAATGAAAATTACAAATTGTGGATTCAAGCTCACACTACAATTGCAAATGGTATTGAATTATCTTTAGATAATCAAGAGACTTCAGGTAAAAAAAGTAAGGAGAAACAAAACCAGCATAGGAGAAGAATCCGTAATAGTATATTACAAAGCACAACTAAAACATTGACAAAATGTTTTAGAAATAAAACAATTCCAGATGAATTGGCAAATGAAAGATTAACTTCAATTCTTGAAGTTTTGATTTCTGATTACAGTGCATTATCACTTTCATCAACTGGTGTCATTTTCTTATTGGGTTCCATAACTAAATCATGCATCCAATTGCAAATTAGTAAACCTGTTCTATATAACAACCTCAAAGAGAATTTTATTGAAAAATTCTGTGATTTCATTGGTAAGGAGGTAATTTTAGGTAAAAATTCTCCAACTGACTTTTGCATTGATGTATCATTGAAACATTTTTTCAATGAGTTTTTAACTGATGACTTGTTAATAAAATATTTTGTTCCATCTTTGGAAAAAATAATTTTGAGGGCACCCGAATTTGGGTTCAGTATTCTAGGTGAATTATACAACTCTATTAATTCTCAAAAAGTAAATATTTTACACATTCACAGGTCCACCAAATTAATTACTCAATCTTTCACATCTTTGAAAAGTTCCAAAGAGGCCGTAAGATTAATATCACTTGATACTATACTGACTTTGCTAACTTCTATATCTCAGGATAATTACAATATTGATGATTTGAAATTTTTTATTGACGAATTATTGAAAAATATCAAGACAAACTTAAATGCTGATTACAAAATAGCAGCTTCTAAAATTTTCACCAATATTCCCATTTTTGAAACAGCTTCGTCAGAAAGTATTGTAAACGGTATAATGCCATACATCTCCAAGGAATCAAATGAACTTGTTTTAAAGTTTTTATTAGACTCGTTTTTTACTCATTACTTCGCAATGAATGAGGATTCAGAAGCTGCAAAAAGGGCAATCGCCACAGGTTTCAATGAAAAAAAAGTTAACTTGAAAAAAGTTTGGTTTACTGAATTTATGTTATCTTCTAAAAATGTCTCAAGTGATGTTGTGTATAATTTTAGCCAATTATTACTTGATTTTATAAAAGAATCGTTTGAACACCCAAGTACGAATAATCAGTATATTATTTTAGGTTGTTTTCTATTCATCAATCGTGTGTATGAGTTGGACCTGGAAGATATAATTTCAGCAATAAATGGCGTTTTTGAAAACTTGGATAATAATATGTTACTTGGTAATGCCATCTTGCAGACCACATTAACCACCGTTTTGACATCATCTGAGAGAATATTAGCAGTGCAATTAGTACACAAATTATTTATTAGAACCCCAGAATTGTTTGGATCTGCTGTTATAAAATCTCTAGAATCTAGGTTATCCTCATCTAACATTCCTGAAGATAATAGCCTTACATATAAGTTTATTATTCCTATCTTCCATATTATTTCTTCTACATTGGATGACAGCTCTATTTCTTCAAAGTTATTGGTTCAAGCCTTGCTAATTTCTCAATTCGACCAATTTCGTTTAAAAAACGGTTGGGCTGAATTAGTACTTAACGCCAAACTCAACCCATCTGAAATAGTTGAGGAGAATGCACAAGAAATTATAAATTCTGTTTTCAATGTTTTAGGCAATAAAGAATTATTAAATACTAACATAGCTAAGTGTGCTCTAAAAGCAGTTTCATACGCTGCTTTTATTAACCCAGTTGCAATTGTTCCATTGCTAACGGAAAACTTAAGTAGGGATTTAAAAACAGAGGCACTCTCTTCATTAAGTCTTCAAGATATACATATTGCCAGTGGATTAGATGGTGAAATGGTTGTAGATGTCCTGGACAAAGATATGGCTAAAAAACTCGAGTCTAAAAATAGTAAAGATTACGAAACCTTGCAATGGGAAATGAGTATAAGGAAAGAACAAGCAAAGAAAGCTAATAAAAAATATACTAAAGAAGAACAAGCTTTGATAAAAGAACAAATAGAAAAAGAATCTCAAATTAGGGATAATGTCAATAAGATTAAATTGTCATTGAATCGTAGTATTGAAATAATTAATCAATTAACAAACGATGCTATTTTAGTTGATAATGGACGTGATATATGGTTTCCAGTTGGTGTTTCTTGTTTATTGGAGTTAACACAGCAACCAAATTCTTATCTTTTAATACAAGAAAGTGCAATTAACACGTTTTTATCGTTATCAAACATTGTCAGTGATAGATTTGGGTTAACAAGATTTTTTATTGGTTTGGCAACTTTACGTGTATATAATGTTCAACATATACCTCAAAACTATTTGGAAGAAAATTTGGATGAATTATTATCTAGAGTTTTATTTAGAATTAAATTTATCTGTGATCAAATGCCACTGAATGCTACAAGTTTAACCTACTTATTGCCATTGTTGATAAACTCATTAGAAGAAGGTAAAAAAGTAGCAGTAAGGAATGCAGATAAACCTGTCACGAGGAGTGATTTTGTAGAGGAAGAAAAGGAAGAAGAGCATTTGATGTTAGCTATGGAAATTATTGGTGTCCACGCCGAGGTCTTCAAGGATTCATCAATTCCAAGAGTTCCAATTATGAAAGTTTTATTTTCATTATTATCTTTGGCAACCAAGGCAAAATTAGCTAGAGAATGTCTAAATGCCTTGTCTCAAAGTATTTCAGTTTCCCCAACTCCAGAAGATTTAACTCTTCTCTTATCATCTTTGCTATCGGCTAATCCCTTTGTTCGTTCAACAATTTTAGAAGTAATTGATAATGAATATGAATTAGAATCATATATGAAATATTCAACCGAAATTTTCATATGTAGATTTGATTCAGAACCTAATAACCGTGAATTAGCTGATTTTATTTGGGAATTTAACAAATTTGAAATCACCAAAGAAATGATGGATGGTTTTTTCACCTATTTCACGCAGACTGATAGTGGATTGAGATTATTCACTGCCCAAGCCTACACCGCAGCCAGTCATTTATTTGCTAAAGATGATCAAAGTATTTTTGGTGAATGCCTAAAAAGACTAATGGAATTCTACAAAGAAAAGGCCAAACCATTAGAGGATATTATTGATGAATTTGGTTTGGTTGAAGTTTTAGCTTCCGAGCGTAAGGATCCTTGGGAAGCTAGAAGTACAACAGCTATTGCATTAAAGGAATTTTCAAACTTAATAAGTGGGGAAGGTAACACTGTTCTTGAATTTATTCAATTTTTGGTTAATGATGGTCCTTTAGGTGACAGAAATTCTTTGGTTCGTCAAGAAATGAAAGAAGCCAGTATTGAAGTTATTACAAAACATGCGGCTCAAAGAGTAGAAGAATTAATTCCAATTTTTGAAATTTCTATACAAAATGCTAAGGAATCTACAGTCAAAGAAAATGTTATTATTTCCTATGGTTCTTTGGCAAGGCATTTACAACCTACTGATGGCAGAATCCATACAATTGTAAGGCAATTATTAGATACCTTGGATACACCATCAAAGCAGGTTCAACAAGCTGTCGCTGAATGTTTATCTACGTTAGTATTTTTATTCAGAAATCAAATTAAAGAATACGTCGAAGTTCTTCTAAATCAAAATTTAGACTCTTCACTTCCTAAGGCCACCCGTCAAGGTTCAGCATGGGGTATTGCTGGGTTAGTAAAAGGCTACGGTATTTCTGCCTTATCTGAATTTGATATCATTAGATATTTAATTGAAGCGGCTGAAGATAAAAGAGACCAAATAAAACGTGAGTCTACTGCCTACACCTTTGAATATTTATCAAAAATCTTAGGCAAATTTTTTGAACCTTATGTTATTGAAGTTCTTCCTATAATTTTAAAGAATCTGGGTGATTCAGTTCCAGAAGTCCGTGATTCAACTGCTGAAGCCACCAAATCAATTATGGCCAACACTACTGGTTTTGGTGTTAAAAAGTTAATTCCTGTCGCTATTTCTAACCTAAATGATATTGCATGGAGAACGAAGAGAGGTTCTGTTGAATTATTGGGTAACATGGCATATTTAGATCCTGCTCAGCTGTCCAGTTCATTATCTACTATTGTACCAGAAATCGTAGCCGTTTTGAATGATTCACATAAGGAAGTACGTAAGTCAGCTGATGAATCCTTAAAGAGATTTGGTGAAGTTATCAGGAATCCAGAAATTCAAAAACTAGTACCTACTTTACTTAAGGCTATTGGTGATCCTACCAATTATACTGATGAAGCATTGGATTCGTTAATTCAAACTCAATTTGTTCATTATATCGATGGTCCATCATTAGCTTTAATTATTCATATTATTCATCGTGGTATGCACGAAAGATCAGCTAATACTAAAAGAAAAGCATGTAAAATTGTAGGTAATATGTCGATTTTAGTCGATACAAAGGATTTGGTACCTTATCTACAACAGTTAATTGATGAGGTTGAAATTGCTATGGTTGACCCTGTTCCAAACACAAGAGCAACAGCAGCTCGTGCTTTAGGTGCACTTGTTGAAAGATTAGGTGAGGAGCAATTCCCTGGTTTGATTCCACGTTTATTGGATACTTTAAGTGATGAATCTAAATCTGGTGATCGTCTTGGTTCTGCTCAAGCCCTATCTGAAGTTATTAGTGGGTTGGGTATTGGCAAATTAGAAGAATTGTTACCAGCTATTATTTCTGGTGCTACTAATTTCCGTAGCTATGTTAGAGAAGGTTTCATGCCAATGTTATTATTCTTACCAGTTTGTTTCGGTGCTCAATTTGCACCTTATATTAATCAAATAATTCAACCTATTTTGGCTGGTTTGGCGGACACTAATGAAAACATTCAAGATACATCTTTAAAAGCCGGTAAATTGATCGTTAAAAATTATGCCACCAAAGCTATTGACCTATTATTGCCTGAATTAGAAATTGGTATGTTTGACGAAAATGAACGTATTCGTTTATCGTCAGTAAAATTGACTGGTGACTTGTTATTCCAAGTTACGGGTATATCCTCAAAGAATGAATTTGAGGAAGAAGAGGGTGATTATTCAGGTGAGGTCTCTAAGAGGATGGTTGACATTTTAGGTGAAGATCGTCGTAACCGTATTTTATCATCTTTATTCGTTTGTAGAAATGATACGTCCGGTATTGTTCGTGCTAATACAGTAGATATTTGGAAAGCGATTGTTCCAAACACTCCACGTGCTATTAAAGAAATTTTACCAGTATTAACAAATATGATTGTTATGAATTTGGCATCAAGCTCAAAATCTTTAAGAAATATAGCGGCCAATACCTTAGGTGACTTAGGCCGTCGTGTTGGTGGTAATGCCATGGCACAACTGTTACCAACTCTTGAAGAATCATTACAAGAATCATCTTCGGAAGATTCAAGGCAAGGTGTTTGTGTTGCCTTAACTGCGTTAATTGAACCATCGTCCTCAGAGTCCTTAGAACAATATCAAGATACAATTGTTAATATAATAAGAAAAACCTTGACGGACAGTAGCGAAACAGTTAGACAATCCGCCGCATCTACATTTGATGTTTACCAAGATGTTGTTGGAAACATCGCTGTCGATGAAATTATTCCATACTTGTTACATATGTTAAAATCTGAAGAGTCTTCTAAATATGCTTTATCTGGTCTTCAAGAAGTTATGTCAACCAAGTCGGAGGTTATTTTCCCTATTTTGATTCCTACATTGTTAGCATCCCCTATAGATGCATTCAGGGCTTCTGCTTTGGGTTCATTAGCAGAAGTAGCTGGTGTTGCTTTGTATAAAAGATTGTCTACTATTATTAATACTCTGGTCGATAACTTAGTAACACTACGTGGCTCTTCAAATGAAACCGTTTTAGCTCTCCAATCTGCCTTGGATAAGATTCTGATATCTGTCAGTGACGAAGATGGGCTACACCCACTACTGCAACAAATTATGTCATTGCTAAAGAGTGAAACAGAAGAAAAAAGAATTGTAGTATTAGAACGTTTACCTCATTTTTTTGAAAACACTGTTTTAGATTATGAGGTCTATACATCAGATATTGTTTCTAATTGTATTTTGTCATTAGATGATAAAGATCCAAGAGTGGTTAAGGGCAACTTTGAAACTCTAGTAACCTTATTAAAAAAGCAAGAGAAATCTGTTTTAGAAAAATTAGTTAAGCCTGCTAAACAAGCATTACAATTAACCGGTACTCAAGGTCAAGATCTGGCTGCATTTGCTTTACCAAGGGGTCCAAATTGTGTTTTACCAATATTTTTGCATGGTTTGATGTATGGCTCTAATGATGAACGTGAGGTTTCTGCTTTAGCAATTGCTGATATTGTTTCAAAGACGCCTGCAGCCAACTTAAAACCTTTTGTTAGTGTGATCACAGGTCCATTGATTCGTGTTGTTGGTGAAAGATTTAATAGTGATATCAAGGCAGCAATTTTGTTTGCCTTGAATATATTATTTTCCAAGATTCCTCAATTTTTAAGACCATTCATTCCTCAGTTACAGAGAACTTTTGTTAAATCTTTATCTGACCCTTCGAACGAGACTTTGCGTTTACGTGCAGCTAAAGCATTAGGAACATTGATTGAATATCAACCTAGAGTTGATCCTTTAGTAATTGAATTAGTTACTGGTGCAAAACAAGCAGATGATGAAGGTGTTAAGACTGCTATGTTGAAAGCTTTACTCGAAGTTGTTGATAAGGCTAGTTCCAAATTAAACGAAGCATCAAAAACTAATATCATGAACTTGATTGAGGAGGAAGTATTATCTAGCAATGAAAAATTAGCTGTCACTTACGCAAAGTTGATCGGTTCATTATCAGAAATTTTATCTCCAGATGAAGCTCGTAACATTTTACAGGCAAAGGTATTAAGCTCTAACTTTAATGACGATACGGGTAAATTTGGTATATTAACATTAAATTCTTTCTTGAAGGATGCTCCTGGTCATATTTTTGAAACTGGTTTGATTAACGATTTTGTATCATTTATCATTGATGCTATGAATTCAACCAATATTTATTTCAGCGAAAATGGGTTGAAGGCTGCTGGTAAATTAATGTTGTTAAACGGTGAGACTAAGTCTCCATCTTCGAAGCTTCAATCTTCAGAACCTTTCATATTAGAAGAAAATAATATTAAAGAATTGGTTAATGAGTTATGTAAAAATATGTTAGCTCCGAATTGTAGCTCTACCGACTGTAGAAGATTGTCTCTAGTTATTGTAAGAACACTTGCTAGATTTAAGTATGATTGCTACGTTACTCCAAATATTGAAGAGTTGGCTAAATCTACCTTCTCATGTTTGCGTGATCCAGTTATCCCAATCAAGTTAGCAGCTGAGAAAGCATTTTTAGCTATTTTTAAGTTAATTGAGGAAGAGAATATGGAAACATTTAATATCTGGTTTAACCATGTATCTGAAGTCGGCGCAGACTTAGTAGATGCTAAAGGTACTACTATTCAATTAAGATCAATTGGTGACTACACCAAAAGAGTCGCTAAGAGATTATCTAACGTAGAAAGGGAAAGAATTGCAGCTGGTGGTGACGCAGAAACTATGTTCAGTGACAGATTTGAAGATGAAAGAGAAATATGGGCTGTTGGTGGTGTCGAATTGCAAAATGATGTATAATTCCTGATAATTTGAATATTTAATACTAGCATATCTTATATTATATGTATACAGAAAAATACTTAAAATCATCAACATTAAATTTTAATAAATTATATTTTGTACATATTATATTCTATATACATATATAATCAAAGAGGCTCTATAAATGCTGTTCCTTGCTGATATGGTTATCAAATGTATTTGTATTATATATCATCTATAAGTTTCCACACAAATTTCTCTAACGTCGGTGATATTTGCCACCAATATAGTTCAGTACATTCATTGTTTGGACAACTAGTTATCCATAAGAGAAATACTGGTAATACTTTATGAAGTAGAATTTTGGTAACTAAATTAATGAGTGAAAAAAACACTAGGCCCAAGGTAATTCTTTTAAATACTTGAGTTGATCTCATCGGAGCCCTTTGAGGTTATACGTATATCAAATAAGCTGCCGGATAATGAATACACATGTGTCTATTTTGTACGCTATAATACTTCTCACCAATTAAATTTTGTCTGTATAGTTTATAATAAACTATTTAATAACCAGTTGATTCTTTTCTATTTTATATATTTATTGTCAATTGTTTATTTTAAGTTTTCATAAATGGGGTCCCTGTAAATGCCTTTTGTTTATTTCGTGATCCAACACTTCCGCAATTCTATGTTGTTGGAATGAAATTTCATAGATGTTTCATAAATGTTTTTAATATTACAATGGAATATATAACTATAGAATAATGTTAAATATCACTACATATTAGTTTAATTAAACTTATTGGTGCTATTTCCTTTCATTGCTAAACTTGATAAGCTACACTGACAGGGTCAGCAGGATTGTTATATTAGTTCTCCCAACTTAGCGTTTTCTTTTTCTATTTGCTGAAGTCTTTCTTGTTCATCGTCCTGATTTAGTTCTTTTATCATTTCTTCCTCGTCTACGGTAAGAGCTGTTATATCTTGAGTTGGAATTAGTTCTGCATCCATTCGAACACTTGGAGCACCTTGTAAATATCGTATGTGCTCTAGGCATCGTATTCTTAGATCTTCTAAATACTTTTTGCTATTCATATTTTCATACAGGTCATCAAGAACTGGGTAAAGTGAGTAATCTGGACCAAACTGGTTGCGGAATGGCATATCTTCGGGCAGTTCAGATTGAAGTAAAACGTTATTTAAAACACCAGTTTCGTAAGCATACAACCTTGATACATTTCTGGGTGTATAACCGCCTCCACCAAGAACGATCATGGGAATACCAAACGATCTGACAAATTTTACACATTCTCCATGTGCTTTAATATTTAAATTGAAACAACCCAGTCTATCATGACCCAAAGAATCCGCACCGCATTGCTGAATAATAGCAGTCGGCTTGAATGAGGTTATGATAGGTTCCATAACTGATTTGAAAAGATTAATATAAGAATCGTCATCGATACCATCTTTCAATGGCACATTCATGGCAAAGTGCTTTCCTTCGGCGCAGCCTATCTCGTCATAGTTTCCTGTTCCTGGAAAAAATTCACCATTATATTTATGAAACGATACTGTGAAAACTCTATCCGTCGTGTAAAATGCCTCCTGTACACCATCACCATGGTGTAAATCAATGTCTATATATAGAACTCTTGGGTGATATCTCAATAAATTCAAAATAGCCAAAACAATGTCGTTCACGTAGCAAAAGCCTGATGGATTGTTTTTCTTGGCATGATGAAGGCCACCAGACCAATTGATCGCTATATCCGATTGGTCGTTAATCAATTTTCTCGATGCATCTAAAGACGCACCTGCATAAAGTTTGCAATAATCGTATATATTTTGGAAAATAGGACAGTCGTCACCAATATTATACTTATCAAACGTTCCTCTTGGCATCTTACTGATGTTCTCCGGCGTAACCTTCGATAGAAATTCAACATAATCTTCAGAGTGGAACTGCAGCAATTCTTCCTTCGTCGCTTCCCTCGTCTCATATAGGTCCATGATATTATGTAGCCCATATGCAGATACCAAATGGTCAGTAAGCATGAATCTGAACGGCTTCATCGGATGTTTGACCCCATAGTGGTAGTTAGACACCTTTGGATTGTAATGATACGATACTCGCGGGGAATATACTGCACCAAACTCAAACATTGGCTGTGAGTCCGCCGTCTTGGCATCATACGAAAATGTGCTGGAACTCATCTCCCACAAAACGAATAATAGAAACCCCTATAACTGCAGACGCTGTATGCTGCTCCTGATCACCTCACAATTCGTTGCGGAAACCTAAAAGAGGCTGCTTTAAAACCAAACGACCTTTATTGTAATGTGTATGCTTATATGTAACCATCACTTGTTATATACTGATTTAAATTTGATATCAAAACTGAAAAATCGTTCTCAACGAATTAGGGTTACAAAGATTTTAGGGTTTGAAATACTCTGTTTAGGGTTTGTTTAGGGTTGGATATGTACAAGAGCTTTCATCTGATTCATATCTAAAACAAAGCTCAAATCAAATGTTGACTGAGGTTTAACGAAAAGTAAGACCATAAAAGAGGCTTCAAGAGACAGGCAAGAAGGGTCCCGACAGAATCAGGGCTTCAGTAAAGCAGCTGTGTCCAAGGTTTGGAAAGCTCCTCTGGAACAAGAAGTTTAAGGAGCAAGCAGTTGCGTACTCTCAGCTGCGATGCGATGTCACAATGTTGAATCTTGACTAGTATATATTATTAAAGAAGGTCAGATAGCTGTTACGTGCACTGGTGGCCGTGGGTCGTGTGTGGGATGCAGGCTTTTCGATCCAGTTGCCTCTGTGTACTTTATAATTCTTGTGTAAGTAGTAAAGTTCACTCACCTATATTTCAGCTTGGTGACAAAATGGCAGATCTGAAAAATAACACACTGGTGGATCATATATATATATGAATAAGCATGTATGTATAAAAGGAGTTGGGCCAAGCTGGACTACGGTTGTGAAGCTTTGTAAAGTGAAACGCAGAGCCTAGCATTGTCATTAGTGTTAGATTTAGTGTTGTTAATTGATCGATGGATAAACGTAGGGACGGCATTGTGAATTTTGAGCTTTTGGAGTTCCTGATAGAAAGCCACGCCCAGCTGGTGACCGAGCCTGTCATGGGGAACTTGGAGGATATGTGTGTGCTCTACCGAGGCATATATCTGAACACTTTGGAGTTTGAATACTCTTTCAAGACCTTTGTTGAGGACATAGACAAGATTGCCGGTATTTCGAAAGGCTCTCTTATATTTGAGGAGAACAGAGTGCTGGCTGTCGAATCATCGTCTCAGGTCACCAAATACATCAAGTTCATAGATGTATACCTGCTAAAGCTGCTACGAGATCGTCTACTCCCGGTTCCCTCCGTGCAAAACGCAGAACTGCCTCAGCATTCTAATAAAGCTAAACCAGTATCTACCGACCCAGGAGATTTGAGGGCCCGATTGTTGGCTGCTCTGGATTCGGGTGTAGAGATTGAAGAAACTGTGGAGATTAGAAATGAAATGGTGTGGAACCGGTACATGTACTCCAAGCTGGATCGCTTGTTGTCTGTTGATCTTGGTTCAAACGTTCTTGGAAAAGAGAGAGCAATGAAGACGACGCCAGTTTCTGAGTTTATTCCAATATGCACAAATACTGAGCATTCATCGCTATTATCAACAATATCATATGTTGTCAATAACAAAATTGTGTCCCTTCAGACCGCTAAACTAAGCAAATGTGAAGCACAATGCCCTGGCTTCAAAGACTGTCTCCAAAATAAAATACATTATGTTTCGAACCTTAAACCTCAAACTGACTTGGCGCTAGGTGATTGTTCATATCTAGATACCTGCCATAAACTAAGCACATGCAGATATGTCCACTACCTGCAGTACATTCCTGAAACACTGAAAGAAAGGGTCAGCAAAGAAGCTCAGGAAATGAATAAAGTAATAGAACTTAAAAACCGTAAGGTCTCGTTCTACACCCACGGAGAATGCTGTGCATCTTCATTCAAAACGCTTTTGCCACCTCAATGGATTTGTTGTGACGTAAGAAAGTTTGATTTTAGGGTCTTGGGCAAATTTTCGGCAGTAATAGCTGATCCTGCCTGGAACATCCACATGAATTTGCCATACGGCACATGCAACGACATCGAGCTTCTAGAACTCCCTCTGGACCAACTGCAAGAGGAAGGTGTCCTATTTCTGTGGGTAACAGGGAGGGCCATCGAGCTCGGCAAGGAGTCACTAACCAAATGGGGGTACGAGGTGGTCAACGAGATCGCATGGATCAAAACAAATCAATTAAGCAGAACCATCGTCACCGGACGAACAGGCCATTGGCTTAATCACTCAAAAGAGCACCTGCTGGTCGGCATAAAGGGAAAGCCTGAGTGGCTCAACAGAAACATCGACCTCGACCTCATAGTCTCGATAACCAGAGAGACCAGCAGGAAACCAGACGAACTGTACGGCATGGTTGAGAGGATGGTTGGCTCCCACGCTCGCAAACTAGAAATATTCGGACGGAATCACAACGTGAGACCGGGATGGCTCACCATCGGCAACCAACTCACGGGCAATTGCATTCACGAAATGGACGTCAAAGAACGTTTTGACGACTTCAGAAGAACAACCAAAACCTGAACAAAATCTGCCGCCCATATTCAAAACCGACGCATTAAATTGCACCTAGCTACCAAGTTAAACACAGATCTATACACATATATACTTACATACCTTCTAGCTCACGCATGCTCCCTCAACTACATATACAGACACAAATGCATACATACATCCAACCTCTTCTCTAATCACTAAACACATTCTCTGCACTTCAGAAGGCCATGTAAATTTTTACATCAACTTTTGTTCACCCATATCTTGACCCGGCCACGTGTCATGTGACCACAGCCCAATTACCACCAGAGGCTTAATTGCGCGATCTCGAGATTTGTTTATCGGTATTAAGAAACGCAAATATCGAAATGGATCTCTTCTCTCTTGTTTCGAAAGATGAATCCTCTCTTGTCGGAACCCCCAGTCTCATGAACTATTATTACCTTTCGGGATGAGAGATGTGATTGCTACTCGAAGGGTGTTCCTTGCTAAGCTACTAGCCACGCAAGCCGGACCAGTTGGGACATAACTCGCCAGTAATGGACGCAACAACCCTGATGCAACAATCGTAGCTTTAATATATTTAAAGAGGTACAAAATAGTTTTTTGCTTGTTATTCTTGTTGTTGTTAGTGTTCAGTCCTACTTCTGGCTTGGAAATTCTTATTTGGAACAATACGCACATATCCATACAAATATATATATTCACATTCACACATTATTTCTAGATGTTTAGACAAGCTATAAAAAGAAGTTATGCTACTCTACCTCCTTGGGCTATGAAGCCTGCCTTCGGTGCTCCTGATAAGGCTGCTGCTGAAGCCTTCAAGAAGGAGGTGACCGCTGTTAAAAACCATGCTGCTGGTACTTCCACATTCTGGAAGAAGGTCAGTATACTTGTGGCTCTTCCAGCCATCGGTTTAACTGCTGCGAATACCTATTTTGTTGAGAAAGAACATGCTGAACACAGAGAACATTTGAGCCACGTCAAGGATTCCGACTGGCCAAAGGACTACGAATACCAAAACATCAGAACCAAGCCATTTTTCTGGGGTGACGGTGATAAGACTCTTTTCTGGAACCCAGTTATTAACAGACACGTTCAAGATGAATAAACGGTGGGATAAGGAAGTCGATTCTGGGCGTGCTTTTTGTATAATCCAGTTGTCCAATATTGCAAAGAGATAGCAATAGATAATATAGTGGTAGTTTATTTAGATATCTATCGAGAACTAGTATTATCCTGATTTTTTATATTCAAATTTTAATAAAAGAAAATTCTATTTATGTTATTGTTATTAGTATTATTATTATATTAAATTGAAAGTATATACACATACTAACGTAATATAGTTATGCACGCATATTTGAATTATATATTTATGAAATGTGTACAAATAAATATATAGCTTAATAAGTTTTATCATGGATGAGCAGAAAATATAAACAGATTGTTAGTGGCCGCTAGTGCTATACTGTTTTCCTTAGGATGCCATGAGAAATGTAAAATACTCTTTTTAAAATCAATATCATCACTCCAGTCTTTAATCTTGGCAGATCTTTGTGCGGTTGTGCCAACTCTTCTATTTCTAAAAGAGGTCTTATCTGCTTGTAGAACAATTTCACCTATCCCGTCTTCATTTTCTAATAAGATGTCATTGTTAGCTGTAGATTTCTTCTTTTTAGAGGAATTATCAAATGTTTTGATGATTGTAGGTTTTGTATCATCTATATTTGATTGAATTACATTTGGGTAAATCATAAAATTATTGTTATAAGAACCTGTCATGATACTCGAAGAATCGCCGCTGAAACTTACTTCAAATTTATCAAAGATAGAGTCATTTTCATAAGTGTCGCTTAATCTATCTTTTAATTGCTCATGAATATTAATAGTTTTTAATGGTTTATTATCCATGTTAACATCCCAAATCTTTACAGTCAAGTAATCTCTGGAAGCAATATAACGACCATTTGGACTGAATTTTACATCAGAAATGGAAGACGTAATTTCTGTAAAGAAATTATGACTTGTTGGGTCTATATATTCCTCAAATATTTTTGTTTGATAATCACAGATAGCATTCTGTCTCATATCGCATAGTCTAATAGTACCTTTTGAAGAAGAATAAATAAAATAATTACAATGTTGTGGATGGAAATCAGCGCTAGTTATAACCTCTGTTAATTCTTCCATATTTGTTGGTTTAATATCGACGATGTTAAAACTTTGATCAGGAATATCTAAATTCCATAAATTAATTCTTAAATCATCCGCACTTAGGAAAGTCTCCTGATCTGAATTAACAGAAATTGAATGAATATGATAAGTATGAGCATTGCTATATATTCTTTTTGGCATAGCTGTTATGATTTTTTCATGGTCAATCAACTTTGGTAAAAACAGATTTTGCACTGCCTTAGCCGATGCTGAAATTTTGTTTGATTTGAGACCATTATTAGTCGTTGAAGAATTATTTTCATTATCGTTATTTTTATCATTAATATTGTTACGGTGACTATGCAAAGATTTCGATTTAGATGCTGAATTAAATGAAGTTAAGGATGCAGATGAATTTGAAGATGCAGAATTATTAACACTACTAGAATTTAACAAGTTATTCTCACTTACTATTTTTATATTTTTCTCATAAATTTTCCATAATTTAATAGTTTTATCATTTGTCGTTAATAAAAAATGAGATTTTTGTGTAGGTTTTAACCATTTAATCTGATTGATTTTCTCTTCAATTTCTAAAGATTTCAAATAATCGAACTCTGCATCATGACTTTGAAACTCAGTTAAAAATTTATATTCTGCATTGCTACCACCTCCGACATCACTAACACTCTCTTTAGAGTTGTTTTTATTACTTCTTTCAAACAAAACAACTCTACCACCTCTGTCACCAGTGGCTAAATAATCACCAGAATGGTCAAATTCGACAGATGTGATAATATCAGCTTCTGTTACAACAATATCAGCTTTATCTCCAAAGCACTGACTAAACTTAAAATCAAATTCTTCTGCGGATAACATAGTAATTCTTTTCTCTGTCTGTATATGTGTGTCCTTGCGTCTGTCGCCCTCCGGTAGTTCCTAACTGATTGTACTTCTTTCGGTTTTGTCTCTATAATGCTATATATATCTAATCTATATATATCAATTGGATCCACCTTTCCTTTACAATTCTCAATTTTATTCAAAGTCAACAAATCCTACAGCTAGCTACGCAATTCGTGCAATTCTGGATCACTAATAGCTTGTCTATACCTGTAAGTGTATAATTTGAAAGATATGTACTTCCTTTAGATTTGCAATCAACGCTTATCCGTTAGCTTTTATTTTTTGGTCCTAAGGAAATCCCGACTACGTCTCCAAAAAAGCCCACAATGTAAATAATGACAAAAATCAAAATCAAGCCTAAACCTTCCTACGTTATATATATATATATGTATATATAAGCGAATCTAAATCAGAAACTTTGAATTGCAACAACTCCAATTCCTTCAAACCAACCTTTTCTTTACAACAAGAAACATTGTTTCAATAATATATTATTGTTTTATTATTATTTATTTATTTATTTGACCTTTCAATTGTAATTGTGACCCCTTCGTAATTCCCTTTAACTTTTTTTACGAAATTTTTTTAATTTTTTTCCAAAGATTTGTTGTGTCGCTTTCCACGGTCAACAAGATTGCGTCGCTTTCTACGAAATAATGTTTTACCCGGTACTTGTTATGGCCGCGGAAATACTGTCGATTTATAGAGGCCCAGAGTATCAGCACCTCTGAGCTGACAAGCTGCATGTATGCTGGCCAATGTCTTTGCTCTTGGCAATTGGTAACAGTAGCCGATACTACATGTGTGCAAGCACTGATGGGTTCCAGAACACGAGCATGGTGCCGGCATGCTCGACTCCTCCCTCACGGTGGGCTGTAGCCCATGTCACAGTCCATCTAATTGATATGATCAGATATGAATTATAATATATATATATATGGCATATTTACATACCACCTGATATACATACATACATAGTTATAAAAAAGAGAATACAGTCGTCCACCGTGCAATTTATGGCTAATAAACGTTACAGTCTAAACTTATAAAGCTTTCTTAGCAGCATCGGCTGGAGAAACTCTGTTTTCTCTGTTGAATCTTTGTCTTTGAGGTGGGGCTCTGATTCTTCTGTCAGATCTGGATCTAACTCTGACGATTCTGGCGTGGATAGCACAGGAGACACAGTAGTGTAACTTGTTGTAAGTTTTTGGTAGAGCGTATTCGGTGTAGACGGAGGCTTCAGATAAATCTCTGACAGCGGCAGCTTCAACAATGTTTCTGATAGCCATTCTCTTAATAGCTTTGTCCTTTGGAACGGACTTAGAACAGTTAACACATCTGACTGGTTTGACGTGACCTCTACCTTTCTTGTTTCTACCGTTGGAAGCTCTCTTCTTTGGCATTGTGTTAGATCTAAAAAGTTAAAATAAAAATGATTTATTTGTAATGAATCATTGATATAATGAAAATGTTAGTAAAAATGAAACAGTAACGTATAAGTGTAAAACAACCGATAGAACAATTCCAAATTAAATTAAGCTATGACACAGCATAGCCACACGGTCTCAATCTCTGTAACCGTGCTTAAAGCTCTTTTGCTGGTCTACACAAAGACCTCCTCAACCTCGTATATTCCTTTCAAAAGGTATGCAAAAAGCATATATATATTTAACCTCACTCTCTTGGCAATTAAACTAGTTGAGTATAAATCCACATAAACATAAGGAGCCCAATTATGTAGTTCTCATCGCACACTTCAGAAACAGACATATCGTAAACTTTTTATTTAATTTTGTAACATTCCATCGCTCATATAACATATTATCATAAAACATACTTATCGATTGACTATGGTGTTCTTTGGAATGGGACAAAGACTAAACTAAACAAATTTATGAACTACTTCTTATATATCATAATACTTTTTTAAAATCAAAAAAAAAATTATATGTAACATGTTAGTGTCTATTACACAGCACACTGCACTTCATACAAAAATGAAAAAATAATCTTTCCTTGAATCCCATTGAACAGTATAACAGTGAAACATGTAGTTTTCCTCACAAGCACAAGGTTAATAGAAAACAGTAATAATAATGAAACTGCCGTCCAAGAGTGCATACAGAACTAAATAATAGTCTCGAGGAAATTACATTTAGCAGAATGAACGTCTGCTTACAATACTGATACGAACCAGCTGGTGATGCTCACCAACTAGGCCCATAATTCCGACTGCTAGGCAGACAGATACTTCTCACCTAGAAGGAGCGTTTCGTCGGCAAGTGTTTAAATAAAACTGTTCTGGCCCGACACTATATTCTGCAAAGCATCACTGCCCCCTTTCTAGTTGTACCCCGCGGAGGAAGAAAAACTTACCGTTACAGCCGATAATTGGGAGGCCACGCGCCAAAGTTTTTACTGTTTTTTATGGTTTTGTGTTTTTATCTCAAAATTCTATTTTTAAAAGTTTTATAATATTTTGGATGTTCGGGTGTGCAGTCACCTGAAATATTATCAAGTTTTGTAGCTTAGAACAAGAACCGCAAATGGATATGTATATAACAACTTGGAACTAAGGTACAGCCACATCCACCTTGATGGATTCCGGACGCAATTGTGTGTGTGGTATTGCCTAATGTCCTCAATGTCATAATAAGTTCATTTAAGTGATGGAAATTTTGTTTTTATTAAGAATAAATATAAAAAAAGGGATATATAAAAAGAATATATAGTATCTAGGAGTGCGGCATGCAATTCCAATCTTGATATCACCTCTACAAAGAAGGCTTTTCAAATCGAAGCTCAATTATTAAAAGGATGTTGTTTTTTTGTAAAAGAGAGTTGTTTCTAGATATTTGCTAGGAATTTCATCGCAACACAGGTGATTTTCATGTTCGACAGTTATTTTTTATGTTTTATTTTGTTATTTGTGGGTTTCAATAAAAAGTTAATGAATATATGTCAGTTAATGAGAATGGCCGTCGTCTGTGTGGACACCTAATGGGTTCAACTTGTAAACAGAGCCACATTCCCAACATCTGGCCACTTTTCCAACACTTGGTTTTAACCACATAGTGGTATGTGAGCCTGCTGGAGAACCGGTACACCCGACGTAACGGTAGTCATCGTAAGAATCGATCATGATTGGGTTAGCCATGGTACCGGTTCTGGAGGAGTCTAGTGGTTTGGTGTCGAACACATTAATACCCTCTAATTTACCTAAAAATTCTAGTCTTGCCAAACCGGTGGCCTGGTCAAGTTCCGAAGGGATTTCACCGTCCTTGGCACCCTGACCTATTAAAGACTCAGAACCTTTCACTTCAGCTAGGTTGCTGGCTGTCTTGTAGGAAGTTACATTCTTTTCATTGAAAAACACTCTTGAGGTAGAGAAAGCTCTAGACACCGGTCTGATAGCTCTGGATGAGGCTCTTAAAGAAAACATTTTTTTTGTGATATAGTTACTGCAGTGCCACTTATAATAGACTAATATAGGAGTGGCTTACTCTGAAATTTTAATTATCAATAACAACTTAGTAGTATAAATATATATATCTATATCTCAATATGTTTGTCTATCGATAACTATATAGGTGGATGTCAATATATATGGAGAACAGAGATAGAAAAAGGATCGAAGACGAGAAACGATATCCCCAGATCTGGTCTCTCTTCTGCGAAATGGCAAGACTTCTTTCTCCCTCTAACTAACGTCAAACCTGTCAAACCTTGCAACAATAGTAACAACAAACAACTTCCAATGGTTGTCCAATTGATGTGCAACAGAGTTGTGTGTCATTGTTTCGTTATTGTCGTTCACCCAAAGCTCGAGTTCCTATTACAGTGAGAAACACTTCATAAATCTCGAGAGTTAAAACTCATAGAATTGAAAAGGCGATATTTCCATAGCTGCAATCTGAGTGTGTTTATTTTCGGGGGAAAACGGTGCATTTCGCGCTGTCTTTTCTGGGCAGGTTTTTGTTTTCCGTGATTGGTTGTTGAGTGGTTTGCAAACAACCCTGGTTCCGGGTAAATAATTAAGAATCTGTTAACGGATATAACAAGAAGCCAAAAGCAGGTGTCTTCGAAGAGTCTTTAGTAAGATCCAAGTTTATTAACGGCCATACTTCTTCAACTCCCAGTAACGTAATAATGGATATGTTATTCCTGAGAAGCCCATACAAAGCCACATGGCCAAATCCCCCCCATACTCACCAAAATGCTTGGCGATAGGCCCTACCCAGTAGGTTTGGGCCATACCGACGACAACGCCTGCAATCCCGACTAAGAACGAGGCAGTGGCAGCGTAGCCATGTGTCAAGGAGTCGTAATTGTTCCAGTCGTCCCAGTTGTATCTGTGTTGCTGTCTTCTGTACTCTCTCTTGTACTCGTGTATGTATTTTCTGCGGGGCTGTTCCTGTTCTTCGTCGTGTTTCTTTACTGGTGGGAACTCTTTTGTGTAGAGATGTAAGAGAAACCTTCTGAATATTTCATTCTCCAAAAACAGTAGAATGAAGTACATGGAGATCCAATAACCAATCATCGGTAGAAAGTTGCTCAAAATGGCACTGAAATGGCTACGACCAACAATGGCACACACAAGGTACACAATAGTGCAGGCAATTGACCAAAGCCAACGTGGGATGTTAGCAAGCCTCACGCTGGCGAGCTGAATGGAAAATGCAGCAGAATATGTATTGACAATATTGTTTGACACTAAACTTAATAGTAAGATCACAACACAAAATTTACCAAAGCCGTTCCATCTTTGAAAACCGGCATGTAGTAGGCCACCCATACCATATTTTTCATACATATCATACCAAGGCTCATAACTAGCAGCAACTGCAGATAATAGCAGACCTAGAACACCAACAAATAATGTTGGTAAAAATATACCAAAAAAAGTAATGCAAAAAACTGCTCTTTTAGGGGTGTTCTCTGGAAATAATATATAGTAGTCAGCAGTAATTGAACCCCAGGTCGCTGTGATACTATAACACAAAGAGAAAAAAGACATATAGTTACCTTGTATTGTTGCTGGATCAACATGGTCATTTTTGTAGTCATTCAACATGTAATATTTATCGCTCGAACTAATATATAACAGCAAAAAACATGTAAGGACAGGGACAGCGAAGTATGTCTCAACTTTTAAAACATGTTTAATACCAAACGTAGATACTACAATTGATATAGCAGCAACTATTATAATCCCAACCCATAACTGAACTTTATCTTCAGATATGGAGGCTAACATTTCTCCTCCGACCACAGCGTTGACAACAGACCACCCCATTACACCAGTAATGGCAGCCAATGCAACAAATTTAACAAACCACCATCCAAATAAAAATCTTGCCGTCACCATCTGTCTACAACCAGATTGTGGACCCATTATAGAACAATAAGCTGCTATGAGACAGCCAATAAACATCCCTAATATACCTGCCACTAGAGATTGCTTCAAAGTTAGTTCAAAAAGCAATGGACCTAGTAGAAAAGATGACATCGATGATAAACCACCTGTGGCACTTAACCATAACCCAGAAACATGCAGCAATTGCCTTCCGTAACTACCTCTCGCATCTGGACTGATACGGTCAATACCTGTTGTCTCGACTCCCAATGAATCGACCTTTCGAGAGACATTAACAAAGAAATGTTGCACTTTTCTTAGAGTACTTTTGCTTCCATTAGCTTGATATTTCTTGTGATCATCTGAAGAAGCAGAAGTTATTGATTGTATCCCTTCAAAACCATCATTTTGAACGTCTGTTACAACATATTCAAATATATTGTTAATCTTCTTAGATTTTTGTTCATCTATATAGCTATCCATTGCGCACGATAGAATCTTATATAGTTGGACTCGAATCTCTTTAAAAATGCTACAGCATTAGATAAGCTGAAAACTTTAAATACGAGAATGCGAACGGAATACCCGTTTCTTATATAGAATTTTTATTTTGACCTTGACTCAGCACATTATGAACAATAAATCTTGACTCATTTATTTTCAGGCAATAGCTAGTTTCAAATTTTTTCAACTTTGCACCATAAAAAATTACTGTTATTTGTCATTCTAATTCATGATTATGTCACTAAATGATGAAGTTGGTGAAATGTAAAATATTAAAAACCTTTGATAACCAGCAGTCAACATCTTATGTTATTATTTGGTTTTAATTTAATGTCTGCAGATTTGCTAGCGAAATTATATTTTCTATGATCCTGGTAATATTCTCCAATATGTGAGAAATTGCTCTCGTAGGAATTTCGAGTTGGCATTATTAGAAGTTGAATTATCAGCGATCACTTAATTTTTGTAATGGGGACTGTTTTCTAAAAAATGAAGACTTATTCGTGGTGACTTTTTTTATATGAATGAGGTTCTTTATAAAATTACTACTAGTTACCAAACTTAAATATTGAAAATTAGTTTTTTTTATTAAATTAAACTTAATTATTAATTATACTTCAGCTACATCTTTAGAATACTCTTTATATTCTTCTTGAATGTCATATTCTTTTCTGATGTCTTTAGCATCCACTAAGTACTGGTTGACGAGATAACATATGATTGCATCAATATTATCAGATAATGTATTCAAATCTGAATTCTTTTTTTCCAATGACTGTATTTTTTTCTTGAGGGTGTTTTCATCCCATAAATTTTCTGTTAAGGAGCTGTATTCGTTTTGCAATGTTTTAAATTCTTTTTCAAGTCTCAGTGAGTTATCCAATTCATGTTGCCTTATATACTTTTTACCATTGTAATTAAATGTGGGTGCTCTTTCCTTTTTAACAGTCAATTCTATTTGCGCTTTTAAATCATTGATTATGTTTGTTTTTTCTTGGACATCATTTTGTAACTTTGTACAGTTTTCATAGATTTTCTGATTGATTTGATTTTTAAAACACCAGTACACATTGATATTACCACATTTTT
The DNA here is from genome assembly GCA_003705985.2 of Tetrapisispora namnaoensis. Classification (NCBI taxonomy): domain Eukaryota; kingdom Fungi; phylum Ascomycota; class Saccharomycetes; order Saccharomycetales; family Saccharomycetaceae; genus Tetrapisispora; species Tetrapisispora namnaoensis. Next base: position 309,952 of record PPKD02000016.1, on the reverse strand, counting down.
CAACAGATATCAAACCATCTTCATCGATCATAGTTTGTAGCATATCTTTAACTATCATGGAAGATACACCAGGGCATTTTTTGGGGATTAATTTTTCCAATTCTTTGATTGTGTAAAAAGAATATTCGTTTTGAAAAAAATTCAAAATACTTTGTTTCTTTTCGTCAATGGAATAACCTTTCTTAGGACCCTGTAATAAAAATATTAAACTTGAAAGTTAGTAAACCATCACTTAAAATCATTAACGTAGATTATTAAGAACATACCATAGCAAATTATATTATATTTTCAGTTATTTGTTAATTAAAATATATATACAATCGGATCGAATACTCAGCAGATATTCTAACTGGACCCTTTTTGTAACACAAAGAACAATCGCTAACTTGGGTCTTTTAATTTCTCCTTTAACCAGAAATAAAAATTGGGTAATTTCTGTAAATTTTTACCTACTTCACTATATTTCACTTTAAATATGTTTTCTGTATTTGTATTTACCATCGGCGGCTAAAAATTATAAAATAAGCGAGATTATCCAAAAGGGCGCATTAGAAGAAATATATAAATTTTATATGTTAAGCACTTACTACATGTTTTACAAATAAAAGATGGTAATCAACAGGTGTGTTTATGTTGAAACCAATGTTAACATTTAATGTTTGTTATTGTTGAGATACAGAGCATTGTGTTTATAGGTCGCCACTTAGGAAAGCATGCGATGACGATCAACACTGCTCCTTGCTACTGAAAGAGAATTCATGAAAATTTTTACGACTCGATATTGCATTGACTTATATTAACTTGCTAAGTTTTTTATTTCATATAATATGAGGCTCTTAATACCAGGCTGTTGGGCAGTTACGACCACCCATCATGATAAACTAATGTTAATAAATGGTATTTCGTAATAAATGATATATATGAGGCTGTAAGATTTCATTAATTCTGTACCAAGTTGTTAACAGAAACGCTCATGATATTTCGGAGTCCAAAGTGATTAATATTGGAATTTTCAGAGAATAAATGTTTTATAGGAAAGGATAACCTTTATTACCAAATATTAATATTGAAAAATGATTCAATTATAAAGAATAAATCAAAGTATTTTTCAATATTAATATTTCAGTGCTTGATTATTATAATTATATTTTGATAGGAAACAGAACAAGACGTTCGAATAAAACATAACTCACAGAATTCAAATGGGTAGGTTTAGCAGGAACCATAGTTACGAAGCCAGTGGTGAGCAAAGGGAGTTAACAGAATTGATTAATTTACCAGAAAATAGTAATAGATGTGGTGAATGTGGTAATTCGTTTCCAACATGGGCTTCTATTAATCTAGGTGTTTTTCTTTGTGGTAGATGTGCCTCTGTACATAGAAATGTTCTTGGAAATAGGGATGATTATGTTTTTTCTCATGTTAAATCTCTAACTATTGACAGATGGAATTCTAGAGATGTTGATGTTTTAGGTAATAGCGGTGGTAATAAGCGTAATAATAGTTTTTGGAATCCAAAAAGGGAACCTTTCCCGTTCGATGCAGATGAAGACAAGAGTAAAGTTGAAGAATTTATAAGAAATAAATATGTACTTGGCTCCTTCAGATACAATCCCATTGAACCAGAAGATTTTGGTGAAAGAAGGGAAAATAGAAACAGGTCAAGGGATAGATTTGATAGTAGGAGGGATAACAGGTACAATGACAGGGAGAATGATAGATATGATGATTATGGACGAGGCGGTTCTGGAAGACGTAGGAGTGATAGTTGGAATAACCGTTCTAGTAGGAGAACAAGTGGTATTCGAGATGTTACTTTAACTAACAGGAAGGCCAGAGATTTTGAATTAAGTAAATATTCAAGGCACATAAAGAACTTGCAACAAATGGGTTATTCCGATATTGATAATAATGCAGAAGCCTTATCTATTGCACATGGTGATATTAATCAGGCAATTGATATTCTGGAAAACAATAGCAAAATGAGTGAGCAACCAAGAGACAACAGTGAGCCAGTGCCTTCCTTGCCAAAGAGGCGCCCAACTGTGTCTGGTCCAACACCAGCTATTTTCGACGGTAGTAGCGACATTACTTCAACTCCAGCTGCTCCAACTGATGCTGTATTTGACGGTACTGTCCAACAATATATTGACCCTGCTACTGGAGTTATCTACGTCGACCAGCAACATTATGCAGCCGCTCTACAAAATACACAACAAGCTATGCAGCAACAGCAGGCTGTACAACAGCAACAAGCCTTGCAGCAACAAGCCCTGCAGCAACAAGCCCTACAACAGCAAGCTCTGCAACAGCAAACCTTGCAACAACCAATGATGACAGGCGTTTATGCCCAGCAGCAACAACCTCAACAGATGGGAATCGATAAGAACGCAATTATGGGTTTGTACAATAGACCAGACTTATATACCAGTCCAGTGGAGATAAAACCTGATCATCCACAATTTCAGCAATTACAGGCTCAGGCTCAGGCTCAGGCTCAGGCTCAGGCTCAGGCTCAGGCTCAGGTTCAAGCCCAACAACAGCAAATGCAAATGCAAATGCAATTTCAGCAGCAACAACAACAACAGCAAATGCAACAGCCATTCAACCCAGGGTACCCCAGCTACTTTACCCAGTAAGCGAAAGACAAAACACAACCAGGACGCTCTCTGTGCCCATTCTAACTGTGCACCTGCGTCTTGTATATTTCAAAAAACTGCGACTCGATGTATAACCCTATGTATATTTAATTTACTGACATTAATAATAGTAATAATAATTAACAGTGATACTATGCTCTGTGACATCCTGGAACAAACGTGGCGTCCTTGTAATATTACTGTGGCGATACGTTCTATCCCGTGCTTGCGTGTATATTTTCATGCACTAATTAACCGCCGACGTTTGGTCTCGCACATGTCCTTCTTTTTAGGGGACATCACGTGCCATTTATTCGAAAAACGATTGGTTTCTACTGGATGCATGCGTTGTTTTCTCTGCACCTTTTTGGTATCCTCTTACTGTTTCCCCGTTTTGGCGGGAGTAAGTGGTAGCTCTATGGGTTTTTCTGACTCATCTCACCCATTGTTTTTTTGTTTTTGTGTTTTGTTTTCTTTATGAAGGCGGTAAATCGTTCTATTTCTGTGCCCATCATTTGATTTGACCCAAAAGTAACTATATAAAAAGGGAACTATTATGCTATTACTAATATTTCTCAATCATATTTATATTGGGTTATTATCTATTTTGTTTATATATATCGACAACAAATACAATTTGTTACATAATTTATGTATATGCATATGCATGAGTGTACGTATTTGTAGATACGCATACATCATTATATGAACTGTCACATTACAATGTCAATAGGAGTTCTGTTTTTCTCTTAATATAGAAGAGACGGAAAAAGAGAAAGATCAGAAACAAGAAAACTTTTATACAAGCATATTCATAAATACATATATATATATATATATTGGCTTATATATATATATATATTTGGTCATTATAAATTGATTACTCACATTTTTATACAATCGCGCACACACATTTAGGCAAAACAAATAAACTAAAAAAATCGAGATAAAAGGCATATATTGTTACTATGGAACAGAAACATAGCAGCCATCAAATATTATGCAATAAATACATAATCGAGAGAGAGATAGGCAAGGGTTCTTTCGCAACAGTTTATAAAGGAACAGTTGTGAATACCGGGAATGAGGGTGATCAGATCAGAAATATCGATGAGGATGAGGACCATCTACAAAAACAAAAACAACAGCATAAGCAGTTTATTCATGGATCGCCGGTAGAATCTTCAGTTGCTATCAAAGCAGTCTCGAAATCTAAACTTAAAAATAAAAAATTGTTAGAAAATCTGGAGATTGAAATTGCTATTTTGAAGAAAATCAAACATCCACATATTGTGCGGTTAATTGACTGTCAAAGAACATCATCAGAATTTTATTTAATAATGGAGTATTGTTCATTAGGTGATTTGACGTTTTTGATAAAGAAAAAAAATGAATTAATTAAAACACATCCAATTATAAAGTTAATTTTTCAAAAATTTCCATCACCAAGTGAAGTGCATAATGGTTTACATAGGGTGTTAATTATAAATTATTTGCAACAATTATCTTCGTCATTAAAGTTTTTAAGATCAAAAAATTTGGTTCATAGGGATATTAAGCCACAAAATTTACTATTATCAACCCCGCTCGCGGTTGTGAATGAATTAACAATCAAAAAACAAGATGGGTTTGTTGGTCTTTCTTCATTACCAATTTTAAAAATTGCTGATTTTGGTTTTGCAAGATTTCTACCAAATACGGCACTTGCAGAAACTTTATGTGGTTCACCGCTGTACATGGCACCAGAAATATTGAATTATCAGAAATATAATGCAAAAGCGGATTTATGGTCTGTAGGTACTGTTTTATATGAGATGTGTTGTGGCAGGCCACCTTTCAAAGCTTCAAATCATCTAGAGTTGTATAAAAAAATTAAAAAAGCCAATGATAATATACAGTTCCCAACTGAAGTGGAGATTGAAGATGATTTGAAAGACTTGATACGCTCATTATTAACAGCAGATCCAGCAGCAAGATTAGATTTTAATGAGTTTTTTGATAATAAATTAGTTAATGAAGATTTATCAATACATGAACTGGATAATAATTCCGTTCATGATTTGAAAAAATCAAAAGATATATCAAATAACAATTTATTCATATCTGAATATCTTGATAATAATAGAAAAAATATGATACCAATAAAAAATCAAGATATTAATAATATTGGAAATAGAAATGAAAAAAGAGTTGAATATAAAATTGAAAGTAAAATTGAAAATAAAAATGATAAAACACAACTTAATAATCATCAAATAAATAAGTCAGAATTAATTTTAGAAAAAGATTACGTCGTTATAGAAAAGAAAACTGTTGAAGTTAATGCGTTTGCCGATGAAATAGCTGATAATAATACAAAATATTTAACAAAATTGCAATCCACTAAAACGGGACGCTCGCCAAGAAATACTACAACGAATAATATTCTATTGAATGATCAAATACTGCCGCAGGCAAATCAAAGAAGTCCAAGAAACTCAATACCAAACACAAGTTTCAATTTGAACAACACAGCATCCAATAATTCACCTCCAAATCCGTTAACCAATAATACTAACACTAATAATATTAATAATACCAATACATCTCGTAGAGCCTCATTAATAGAACGTAGAATCTCTATTTCGTCTTTAAATCCATCAAATGCCCTTTCAAAAGCAATCGGCACAGCTTCGACGAAATTGTTTGGATCAAGCAATAACAACAATTTATCAAATAACCCAATACAAAAAAATACAGCTTTATTTAATCCACAATTGTTCCAAGATTTAACGGAAAATATACTATTAAGAGTAGAGCAATATAATGATAACAGGAGTTTAGCTCCTACCTCATTAAATTTATTAGATTTGAATTCAATTGTTCACGAAATTGAATTTTTATCAGCTAAAGCTTTTGTTGTCTATTCGTATGCAGAGATTAAATATTCCCAGGTTATGCCTACTACAAGATTATCCGTAAGTACTATGAGTTCTAATTCGGATAGAATAGCAATACCAACTATCAACAATGATAATTTTGGTAAATATATTAATACAAGAATAAGTCCTTCACCGAAGAGTAATGAATGTAAATATGACAATGGTAAAGATGATGTTGAAGCCAATTTACTTGATCATACATTGGAAAAACGGAGTCCAAGTAACTATAGCTCACCTTCGAATCTAGGTCTTATTGATTTTTCGCAAAGGAATAATAGTTATATATTCACAAACGATTTACCAAGAAAGGATATTCAATTGCTTTCAACGGAAGCCATAGTTTTATATATGAAGTCTTTATCAATTTTGGCTGGAGCCATGACCATAACGTCGAAATGGTGGTATGAGTCTAATGATAAAAATTGTTCATTAAGATTAAATTTGCTAGTTCAATGGATAAGAGATAAATTTAATGACTGTCTTGAGAAGGCAGATTTTTTGAGATTAAAACTTTTAGAGTTGAATGAGCATTCTAATTTACGTCTGGATAAAGAAATAACTAATGACAATCAAAATAATACGGAAAATGAAAATTATTTGGAGGATAAAATTTATGTAGAGAAATTGCTTTATGATAGGGCATTGGATATTTCAAAAGCTGCTGCTAAAATGGAATTGCAGGGAGATAACTTAAATAATTGTGAATTAGCTTACGCCACTTCAATTTGGATGCTGCAAGTCTTGCTAGAAGAAACGTCAAATGACAAAGAAGTTAATGCTGCTAGTGAAATGAATTTATCTCTCAAGTCCTCGACAACAATCAATTCTCAATCACTTTTGGATGATAAGGATAAGGAAATTATAAAAAAATACATTGAAAGCATTGCTAATAGGTTGAAATTGTTAAGGATTAAATTGAACCAAAGTTAAAATATTCCAAGTAACATATATTTTAAAGTCCTTTTTTAAGATTTAATGTTGTTATTTTTTTTAATAATGTTCAAATGATTTTTTCAAAATTCAAGGTTAATAATTATCTACTCTACGTTGTTCAAATATGTTATTTATATATGCATATATGGTCGGTATATATTTAAAACTATTAAGTATTCTGAATATTTATATATAAAATATTAAATGATTATAATAGCATATGAACATAAACTTTTGACCATAAAGCTTATTGTTATGTTTATATCTATAAAATTATAGATACCTAATGAAATTCATTTGGCATAATGTATATGTTGAATTTTAATGTATATGATATTTTATTAACATGATAGAAATATTACATTTAATCTCGACTCAAGGCTTATGTTTGTTACGTTCTACAGGATCCAATGACGATTTCAACATAGAATGAAAATCACCATTATGTGTACTGTTAATCGAATAACTTTTTGGTGAATGTGAATTATTTTCGTTCAAAAATTGATTTTGTGTTTGACTAGATAACGAAAGATTAGAATTTGTCTTTTTATTTTGGTCCAAAGTAATCGGACTTGTTGAATAATTCATATTAATTCCTACAGTGCCAGTAGGACCTTGAAACGATTGCATTGATTGTAAAACATCTAATGGAATATCTTCAATGTCTGACTCATTGTTAGTAATAGATCGATAAATATCAACTTGCGAGCTCTCAGAAGAACTCGGTGTAAATTCATCTGGTTGTAAAATCATTGAACTTCGTGAAGGGTAATTGATATCTGATGCAGTTTTCTTGTGATTTGTATTGGAAGCAGTGGGATGGTTCACTGATTTTGACCTAAATGGTTTATGACCTCCCATATTTAACATTAATCCATCCTCTTCGTCAGAACTATCGTCGCTTTTCAAGGCATCTGCATTATTTCTATTGATATATGCGTTTTGTATATTCACTCGGTTTGAATCGTTTGTAAGTGAGATAACTTCATTTGATGGTTCTATGTCAAACTGGTAAGGCAATGATTCAGCATTACTATGTAAGGAATCTTTACGGCCTCTTGTTATTTGAGATTCTTCACTCTCTGAAATGTCTGGAGATGAACTCGAGTCTTCATCTTGACCATTAAATTTATTAAAAAAGTTACCTCTCTTGACTGTAAAATCAGAGCGCGTATTAGTGTTTTTGATATCATGTGAATGCTGCTTATTAGTATTATAATTTTTTTTATTATGCTCAGCTACAGGAACTGAGTTATTACCCAAAAATTGGTTTTGCGTATGTGAGTTCAGAATATTAGCTGGCATATACTTCTTCTCTGTAATTGCTTCATTGGGTGGCATTCCTCGTGTACATTGTCTACGTTGCATATTCTGACTCATATTTGATATCCCAATTCCTGACCCTCTAAATTCTCTATTTTGCTGTTCAACAAAAACATTTCTTGGGATTCGATCATTAGTAGTAGTGGGCATGCCGGAGGTAAACAAATTTAACCTTGATGAAGAATTTCTGCTCTCATCGTTTCTTCTCTGTAATTGAACTAGACTACCAAATGTGGGTGGTTTATTAAAACCACCTGGTTGATTTTTCGCTTGATCATTTAACAAAATAGAATCCATCCCCATCTTGGACATCGCATAATTATCTATGTAAAAACTATCTAAGGATGCAAAAGATGAATTGATAGGTAGATTAACAACACCATGGCTTTGTCTATTATCAAAATTGCTTAGTTCTCTTTCAAATATTTCTTTTTCAGAAAGTGTTTCTAATACTTCATTATTGTCGCTGAAATTATTAAGATTACTTTCTGAGCTATTTGAATTTGAAATCAATGAGCTTTCTTTGTAATTATTCGAATAATTAACAAAATTACTCTTTCTGCTATTATCAGAATAATCAAAAGAGCTGTATGAATTGGTAGCCGTCCTAGATCCTCCATTTGTTATTTGTGAAGTACTTGAATTAAAGGATTGTTTGGATGAATATTTTGAAGAACTGGGACCTGCATAATTGTGTGACCCACTTGAAGTGGAGGATGCATGATCAGGAGGTGCATCTTGAATATTCAAAAAAGAAGTTTTTTCAGCTTTTGCTTTTTCTTGTAAATATAAATCAGATCCTGAATTGTTATCAAAATCCCAGCACGTAAAATTGTGCATCTTAATTTCTTCTATTGACATTCTTTGAGCTGGATTTTTGGTTAATAATTTTTCTAATATATGCTTCGCTTCTTCATATTCTTCCTTTGAAGATATATTTGAAGTGGCATTATTATTTAGGATGCTATAATCAGGAAATTTTAGAGGGTTGTTTACAATCTTTTCAAATAATTTTAATTCAAAATCAGAAATGAAAGGTAACATTCCAAAGAGTAAACAGTACAAAGTTGTCCCTAAAGCCCATATATCAATCATAAAAATTAACTTTGAGTCTTTGCTGAGGTCTTTCTTCAAGTTGAATTTAGTTTTTGCTTCACTTCCTAAACAAATTTCAGGTGCAAAAAAAGCGGGTGTACCTACTGTTTTAGCTAATTCAAGTTCATCCATTGCATCTGAACCTTCCTCTTGTTTATTATGGAAAATCACAGAAACACCAAAATCTGATATTTTAACGCTCCCATCTTCTGTCAACAGTAGATTTGCAGGCTTGATATCTCTATGAATTATTCCTCGGGAGTGTAAATACTCCAGTCCCAAAGTAAGATCTCTAAGTATTTCTCTTGCTCTTTGGAAAGATAACAAAGGTGGACCTCTCGCCTCAGTTTCCATTACGTCACCAGGACACCATTTTACTTCACCTCTTCCGCAATACTCTAAAATTAAATATATCTTTTTGGATTTTAAATCATCTAGGACTTCAAGCAATTTCACGACATGTTCATTGTTGCATCTTTTCATTATTGTGATTTCCCGTTTTATTTTATCATTAGTAACATTAGATGATTTCCTAAAGCTAAATATTTTTCTCTCTTTCTTTGCTTGTCTATCAAGTATTTTTATAGCCACTAAATTATTGGTTATGATATCTTTAGCAAGTTTAACCTTACCATGTTGGCCACTTCCTAGCTCGGAAATAACTTCATAGTTGTTTAATATCTTTCTTTTCAAAACAGGATCGAATTTCAATGATATACTATGTGTTTCTTTTACCTTCAACGGTGCAAACGATTGCGCTTCATTTATATGCTCTTGATGCAGTGGGTGGTTTAATTGTCTGATATGCTGTCTCTCCAATAACATATTCAAAGATTCCATGGAAGACGAAGAAACTGACTGAATATCGACTACATCATCAGATATTGATGCTGTTCCTGGAGAAAGAAGGTTGGTGTCCCTGCCGATAGTTGACCTGGAATGAGTTCTTACTCTGCCTATGGTGTTTTGACTATCTTCATTGTTGGCATTCGGTAAGTCCATATTCATAGTAGAGGTTAATGCAAGTTTTAAATCAGATGGTACATCGATTGCCTCGACATTACCAGAATGCGAAACCATTGAATATACTCTAAATTTTCTTATGTAATAAAAAAGGAATGGAAGCGATTAAATTGATTAGGATTGTGTACTAGTGTTCTCTCTCAAAATTATACTAGAAATATAATGGGAATTTGGTAAAAAAAGGTTAATAATTGTCAAAAGTAGCTGAGATCAAAAAATTTTATGACTTTCAATGCAAAAATATCAAATTGAAATATGGTTCTTATTTGAATCTTGAGTTGATGGAAATGGATAATGTCTTCTATTGAATGTAATAAAAATTAATAGTAAATCTAAAGACTTTTCTTAATGGAGTCAAATTGATCTATTAGCCATTGACTAGTGAGATTAAGTCTTATCCAATGGTAAACAATATTTTTATATCTTTCGCTCGAGTTACTTCTGTGTATTATTTTTCCTCTCTAGAACAAAATATTAAACTAACATAAGCATATAAATTAAATGGTATCCTATATATACATTCTATACAAAGATAAACAACCTTAAACTGAGTTATAAGTTGGTTATCAACCTTTATTTGGTTTGTGAAAGATACTGAAAGTGACTTCACGACAACGAAGTGACATTTTTCAAGCCATGGTAAGCCGGGTAAATTATGTGGTTATGATTTTATTGCTCAACCATTTACATTAGCATGCTTGATATGAGGCTATCACTCTCTTTACATCAGTCTAACTTCGATAGTAATATCAAATTGTGTTGATTTGGAAGATATATGTATTTCTTCATTGGATTTAGAAATATTTGCAAGCTCTTATCGATTATTACTGGCCCAGAAAGTGATCACAAATCTCAGGTTTCTGATCTGGACGAACACTATATATTCTCGAGGAATTCTATTAGTGGACTGGGATATTGGAGGTAGCAATGTCCAGATATCCTCGTGATATTTTAGTTCGGTGTTATTTTATGTCCTTAGGCACTGTTGGAAAGTTGAATCTTTGAGCAATGTCTTCTGGCTGAGTGTTTGTATAGTTTTTTTCTTCCAATTTCTTTTGAGCAAAAATTCTATCCTGCTTTCTCTTGAGTTCGACTCTATTTTGAAACATCGAGTTGCTCAATTCATAATCCTTATTGGACTTCTGCATTTGTGCTATTTTATCTAATAGCTTATCGTATTTTTTGCTCAGCTCTCCTAATTCTAAGTTCGATGCTTCTTGGTCAATCTCAGAAGATGTTTTGGATGCATCATCTTTGTCTGTAGCTATATTAGCATTCGAATCGGTTGTGGACGTTTCATTTTTTTTCTTGTTGAACATGTTGGTGATCCAACTATCCCAGGAACCACTTTGCTGGTTCTCTAATAAGCTAATCTGTTGTTTCAATTGTTTTACTTCTTTTAAAGCAACTTCATACTCCTTATCGTAAATAGGTTTGGCAAGCAGTGCATTGTCTTCTAAATGTATAGCGCAGGAATAAAACCAATCTGGGCCGGATTCATTAAACAGGCAGACTTGTGTCAGCCTGTGACAAACGATGCAGGATTTTGCATCCTTCACAGAAACTTTTCTGGCTTGATATTTGTTGATCATCAAATTATAAACACTGTTTTTGAGAATATAATACCTAGTTAATTGATTATATCTCAGTTCTTCTATTGATCAGATTGTATTTTTGTTCTTTCACTTTAAAGAACGATATTTGAAAAGCTCCTATTATACAAGAATACTCGATTGCATTTTATGTTTTGTAAGTGAGACATCAATTGAAAACAGAGATTTAAAATTCATTTAGAAAGGCTGGCTACCGGTATATAATATTGTTTATAAATACGAATATAATGAAACTTTAATTTATTTTAATTATACGTATATAGTGTTTATTGTTTTATATAGTGTTTATTGTTTTATATACCTGGTTTGTCTGGTCTGATGGTATGATAATGCAAGGGTAAAAGTTCAGGACAATTAAACTTTTGTTGAAAAGTACATGAAAAGATTATTAAATAACATATAGGTTTAGAAAGAACAGTTTATATTCTTTTCTTAGCTCTTTCCCAAGCTGTACGCGATTTTTTGTTACCACGTCTTGATGTGCTATCTTCAAACTTTCTCTTCGAATTGAAAATACTAAAGTCTTCACCACCAATCATGTTAACCTTCGCCAATCTTTCTCTTTGTTTCTGTTTTCTTCTTTCCAACTTATTACCAACAGTGTTTAATCTAGTGAAATTATCCTCTTCATATGTGGTTACTTTACGTTCTTTTTCTGTATCTCTCAATGATTTGATACCACCTCTACCATGGTTTACAATGTTAGCACCAATAGAGCTTTCCCAGTCGGGTTGGTCCGAAGATTCTTTTATGTATTCTTCCATAGCTTGCATACGTGATCTGTTGCTACGGTCTTTATGTTCTTGTGCGTTGAATTTATCCTCGAAGTGACGTTGTTGTGGAGGAAGCATGGCACTAATCTTTGGAGGCTTATAGACACCAGATTTCCTGTCCTCTTCTTCGCTCTCCTCGGCAGCACTTAATGAGTCATCGACTAAAGAAGCCTTAGAACCACGAGATTGTTTTTTGGTTGAGGTGGTTAGACCACCAGCATTAGGCCTATAAGCAAGATCATCGTCACTAGAAGAGTCGCTATCTGAATCTGCATCGTTGGCAAGAGTCTCCGCGTTCTTATTAGGTTGAGATTCTTCTAAAGTTCTCGTTTTAGCATCGATGTATTCTTTTTCCATTCTTGTGTAAGCTCTTGTCAATTTGTCTAATTGATAGGCCAACTTTTTTTCTAATGGCTTAACACCACGCTCCAAAACTACACGATTCGCAATAGCCTTCTCACGACCAGCTTGGCACGTTGCGTCCTCAGTTTCAATATCCAGCTTGTTGCCAATAATCATAAGTAATGATGAGATATAGCTTAACATGCTCCCATTTTTCAACGACAATAGAGACACATTCTCAGATGCTGCACCTTTCAATAAACTCTTCTCTATCTTACTCCGTGCCTCATCATCGTTCCCAGCAATACCATCTTCATAAACACGTCTTAGCCTGCCAATCGACTCGGAGGTCGAGTCCAGCGACTCATTAATCTGTTGTAGAATAGTCTTTAACTCCGACATTATACTTTTCCCACTTCTGCTTTCCTCTAGCTTTGCAGAAACCTAACAAGATCGAGCCAAATCAAAGAATACAGCAACAAACAATCTGCTTCTGAAACCAATATTTCTTTTATAATCTACCAGGAGCTGTCCTATCAAAGATTACCTTCCCTCTTTTCTTGTATTCCTCATCTCATCTCATCTCATCTCATTGCAAATTGATGCTAATTTGAAAAATTTTCCATCGTGTAAGGCGACGCTGAAAATTTTCAGTGACAAAAGATAATGAGATGAGCTGAGATGAGATGAGATGAGTACTGAAATCAAGATAATAGATATGGTATTGGGAAAGCTGCCTTGATATATTAAGAGACTTTCTTATAAGCTCATACTTCGAGTGGTGCAGAGTTATACTAGTTGTGACAGACCAACTCAGGACCGCAAAGACATAAGAAAGATTACACCAGAATGCCTCAAAACGAATATATTGAGCAGCACATTAAACAACATGGTCGTAGACTGGACCATGACGAACGTCTACGTAAAAGAGAGGCAAGACAAGCCCACAAGGTCTCTGAAAATGCCCAGAAACTAACTGGTTGGAAGGGTAAGCAATTCGCTAAGAAGAGATACGCTGAGAAGGTTGCTATGAGAAAGAAAATAAAGGCCCATGAGCAATCGAAGGTAAAGGGTGCTTCGAAGCCATTGGCTGAGACTGGAGATGCTTTACCTACATATTTACTGGATAGAGAGCAAACCAACACTGCCAAGGCTATTTCATCGTCTATTAAGCAGAAGAGACTGGAAAAGGCCGATAAGTTCTCTGTTCCACTTCCAAAGGTCCGTGGTATTAGTGAAGAAGAAATGTTCAAAGTAGTGAAGACAGGTAAGGCCAAAACAAAATCATGGAAGAGAATGATCACCAAGCACACATTTGTCGGTGAAGGTTTCACAAGAAGACCCGTCAAAATGGAAAGAATCATCAGGCCAAGTGCACTAAGACAGAGAAAAGCAAACGTCACCCATCCGGAACTAGGTGTGACCGTCTTTTTGCCTATTCTAGCTGTCAAGAAGAACCCACAGTCTCCAATGTACACACAATTGGGTGTTTTGACGAAGGGTACCATCATAGAAGTTAATGTTTCAGAATTAGGTATGGTCACCTCTGGTGGTAAGGTTGTCTGGGGTAAGTATGCACAAATTACTAACGAGCCAGACAGGGATGGCTGTGTGAATGCCGTGCTGCTAGTGTGAAGAGCCACATAATGTACAATATCATCAACAATACAATTTGAATCTTTCATTAAAATATCGTATATGCTTCCACCTTTTGTAACATAGGGCTAGATTAAGCATGCATATACATATATATAGATACAGATATATATACTATAGTTTTATATACGAAATGGGATAACAAAGAATAGCGCCGTGCTTGCCACTAGCAAACCAGCATCAGCTCTGGAACTAATGATGCCAATTCCACAGCCGTTGCATGTACTTGACAAATCCATACCTGGGGTAAGCTCACTTTCGTCTACCGGTGTGGTGTCTGGGTGTTTGTTTCACCAAACACACCGCGCATCGCATTTTTAAAGGCTCGGCGCGGAATTATAAAGGTCGCTCATTGCGTTAAGACAAAATTGCTGCTTTAGCCTTAGAAGACGAGGTTGCCTAACTTGCAAGGTCTACCCCGTTGGATAACCAGAACACGCAACTTTGCACCGTGCCCCATCCCTGACAAGAGGATCAGAAACCTTGACGTACAAAATACCCCGGCAGGATCAAATGCAAAACTTCTGCTCCTGCTGCATCTGGTGCCGCCAAACCGTAGCATCTCCAGCACCAGCAACTTCTTACCACACGCCGTCCCACAGCTCCGTCTCCATGTTCACGCACCCCGCAGGCCCAGTATCGCCCACCCATACACCTCTCTGTCAACATCATGCACCTGCGCACACCAACTACACACTTGTGCATGCACCTGTACACGCACTACCATACACGCCCACGCTCATGGCACACGCAGGCTACCGCGCCAGCCAATACCGCCACCGCTCCCAGGCGCCATACGACTCGCTGGCCAGAGCTGTCCCTCTACGAGTGCACCACATAAACAATCCCCTCAATCCCACTTAACGTGCAGACCCTTTGCATCCGCCAACCCTGCCAACCTCCATCTCCCAATAAGGCCTCATCATGCACACCTATCCTCACTGAAAATTTTCTCAAATTGAACTCAACCCACCAGTACCTTCCTTCCTAATGAACAACTACGAAGGTCGTCCATTTTGTTCAGATTTCAATGCAAGATCACTTGATACTAAACATCACAAATGCCCTCTGCAACAGACAGACATCCAGTTTTGGAAACCGCAGGGTAAGCAAATTTGTCAAAGATGATTTCTGAAGAATTGGATTTGTGTAAATGTTAGTTTTGAAGTTTAGTAAT
This sequence comes from Tetrapisispora namnaoensis, assembly GCA_003705985.2. Classification (NCBI taxonomy): domain Eukaryota; kingdom Fungi; phylum Ascomycota; class Saccharomycetes; order Saccharomycetales; family Saccharomycetaceae; genus Tetrapisispora; species Tetrapisispora namnaoensis. Next base: position 294,457 of record PPKD02000016.1, on the reverse strand, counting down.
CTTGTTGGATGTTCGATAGGTTCCAGTCAAGGAGCCTTTCTTGTATAAGCAGACAGGAAGGTTCTCTTGAAGAATAGACTGTACACGAAGACCATTTGAAAGTGGATATCAAACTAGTATTGCAAGAATTGGATAGACGAGAGAAGGTTAGGACCTGGGATGAATTACAACGGTGATCATAATGCGGATGAGATAAGGAGTTCTTTCCCTTATTCTGATGTTCATGATGTGGTTAAGCATATGGAGGCGAATGGCGGCAGCAAGCATTTGACTGGGAATTCGATGGCTCTTCCTTGCAACCATCAATCGACTGTATCTATCAACTCTATTCAATCGATTGTGGAACCGATCACTCCTCCATCTGCTATGCAGATGGAGATAAAGAAAAACCATCAAAAGACGAGATCATTGGATTCGGGCAACTTTATGCAGCCAACGGGCATTAACGATAGAGGTACAGACGGGGTGATTTTGAAGAACAATCAATTCGTTTCTCAATTTTCAAATTGCAATTTTGAGGGCAGTGCTCATGGCAATGTCGGTATGGTTGGAGGAGCTATGTCTGGCTCAACAGGTTTGCTGCCAATGATCAATGAATTTGATACGCTAAGTAATGAGCATATGAATAGTACCCAGCCTGCATCGTATTCTATGGGGAGACCAATGAATAAGCAGAGAATATCGGCATCGAACAAGCAACGTCAAATTGAGAGTAGTAAGAATTTTCAGAACAATCCTGAGATAGCTTCGTCTGTATCTACGCCAAATAAGCCTTCGATTGCTGAACTGGCATCGCTTCCTTTAGATAATATAAATTATGCAAGTTTAGCAACAGATCAATTTGGATGTAGGTTTTTACAGAAAAAATTAGAATCTCCAAATGAAAGTTCCATTGTAAGAGACTTATTGTATGAGGACATTAAATCGATATTTTTGGAGTTGATCCTAGACCCATTCGGGAACTACTTGATTCAAAAACTTTGTGATTACTTGACAACGGAGCAAAAGACACAACTGATAAGGTCCATTTATCCACATGTATTTCAAATATCAATCAATCAGTATGGTACAAGATCTTTACAAAAAATTATTGATACAGTGGACAATGATGCTCAAATTGATTTGATTATAAAAGGTTTTTCAAAAGAATACACTTCTATTAATCAGATTGTAACATTAATTAATGATTTAAATGGTAATCATGTTATTCAAAAATGCATTTTCAAATTTCCAACAACAAAATTTGACTTCATAGTGGATGCTATTATCTATGACAATAATATTGTATTGGTTTCCACTCATAAACATGGGTGTTGTGTTTTACAGAAATTATTAGGGGTATCTACTTTGCAACACATTTTTAAACTATCAACAAAAATTATTGAATATCTCCATTTTTTGATTAATGACCAATTTGGTAACTACATTGTTCAATTCCTTTTTGATATAGAGGAGCTGGATTTTTATTTATTATCAGAAATTTATAACAAGCTTGCAAAAGATATTTGTAGTTTGGCCTGTTCAAAATTTTCTTCCAATGTTATTGAAAAATTTATAGAAAAGCTATTCAGATCATTGACTAAACTGATAACTAATGACCGAAGTAAAACAATAAAACCAAAGGATAAAGATTTAATACAAATCTGTATTGATATTATATTATCGATTATTGATATTTTCACTAAAAACTTGAATGGTTTAATTAAAGATAAATTTGCTAATTATACTCTGCAAACTTTGTTAGATGTGAAAAATTATACACCATTCATAGTGTATGATAATAACAAGCAATATATTTTAGAGGGCAAATACGAAGAATTCAGCAATGAATTTAATAGGAAGATTCATAATCTAATTTGTTTGACTAAAAATGTTTTACCATCGATCAAGACTACCTCATATGCAAAAAAAATAAAATTAAAAGTCAAGGTGTATACAGAATTAAAAGGTACAGCATTTTCGGATGTTATTCAAAATAATGATTTTCAGAATCGAAGCTCAGAAACCAATGAAAACAGCAAGCCAAAACAAAAATTTACCAAAAAGAGCTATCATGAAAGAAAATTTTCATTGCCAAATGTACTAAATCCAAAGATTAATTCAAAATTCCAACCATTTACCCCTAATATCATATCAAATCAAAACCAAATAAAACCAGAAACTGTAATTGGTGCTAATTCAAATTCGTTGATTAATTCGAGCAATATTCCTTATTCACATCAGGGGGTAACTACAAGTTACAATTTTGAAAAAACAGGTGGTTCTTCAAATATGTTAGATCTTGCTCTAAAATCTTTAACGTTAGATAACCAGAATCAAATTCAACAACAACCGCTCATTCATCAAAAAAGATTATCTATTTTTTCCACAAATGAAACAACAATGGAAAAAGGTGTTAGACATTCTCAAGTGGATTTATCTATGAATACTAATTCTTATCAACTTCCAAACCCATTAATTCAAAGTTATAGTCGACTACCCCTCTCAACTTTATCTAGTATTGACGATAATTCAATATCTCAAGGTGCAATGCATAGTTCATTTCCAAAAGATCAATTCTATAAAGAAATGGACATATCTTTAAAATTAGAAGCACCTTCTTTAGAAACAAATAATGACTATTTAAAAAAAAATGAAAGTGAACAAAGTTTTACATATGATTTCATTAACAATGAAAATTCAACATTTAACTTTAATTAACCATGACGAAAAATGAAGTAATGAAATACTAAGCAAATGTCTTTGCCTTTTAGAGAACTGCTATTAACATTCTATATAATAGGAGAAACGATTCATGGCTAAAAATTGTTAACACAACTTCACGAATAGAATTGGATATTTAATAGTGATTAGAAAATATGTATGATTTTTTTATTTTTAGATAGTATTTATTATAATAATGCAAAGTAATCAGATGTTAAAAAAACTATTGTTGAAAAGCTTAAAACAACAACATATAAGTTTTTCAAGAAGTAGGGATTGTACAAATACTATACTTTATTGATCTAGGATGTTGTAATGGAAATTCTGATGTACTGCTGTTAGAATTCTTTCTTTCGGATACACAAATAAAGTTATTTTTATCGATAAAACTTATTGACTTTATCGTAAAAAATTCATCTGTAGGAATTAAAAATTGCGATATAGGCAATGGGTTGAATTGATATGAATTTTTCGTGTGAGATTCATCGTTTTTGTTAAGAATATAAGCCATTGAGTTATCAGAGAGAGCTGTTGAATAAATATTAATTTTTCTAAAACTAGATTCAATCAATTCCTTAGTAGTGCCATACACTATAAATCTATCGTCAGTTGATATTGCAAATAGCTCATGATTTTTAACAACATTCTGTAATTCGTTATTAAAATAGGTAACACCGACATTTGTGTTCTCATTAAATAAAAATATATCAAGTCTTAATAATATATTTCCAGCAGATGACTCTAATGCCAGATTGGAACTCAAGCCGCTTATGTATACTATGCCATCAGATTTACCTTTGTGTAATGAAACAATAGACCGTAGATTAGGTAAATTAATTTTATCAAATTTTTCTTCCAATGAATTAACTAAATGGTCTATGTTTATAAGTTTTGAAAAAAAATCACCATTTCTGGATCCTAGATATAAACGACAAAACTGTTCATCAATTTCATAAGATTGTAAACAGATAATGTCTGACTTGATATTGGCTATTTTTATTGTTTTTTTTTCTGTTCTATCCCCTTGAAAGTTGAATATTATTAGCTTATTTTTCGTTGCCATGCAAACATATGGACCGATGCAGCAAGAATCATTAATATCGCTTGCTATATCGTGTTTATATTCTTTAAAATGAATGGATTTTTCCGAATCAAATAATTCTAATTTATGTGAATTTGCTGGGTTTGCTGTTTGAAGGAATAAAAATTCTCCATATTGTAAAAAACTAATGCATTTGTAATTGAAAGTATTATCTAAGGTGCTAGAGCTTCTTAAATATAAAAGATCAGGGCTGTTTATTCCATATTTGTATTTTGATACCAGACCATTTTCCATAATGAAGTAAATATATCCGTTGTATAGCAGCGTCTTTTGATGTATGATATTAGAATTTAGGTTAAGAATTGGTCCATCGAAGGTTTCTGCTCGAATCAACCGGTCAACAGAATCTTTGGCATCTGAATTTAGCCTCATATTTTCAAAGCCGACTAGCGGATCAGACAGGGTATTATTATAAAAAATCTCAAGTGGATTTTCTGTAAGTGACAAATATTCTTGACATAGTTTTTGATAATTCTTAATATTTTTCTCTAAATCATTAGTATTTTGTATAGATTGCCTTTTGGGTTTCTTGAACTTCTTCTGACTCTCGGTTGCTACAACTGCAAATTTGTTAGGAAAATATCTTTTCTTAATAGGATCAAAGTAAAACCCAGGAAGTTCAGGTGGCTCACGATTATTAGACATGCTTTGTGTTATTCAACGATCGTGTGGAAAAAATGAGTTGATTTTTGAGTTTAAAATGAGGATGCATTAACATCTCCTCAAATGCCATTATATATTCTGTAGCCTATAGAGTCGATGCGACTTTAAAAGTTCCTTGTAGCTTGTTCCCAGAACTTATATGAATATTAAGTTTTTAAAGGTTGAAAGTATAAACTATTAGCAATGTTCAAAACTAGATGAGTGATGCCAATAATTAAATGCAAAAGTCACGTGTTTCGTGATGAGGCAAGCCAATATACAAAAATGTATTATACTAATTGTAATGAACCGTTAAATTATTGATTGACTCTTGAGAAGATCATTAAAGTACTTGGTGACCATGTAAATTTCCCAGAATCTATAGCTTCATTTAATTTTGTGTTTTTGAAATGATATTCTCGATCTCGAAGTGGTATATCATTCCTCGTAGCCATGAGAAATCTATATTTGGTTTTTTGAAAGATTAATTCTTGAGATTTTTTTTTGTCATCAGTTCTTTCTTGAGTGTTGGGGAAGTCCATCCTACCAAATCCAGGAGGTGATTGGGATCTATCTCTTAAATTATCAAACACATGTTCTTTACTGCGAGTATTAGTTTGCATAGCTAATTCTAATTCATAATTTTTGGGATCCTGCAAAGATCCAATTTTAAATTCGTTAACAACATTGGTTGCACCATTGGTGAGTTGTTGGATAAAGAGATCTTTGCTATTTTTAGCCCTTCCCCTAGAAATTGCATATTCATTTGGTTTAAAATCTTCCAGTATCCAAGGTTTGTTGTTTAATGGGTTTCTATTCAAATCTAAGTTCCCTTCTTCGGTATTATCGTTTCCGAATTTTTCTATACTCATATCATCTAATTTAATTCTCTTATTTCCTGTGATATCTTGCTTGGAGAGCTTGTTTTGTGAGTGTAATTCTTGTGAGTCCGATAATATTTGTGACTCTTTTAAAGGAGAGCTTTGATCTTGAAATTTGACTTCTTGTTCTGGAATATATGAATCTGTAATTTCTTTCTTATCCAGTTTACCAACTTCTAAATTATATTGAATACTGTTAACAGGTGGCGCTATGTTTTCCTTGCTGAGCTTATGAAATTGTGTCAATATGAAATCATCGTCGTCAGATTCAAACTCAACCTTGACAGCTTTATTCGTGGAATCTTTCAAAGGAGATGAATCTACAGGCCCTACTATAATTTTCTTGACAGTTGGTCCCAAAACTTCATTTAATCGATGGATCTTGCGCGAAAGCAAATTAATCACAACTCTTTGCACCTCTAACAATTGCTCTACACTCAAATCCTCGAGCTGGTCCGTAAAATTTGGCTCAAGGACCATTGAATTACTATTCTTTTATTAATAACAAGTACTTGACACAAGCACCACTACGCTAAAAAGGATTAGAGTTGTCTCGATAGCTTAAACCTAATATTATGTTTTCCCTTCTATAAGTGTCATTCTTTAAATTTGGAGATTTTTTAAATAAGAAACGAAACCTTCTTTCTTAACATATAAAGGTCATCGTTTATAAAAAATTTAATAAAATATCGAAATATGATTAAATAATACGATCAGGTTTTAACTAAAGTTAAAAGAAGTCGCTATTCGAACACAGTAAACATGTCTTTGCATAGTTATTTGGAGAAAACATATGGCTCCAAGCCAAAGAAGTCTAAAAACAAAAAGAGCAGTAAGATCAAGGAACAAGAGGGAAATGACTCTATAAGGGTTATACATAGATCAAGAGATATTAGAAATCAGTCTTCGTTGAATAACATAGCTGGTACGAATTCAAGTCCAGCTGTAGGACCGAAATCTATTTGGAAGAATCTTGAGACCAACGAAATTACGACGACAGAACAGCCTTCGATAGAACAACCTTCGATAACAGCTAAAGATAACACTACCTTGAGTAATGGGTCTGTAGCTGGTCTACAGACGGCAGAAATGGTAGAAAAGCAAATTAGAGAGAAAGAAAAGAAGGAACAGCAAAATATGACCATTGCTGTTAACAGAGAAGTGATTCATAGAGACTCGAGTGGTAGGAAAATAAAAAATATTGAATCAAAAGTGAAATTAGAACGAGACATTCAGAATAACAAGAAATTATTGAAAAAGCAGAAAATAATTGAAATGAATAAAGGTGAAGTTCAACTATTGATGGCTAAAAAAGGATTGAGTTTAGAAAAATTAACTTTAATGAAAAAACAAAATGATTTTTTACAAGAGGATCCAGCACAGCAATTTGGATTCTCAAAGGATCACAATATTTTAGATGATTACAATAATATCTCAATAACTGGATATAAATTATATAAAAATATGTTTGCGGAAAATAGGTTTGGAATACAACCTGGTTATAGGTGGGATGGTGTTGATAGATCAAATGGTTTTGAGAAAAGATGGTTTCAAAAAAAAAATGAATTAGAAGAAACAAAGATACAAAAATATACCATGTCCAATGATGAGTAGTGGAGGGGCATTGAAAAATACTTATAGACGATACAATGATAATGGTAAAATTAACAGAACGTTACAATTAGTATATTTTTATTTATATAATAAATTTAGATATGCCAATAAATACATTTACAATAATATTTAAAATTGATAATATTAAAGTTGCAATATTGAATCTAAACTGAGTCAAAAAATTTTATTAAATACTCAAAATTATTCAGATTCTTTCTTTACTTGTTTAGCATTGGCTGTTACTTTACTATTATTTTTGTTCTTGCTTTTCTGCTGGTTTCTTCTATGTGAATTACTCTTCTTATTTTCTTTTTGAGGTTTCTTGTTCTTAATGAAAGATTTTAATTCAGCACTGCCTTTTTTATCAATTGGTGCATTTTGCATAGGATTATGCAATGGCATTGGTGTTGGTGGAGAAAACATACCCTGTGGTGGCGGTATGAAATTACCAATTGGAAGAGGCATACCTGCTGGTCCATGAGGAGGAGATGCAAACATCATTTGGTTTGGTGGGATAAAACCAGGAGGCATATGATATGGTAAACCAGTTTGATTATCTCCATTTGTTCCATTTATCAATTTAGGAGCTCCTGGGGCAGGTCCTTCTTGAGAGTATTGATTCAATACAGCACTGTAGATATGGTTTGCGGCTTGTCTGTTAGGTGGTAAAGCAGCGGAAGGAGCAACATTTGCATCGTTACTGGATGGCATTGCAGATTTGTTATCATTGATATGGGTTAACAAATCTTGTGCTCTAGCAGTTCTAATTTTAGCAACTCTTTCCTTTTTAGCTTCGATAGTTGCTGTATCCTTCTTTTGGCCGGCGCCACTCTTCTTGGAAGCCTTGGAATGGTAGATAAATTGACGGTTAGATATATTTAACAAATATGATGCATCTAAACCTAACCCACGATTAGTTCTCAATCTACCTCCAAATCTATTACCAGCAACAATTTCATTATCAAATAAAACTTGAACTGAAATACTATGTGGTAATGTTGTATAACCAACTACAGTACCTTTGGAAAATAATGGAACTTTACCGGAACTTTGAATATAGATGACACGATCACCCAAATCAAATCTTTGAGAACGTAACTTGGCTAAAGATTCTTTTGGATCAAGGATAGCTTCCCTTGGAACTTTTGCTAATTGTTTTATCTCACTTTGATTGGCAAAAGCAGAATATGGTATAATTGCCTCTTCAATAGCACTAATGGAAGTCTTAGATAACGAATCACTTTCCAATGAAACAGTAACAAAATTATCAGTTGCTGTTTTCAACCAGGCTTTGATTTGATTTAACATCTCTGCAGCCTTAGCATTGGTCATTTCAGGATATAGTTCACCAATATTAGGAATATCATTTGTTTTTAATCTAGCTAATTTATCAAGGAACTGTGGGAAAGTCTTTTTATATTGAGTTAATAAATCCATAGTTAAGTTAGAATATTCCCAACCTTTTATACCTTTTCTTGCATATCCTAAAACCTTTTGACGACGACCTTCAAATTTAATTGGAATACCAACATCAACACGTCTACCATCAATGCCAGCAACTAAATATTTCGAAGTAATTTTAGATAAGAATAATGGATGTAAATGTAGCGATTTTGAAACGATATAAGAAGGTTGATACTTGATCATTCTCTTGTCAATGTCATATCTCACCTTACCAATTGTCGATTCAGTTTTTATTAATCTCTTTTCAACAGTTAATTTCAATCTGCTACCACTACTATAACCATCAATTGTAGCAGTTCCACCATAAGCATAATCACCCAAAAAGACGACCTTAGAGTCTTTAGGAAATTCTTGATCAATTGGCTGAGGAGGTTTTTCAATGAACCTTTCGTCGACATTAATAATTGATTCAACCATTAATTGGAAAGGATAATACTCAGTATTAGTGCCAAATGTCTTGACATATGCACCATTAGAATCCCTCATTAAACCAGTTACAGGAACAACTTTAATAATTAGTTTAATGTCACCAATTTTTAAAGCCTGTCTTTTACCATAATTATTGTACATTGACTTTTTAAAGTTATTATATTCCTTCTTTTCTGCATCAGATAAGAGTTTTTTATTAACTTTACCGGTAATATCATCCAATTCAATTTTCTCAATACCATTGGACACTTCAATTAATTTTGACTCTCTCAAATATGGCCAATTAGTATAAACAATTGAGTTCATGAATTTATCAGATACTTCATCAATTGTTACATCATCACTTTCATACATGTTATTAATGTATACAACCATCGATTGCTGTTTAGATGGTTGTTGAAAAACAGAGGTTTCATTGTATTCTAATTTTGCATCAAATGGAATGGTATCAAAAGTTGGGAACCCTGCTAATAAATGCTTACCATCCTTGGCATCTGGTAGTAGACCATAACGAATTTCATGTAAATCTATTTTTTCCATCTCAAATTTGATCTCCATACAATGATTATGCTGAATATCACTAAATATACCTTTCAAGGGACTTTTATAAACCTCATCAACCTGAGGATTAAATCTAAAAGTTAAGTCATTACCAAAGGAGTTTCTTTCTTTTTCTTCAGGACTTAATTTTTCCAAGTATGGTTTCATAGCGGTAACTAATCTATCTTCGTCAACAAAAGATAATAATACAACAGCTTCCCAATCAGCAGATTTACCATTTTTATCTAATTGAACCTCATTTGGATAGAAATCTAAAATTGGAGAGTTTTCATCATACATCAATGGTCTTAAAACAGCTGGTATTAAATTTTTTGATCTTTCAGGCAAGACAGCCATCAATTGTTGAAATGGTGTAAATGGATAATGTTTTTCAAAAACAATTGTTTGATTTAAACCCTTTGATAAATCTGATATTCTTGGAGCATAATGTTCTTTGTAATACCAATTCCAAGATGGGCAACCACGATAATAATAAAATAGGACCCATTGTAAACCTTCGACATAATTTCTAGCGAGTTCTGTAACATCTTCGTCATTATTAATATTCACATATTCGACAGTTCTTTTTATTTCGGTATTATTAGCACTGTTATCATTTTCATCAAATTTTACTTGTTCTTCTGTAACAATTTTTTCGGTACCAAATAATTTGAATTTATCTTGATAGTATTCTTTTTTCCAATTTTCAAATCTCTCGTCGTAAATTTCCTGTTCAGCATCTAATTCCTCTTTATCTTCCACTAAAATGGCATTTTGGTATTTCTTTAAATTAGATTTAATAGTTTTAATTCTTTCTTGGTGAGCTTCTTCATTTTCAGATGGATTAATTGAATCTATGTCTAGCTTTAATGAGTAAGTATCCTTTGACTTTGAATGTGTTACAAACAGCCCCAGATCAAATGCAAAATTCTTCAAGAATTCTAGGTTTTCAACAATACTTTCATCATTAAGTTCTAATAATAATGCACTTTCATTATCCGTTGATATTTGTGTTAATTCTGCTATCGTTTTTTGCGCCAAATTTAATAACCAAGGTCTAATAACACCAACAATCTTTTTTTGTTGTTTTAATAATAATGTTTTACCTTGTCTTAATCTTTTTCTTTCACCTTCCAAGGAAATATTTTCTAATTGTTTATTGAACCAATCGACATCTATATCATCTTTCTCAAAATTCATTAGTTCGAACTGCGAAAGGTAATTTAACCATACACCTAATCTCTTCAAGTTAATCTTACCATTTTCATTGATGTAACCATCTAAATGCAATAAAGCCTCCTTAAAAGTTTGTAAAATAACAGGGAAAGCACCTTTGTTAAGATGTAAGTCTGGTAAGTTAGGTAAAAAATCATTACCAATAACAAACATAATAAGAATAAAATCATCTAAAATTCTATCGAACTCATACTTAAACTGCAAGTTACTGGAAACTTCAATAAATTCTAAATTCATATACTCTCTTAAAAGTGATAAATGTAGTAGATAAAAGTTTTGCTTTTCCAGAGGAAGACTACCGCTGTTATTACGTCTTCCACCGAATTTAACTTCTTCTCTCAACAGGGAGAAATGAGGGTCATGGGTTGATAAACCTAACATAATCAAATCTGCATCTAGACCATAAATACAATGTCTTGTGTTTTGTTGGTAGTCTTTTTGAGATCTTAGACCCCTAATGAAATCCATGATTTTATGCTCACCCTCACCTGGAACTTCATGTCCAGAAAAAATAACTTCAATATTTTGCCAATTTAAATCATTTGAAATTTTATCATGTATAAAATATTTCAAATTCCTGGTTAGTTTGGCCATGAATTCTGTACCTGGAGTGATGGAGTTGGAGTCAAAAGGCTCACCTTTTGGTAGTTCGTCACCGTTCGCAATGGCCTTTTTCATAGCATTCTCAGCATCCATTGCTGTTCTAAATCTACGGGATCTTTGCTGATTCATTTTTGCTCTTGGAGCAACACCATCAATTGCCATGTAAAACACCTTTTTCGGTTTGATAGTGTTCAACAGATGATCGATGTAGGCAAAAATTTTAGCATACACTTCCTCCTCAGTCAATCTTTGCTTAGTACTATCCATATCATTACCATGCGTACAATTATGTAGAATTGAGTTCATATCCAAATATAGATTATCAAACTCTGGGATTTGATCATTTTCAATCAACTGTAAAATCAATGGCCATCTTTCCGAAATATATCTAAAAAATTTAGGAATACCCATCCTGTTTTTCTCGTTTGAATAATTCCTTCAATTGTTTGTAGTGAGTCTTTGAATTATCTTCAAATGAATACTTACAAATATTATCAGTGTACTAATATATAAACAACTATTCATATATTTTCTACTGTATATATTGGCAAGCAAAACTTGGAAAAAGTTATCTAGGTCTCTGTCCAGTGCTGGATCCCAATTGCTACTTGCAGAAGTCACCAATCGCTCTTGACTATATGAGGGTCCTTTATTATAAATTTATAAAACATCGTTTATAAAAGTAATTAAATGGTATATATTTCATATTTAGAGGTAACGTTGCTTGAAACTTTTCCTGAAAAAGGGAATTCGTGATATGTGATATCTATTGATAGCCGGGTTACATTTAGCGGCACATAAGCCATATTCTTCTGGACTCCAGATCGGCTCTTGGAGATCTGATAGGTTATTCATATGTGAAGAAAGAGGTGACTGTATATAAAGACCAGACACAATTGGACCTGGCCATTTGATGTTGGCCAAGGTCGCTAACTGTTGTTAACTTGTGGAAAGAGTAACATTGTTCCTTTTTAACTTACAGCATGGGTTCTATGTCTCTTAGCCGGTTAACTCTCGAAACGTTTATCCATACCATAAGTAACTTGCTCGTCATCTTGAGCGATCTTTCTAACATGTGTTGAAGGCACTGATTCCTAGGGCTGTGGAATCGAGGGCGTATTGTCATCGGTCTTGGCATGTGTACTAGTAAGCTTCCCAGCGGCTCTTTACTTATGAACATTTTGTTTCTGGAAAACCGATGAGGTCTTTTCTGTCTTTCTCATTGGATTTTTCACTTGCAATTATTTTTCAATGTTACACTATGACTCAAGAAGTACTATCTACTGTGAGTTAAGACTAAGCATGTCGAGACTTCTGACCTAAAGTAAATAGTTGTTATAAATGCATGTGTAAGTGAATGTGTGTAAAAGCAGGGCAGTTTGTGTATCTGAAATAAAGCTGTCCGTCTATCTCTGAGTATTTAGGGTACTATACAGATCTGTGTCGCTGCTACAAGATGGGTGATGGGTTACTGGAGAAATTGAAAAGTGAAGGAAGTGTCAACTTCATAGGTGGAGGCTTGGCTGGTGCGGTCTCCAGGACTGTGGTGTCACCTTTTGAGAGAATCAAAATTATCTTGCAGGTGCAAAAAATGAGTGCCATTGATCAGAAATTCAATGCAGGCATCTACTCGTCCTTAAAGCACATTTTTGAGACCGAAGGATGGAAGGGGATGTTTCGTGGTAATGGAATCAATTGTTTGAGGATCTTTCCATATTCGGCTATACAATTCATTGTGTACCAGAACAGTATGTTTTATCTATTTAATAACGGTATTAGTACCAGCAAAAGCGCCAACCGAGAGATGGTGAGTGACAACCAAAGACTGATATGTGGTTCCCTTTGCGGATTTGCTAGTGTTTTCCTCACCTACCCAGCAGACTTGATCCGAACTAGACTCTCCATACAAACTTCTGACATGGCAGCACTCAATAAACATTCCAGGTCGCTTAATGTAGAGAAACCGCCTGGATTTATAGAATTGTTCAAGCAAATTTGGATGACTGAGGGTAGGATCAAGGGCCTGTATAGGGGAGTAACAGCAACCTGTCTTGGTGTCGTGCCGTATGTCGCACTGAATTTTACTGTATACGAAAAACTAAAAGATCTGGCCATCCTATCACACAGCGACTCCTCCTCGAAGACCTACAACAACCTAACCAAATTGACAATTGGCGCAATAAGCGGCGGGATAGCACAGACGATAGTGTATCCTTTCGACTTACTGCGTAGACGCTTCCAAGTCATTAACATGGGGGCACACAAGATGGGGTTTCGATACACCAGCATTGCAAACGCATTATACACCATAGGCAAGTACGAGGGTGGCTTCAAGGCCTACTACAACGGGCTGACTATCAATTTGTTTAAGGTCGTGCCATCAACGGCGGTTTCATGGCTTGTCTACGAATTGGTGTGCGACTTTATCCGCAATATTTAAGAACTGCATTAGCACAAAAACACATTTGTAAATATATAATTAATTCGATACTCTGTTAATCGATATCTGACACCTGCTGAGGCTTGCAACACCTGCGGCAAGTAAACGCTACCTATTAATGGCATATCTGAGTTTACCCGGTCCGGATTTTTCGGTAAGCGTGATCAAGAAAGCTATTTACCCGGTTCCTCTTTTGCCTGTTATTGTCCAGTTTTTCTCTCGATCTTCCCCCGCGGAGAAAGACTATCTCATGCGGCTGCAACCCTACTTAACTATGCGATATGAGCCCTAGTTTTCTATGTGTTCTAGCCCTATTATTCCCACTCATGATAAAGTCAAAAAAGAACGCAGCAGCCGCCAAGCGTCCCTTTGCAGCCCAAATCGAGAAACGTAATTTAATTCGCCCACACACTGTGGTAACTATATAAATATTTAACATCAAAATACTGATATGGCAGTAACTTGTCCATTACTTCATTTAAAAGTTTCCAAACTTTTTGGGAAGACATTGTTTTGGTTTGTGTCGTTCGGAGCTAAACTTATTTAGAAGAAAAGCACAGCCATACACATATATATACTTGAGTATATCTATATCATAACACGAGATGAGACCAGCACAATTACTGCTAAACGCCGCCAAGAAACAGTCCGGAACTCAAATACCTGTCGAGTTAACACCTTTGTTTGTAGCTGTTGGTATTGCATTATGTTCGGGTACATACTTCACATACAAGAAGTTCTCATATGATGACAGCTTGAGAGTTTCCAGGAACCCAGAACAGTCTGGTTTGAAGGAAGTTTTGAAGGAAGATAAGTAAGACCTGTGATCAGTGGGCGAGGAGAGTTGCAAGGGCTTTCTTCCCAACTGCAGTGTCTTCTAAACTCCAGTTTCTATTTCATATATTCACTTTTGCCTCCACTGACATGTGTCCTTGTCTATTATGTAGATGTATAATTATTTAACATGTAAGTTGAAATATAATAAGTTTAATACTCTAATGCAGCAAATGTGCCTTTGCTGTAGCTGTTCTTCAGGTAGGGAGCTGGTTCTCTGGTGCTACGTGTGTTGAAGAGTGGGACAAAAAGAAAAGCCCTGTAGGGGGCTCGAACCCCTAACCTTGTGATTAAGAGTCACACGCGCTACCGATTGCGCCAACAAGGCCTAATTTCTGGAAAAACGGCTAATATGTAACTGAGTATAGCCCGCGTACGTTACAAAAGAACTTAATAAAACCGGTACGCTAGCCCGCCCCAGGTGCAGTAATTGTCCCCTTTATCAATATAAATGTGCACCACCTGTGCATGCTTACCAACCAAAAGTATACATATCTCGTTGCCATGAGAAGTCGCCAAAGCTTAACCAAACTTGCAATACGCAGTGCCCACAACGTCGTCTCAGAGGACAGACCGGTTTCACGTGACTTCCAAATTTGCTCAAAATATTTGAAAAATAATTCACGTATCAAATGACAAGCACTTTTCCTACCCAAAGAATTGATCAAGGCCAAAAAAATTTTTCCTCATCTCATCTCATCTCATCTCAGTATAATGTAATGCAATTATAATCATTTTTATATTATTATTAATGCATCAATTGTATTAAAGAACGATATATAACTGCTATATTCATTCCACAACCCTTTGTCTACTGTCTTGGACTAGAAAAAAACTAAGAAACATCGATCTTTGGAAACTTATAAGCTGCTCTTCTTTGAATCTTTTTTACCTCTTCAAATTGAAATAAAGTAAAAAGAACACAAAAAATGAGTAAAATCATTAAACCGCCAAAGAATTCGAGAACAGCACATTTCCGTACTGTAGAGAGGGAATCTCGTTTTATTAATCCTCCAAAGGATAAATCGGCTTTCCCATTGCTTCAAGAGGCTGTCAAGCCACATGTTGGTTCGTTCGACGCTTTGACCGAGGGTGAAGATGGAGGTCTTCTGAATCAAGGTGTTAAAGATATTGGGGAGAAAGTTATCTTCGATGGTAAGAATACCAGCGAAGATGCTGAAACGATTAACAGTGGTTATTTGGGCAACAAGCTTGCTATTAGTGTTGAATCTGTTTCTATCTCGAAGCCAATGGCTAACGATGGTGTTACTTCTGCTGTCGAAAGAAAATTCTATCCAAGTGAGGCAAGACAAAGACTAACGTCTTACAAGGGTAAACTTTTAGTTAAATTGAAATGGTCAGTCAACGATGGTGAGGAAATGTATACGGACATGAGAGATTGTGGTGGTTTACCCATTATGTTGCAAAGTAATAGATGCCATTTGAATAATCTATCACCTTATGATTTGGTTAAACAAAAAGAAGAATCTGATGAAGCTGGTGGTTATTTCATCATTAACGGTATTGAAAAGTTGATCAGAATGTTAATTGTTCAACGTAGAAACCATCCTATGGCCATTATTAGACCTTCATTTGCAAACAGAGGTGCATCTTATTCTCAGTATGGTATTCAACTTAGATCAGTAAGACCAGACCAAACATCGCAAACAAATGTTTTACATTATTTGAATGACGGTCAAGTTACTTTCAGATTTTCTTGGAGAAAAAATGAATATTTAATTCCTGTGGTCATGATTTTAAAAGCTCTAACAGATACCAGTGATAGAGAAATTTTTGATGGTATCATTGGTAGTGATGTTAAAAATTCTTTCTTAACTGATCGTTTGGAATTATTGTTACGTGGCTTCAAAAAAAGATTCCCATTGTTGCAAAATCGTACCCAAGTACTACAATATATTGGTGATAAATTCCGTGTTGTTTTCCAAGCTTCTCCAGATAAATCTGACTTAGAGGTTGGCCAAGAAGTCATTGATAGAATTGTATTGGTTCATTTAGGAAAGGGTAACAATGAAGATAAATCAAGAATGTTATTATTCATGATTAGAAAATTATATTCTTTAGTTGCTGGTGAATGTTGTCCAGATAACCCAGATGCTACTCAACATCAGGAGGTCTTGTTAGGTGGTTTCTTATACGGTATGATTATCAAGGAAAAAATTGATGAATATTTGCAAGGTATCATTGCACAAATTAGAACTGATATTAACAGAGGTGTTGCCATTAATTTCAAAGATCGTAAGTACATGTCTAGAGTTTTAATGAGAGTAAATGAAAATATTGGTTCAAAGTTACAATATTTCTTATCAACCGGTAATCTAGTATCTCAATCTGGTTTAGATTTACAGCAAGTTTCAGGTTATACCGTTGTAGCCGAAAAAATTAACTTTTACCGTTTTATTTCTCATTTCCGTATGGTTCATAGAGGTTCTTTCTTTGCTCAATTGAAAACTACTACCGTTAGAAAATTATTACCAGAATCTTGGGGGTTCTTATGTCCTGTACACACACCAGATGGTTCTCCTTGTGGTTTATTGAATCATTTTGCACATAAATGTCAAATATCCACCACCCAATCTGATGTGTCCAAAATTCCATCTTTATTATATTCATTAGGTGTGACTCCAGCATCTCAAGCCTTCGCTGCTGGTCCATCATTGTGTTGTGTTCAAATTGATGGTAATATTATTGGTTGGACAACTCATGAACAAGGTAGAATTATTGCAGATACCTTAAGATTTTGGAAGGTTGAAGGTAAAACTGATGGCTTACCTTTGGATTTAGAAATTGGTTATGTCCCACCTTCTACCCGTGGTCAATATCCAGGTTTATATATTTTTGGTGGCCACTCCAGAATGATGCGTCCAATTCGCTATTTACCATTAGATAAGGAGGATATCGTAGGTCCATTCGAACAAGTCTACATGAACATTGCTGTTACACCTCAGGAAATCCAAAACAATGTTCACTCCCATGTTGAATTCACTCCAACTAACATCTTGTCTATTTTAGCCAATTTAACTCCTTTCTCTGATTTCAATCAATCTCCAAGAAATATGTATCAATGTCAAATGGGTAAACAAACCATGGGTACTCCAGGTGTTGCTCTGTGTCACCGTTCTGATAATAAATTATATAGATTACAAAGTGGTCAAACTCCTATTGTCAAAGCTAACTTATATGATGACTACGGTATGGATAACTTTCCAAATGGTACTAATGCAGTTGTTGCAGTTATCTCATATACAGGTTACGATATGGATGATGCGATGATTATAAATAAATCTGCTGATGAGAGAGGTTTCGGTTATGGTACTATGTACAAAGTTGAAAAACTGGATTTGTCAATGAATAGAAGTCGTGGTGACCCAATAACACAACATTTCGGTTTCGGACCAGATGAATGGCCAAAGGAATGGTTAGAAAAATTAGATGATGATGGTCTACCAATGATCGGCACTTATGTTGAAGAAGGTGACCCAATTTGTGCTTATTTTGATGATACCTTAAATAAAACTAAAATAAAGACTTATCATTCGTCAGAACCAGCTTACATTGAAGAAGTTAACTTAATTGGTGATGAATCAAATAAATTCCAAGAATTACAAACAGTCAGTATTAAATATCGTATTAGAAGAACCCCACAAATTGGTGATAAGTTTTCTTCTAGACATGGTCAAAAGGGTGTTTGTTCTAGAAAATGGCCAACTATTGATATGCCTTTCAGTGAAACTGGTATTCAACCGGATGTCATTATTAATCCTCATGCATTCCCATCTCGTATGACTATTGGTATGTTCGTTGAGTCTTTAGCTGGTAAAGCTGGTGCTTTACATGGTATTGCTCAAGATGCTACTCCATGGATGTTTAATGAAGATGATACACCAGCTGATTATTTTGGTGAACAATTATTGAAGGCAGGTTACAACTATCATGGTAACGAACCTATGTATTCTGGTGCCACTGGTGAAGAATTAAGATGTGATATATATATTGGTGTTGTTTATTACCAAAGATTACGTCATATGGTTAACGATAAGTTTCAAGTCCGTTCCACTGGTCCAGTCAATAGTTTAACGATGCAACCTGTTAAGGGTAGAAAGAGACATGGTGGTATTCGTGTAGGTGAAATGGAAAGAGATGCCTTAATTGGTCATGGTACTTCCTACTTATTGCAAGATCGTCTATTAAATTCATCAGATTATACTCAAACTTCAGTTTGTCGTGAGTGTGGTTCTATCTTAACTACGCAACAAAGTGTCCCAAGAATAGGTACCCAATCTACTGTCCGTTGTCGTCGCTGTGCTATTACTTTTGATGCAGCAAAGAAAATGATTTCCAGTTATGAAGGTAATGATTCTGTCTTTATTGATGATTCTGAAATATGGGAAGATGGACAAGGCAACAAATTTGTCGGTGGTGGTGAAACTACCACAGTTGCCATTCCATTCGTATTGAAATACCTGGATTCAGAATTGAATGCAATGGGTATCAGATTACGTTATAATGTTTCTCCAAAATAGAGAAATATAAATTCAGAAGTTATTAAATATAACTATTAAGATTCATCAAGTTAAGAATTAATAAAGTAATTCTAAAATCATGCACAGCACTCAAATACTTTTTAATTTATCTAATATTTCATTATTTTATATTTTAATCATATTTGTATCATATATATCTCAACAAAATTTTTGAACATAAAAATATTATTATTATTATATAATGCAGTTTTAAAATGTTAGCAGTGTCTAGAAATAGGTTATACATTTATTACATTAAAACTGTTTTTTTTTTATTCTTTATACTGTTACTGAAATAAAGTTAATTTAAAAACATTTTATTCTCTAAATTCTAAATATCCTATATACACAAATGTAATAGATTTAGTGTCATAATAATATTTATATTTATACTGAGTATATATAAAATTCTTCTTGAAAAGCTCATCATGTTAACTAAACAAAAATATTTTCAATTAACAAAATACACAAAATGAATAAGACGTTAAATATCTCGTTTAATATTGCTTTAAACTGTAAATTTCAATGAAAAATCCATATTTTTGCTATCTAGTTATATTTACAATATGATCAACCTCTCAAACACAATAGTTGAGATACCGTTTGAATGTTACAATTTGCAATTTGAAGATTATAAAGTTGACTAGGTGATAAGCACCCTTCCATTTTTTTCCAGACACTTGAAAAATAAAGGAATTAAATTATATATTAGTCCATCTCATTTAATCTTATCTTAAAAGGATACTAATGTGATGCAGAATTTTATTTTTGTAACAATCATTTTACAAAGTTGCAACAGATTTTAAAAGGTCATAAAATTTACGCTTTGCCAACAAAATAGCGCGCAAGTGGTTTAGTGGTAAAATCCAACGTTGCCATCGTTGGGCCCCCGGTTCGATTCCGGGCTTGCGCATTCTTTTTATTTGCCCTCTAAATTTAGGGACATCAGTTTTTAAAGATCCACTTCGTAATACCCAACAGAACTTAACAACTATTCCAATCAAATAGCAAGTCGTTTCAGCTACTCTAAAGGTCAGATCCTTAAAAATTTAAGCCTTTCGACACATACCATTCGAATACATTTTAATGCCACAACTTATTTATCCTCCATGAAATTTTCACTGTAACCTCTGTGCAAAAAATTTGTGAAAAGTATTGGACAGTTAAGCAATTATATTATATATATCTCACTTATTAAAATATTGCAATATATAGCAGATTATAATATAAATAAACGAAAGGATACATAGATGTATGGTAATTGTACAATCGAGGATTGGATTTCGTGCAGCTGTTTTTTGGATTGAGTTGAATTGGATTGAACTTAAGATTAGAATTAAAAACTATAAGTGAAAGGTTTAGATAGTAAAAAATGTCAGAAACTCACAATGTTTCTTTCGAAATAAATGATGATTTAGAAGGGGTAGATGATTTTATGAATGATCGTAATTCATTTGAAACTGACAGGAATAAGAAAATTACCAACAATAATATTTCTTCAGATAGAATTGAAAATGATTCGGATTTCGATATTGATGTTCCAAAAGTATTAGAGCCTGAACCTATAAACAATATCTTTTCTCCTGTTAATGAGCATATTGCAGTTGATGAGCAAGAACCTCAAGGTGAGCTTCCACCGAGCTTTTTGAATTATTATTCAAGATATTTTCAACTATCTGATCAAGAGTTAAAGAGAAGGTTGTACAATGCTGCTAGATTTACTAAGCCAGAAGAGCCTGTCTCTGATTCAGAAAACAATGGCTCTACTTCAGCCGTACCATTTGATTTATATGCTGCAGTTTGGGTTACTGCTAGTGTAACTATGGTTCAATTCTTTACAAGCAATTTTTTTAGCCTTATTTTGAACGATATTGTTCAAGGTGTGAAAAGTAACACAGATATCGATAGAAAAGATGTATATGCCAATTTATTGCATTCGATTTGGTTATTTTTTGGTTATACTTTTATAATCCCTTTCATAAGTTTTCAAGCACTTAAGAAAGATGAAAATACTAAATTTAAGAGTACAATAAATTTAATATCTATCTATGGTTATTCAAACTTAAATTGGATTCCAATTTTATTTGTTGAGAATATTTTAACAAAATTTGGTTCTTCTTCATATATACTAATAATGAAATGGTTAGTATTTGGGTTCGGTTTATTTAAAAGTGCATTATATTTGTTTTATGCCACTCAGAATACTAATAACAATTCAGGTTCAAGATTTCCTTTGTCAGTAATAATTATATTAACACTCCATGCTTTATTCTCATGTCTAATGATGTTCATATTATTTTATTAATAAACTGCAATCGATAGATTTTGTATTTTAAAAAGATTGAAAGTCTGCATATTTAATTCATTAATTATAATATTGTTTTATAATAATCAAGATAAACTGGATTGTATTTAAATAAATAGATATACAATTTTCCCTAATTAACATCACATTTCTTATTAATTGTCTCTTTTAGCATAATATTTGTTAAAATCCGAGATAGTTAAATCTGCAATTGTTTTAGTTTTTTTTGGCTCCCCTGGGGACAACAAGGCTTCATCATTTATACTCTTGATGATCAAATTAAATATATTCATGTCAGATTTAATATATCCAGCTGAATAGATACATTCCTTCCCATTGACTTTATCGACATCTTTTTTATTGTATATATACCTACGATGACAGGAGCTGCAAGGATAGAAGAGAATAATTTTATCCATATGTTTTATTAATTTTACATGATGATTATCGCCTTTTAATAAATCTTTTGGAATTTTGATATGTTCTAAAATCATTCCATTTTTCCTATACTTTAGAATGTCACTTCTTTTTAATACATAATGCAACTTTTTTGAGATAGCTCTCATGACTGATTTTTTTTGTAAAAGAATTTTATAACTGGCATCACACTTAGTTTTCTTTATTCTGCAATTATCACAACTGGGACCATTTCTTTGTCTCTTGTTATAGTTAGTTTCACAAATTTTTGAATTTTTCTTTAATATTCTATTATTATTATTATTATTATTATTATTATTATTATTATTATTATTATTATTATTATTATTATTATTATTATTATTATTACTATTGTTAACTTGCTGTTTTTTTCTCAGTAATTTCTTATTACATTGATTATTTACAGGTAGTTTAGGTATTTTTTTCCATTGATAATTATATGATGTTGAAAGATAAGAACAAGCTTTCTTATATGAAAGTGGTTCATTCAATATAACTTCTGGTAGCCTAACCTGACTTAGAGAAGCAGAATTCAGATGTTTTGAACTGTTGTTTAAACATATACCATCAGAATGCAAATTTTCATTAGAAAATCTTTCAGGTGAATGTGGAGGTGTTGGAAATTTAGTGTGAGATATCAGTGGGCTTAGAGTTTCTTTATGATTATAATAATAATTATTGTTATTAAACAATTTCAAACTTGTTACATCTTCAATTTTTCCATCTATTTTACGTAGTGAACTAAGATGATAATTATTGTCTTCTTTCTCAACGTGAAGATGAGGAACTAGTAAAATTGGCAATGAATTATTACTATTGGAAATTATAAAATTTTTTGTAGACATTGTCTGTGTATCTTGTACTACATACTAAATCATAAGTTCTTTTCGAATCAAAGATTGCACAGAACAATGCAAATTTAGAAATTGCTGATTCAAATTCCAATTAATCTCTCAAACCAATATTCATTTCACTTTCTTTCCATCTTTATATATACATTTAAAAACTGGATTGCATGAAACCAAAAAAGAAATAAGAGAATTACAATTATTAGGGCCACTAGTTCGATGAGTGCAAAATTAGTTTAAAAGAATGGGTATTTATGATAAAACAATAACATTAATCTGCTTACTCCAATTGATATTGGTCTTCTACTACAGAATTAGTAAATATAGAACCGGAGCTGTGTTCTATAATTTATACTTTATTCTTGTAGAAATTGGGCAAAACACCTGCCGTATAATTAATGCTCATAATTAGAGTAAATAATTTTCCAATCGAGACCTTCCTTATACATGGCCAGCTATGTCTATTTCCATTCATATTTCAACGTAAGATGGATATATTTATTCAAACTAGAAAAGTGTCGGAATTGTGATCTGAATTGTTCTGCTTAAAATAGTGCGGATAAGAGTGTTCCGATACTGTGAATTCTTGTCATGGGTTACGGACAGCATTCAATCGATAATGTTTCTTTACATTTTAAGACAACCACTACCATATACAGAAAGTCGGTAATGGTTGAACCATGTAGTCTAATAGATGGTCAGCTATGGTGGCACTCTCTTTAGTATCGATTAATTAATTAAAAAACGTTTAACATTTTCAAACCATTATGTAACCTCGGCAGACCGTGCAAATAAACGTTGGATTAAGTCAGCTCGAATTAGTCTATTAATTGAGCTTTCTTAAAGCTGGACCTCGAATATCTTGGATAAATTCGTTTTCAATTCAGCTAAAAGAAGGTTTTATTAGCACAAAATGTAATATGTTCCCCAACTGCCAATAATTCTTAATTCTTAGTGTAAATCTAATAAAAAATTTGAAATTTAAATCATCAAGACAGAAGATCCAAATTCATTTGTAAAATGCTCTGTTAAACAATCATTTTTAAAATGTGTCTACATGTACACTAATCTAATGACCAACTTGCTTTTATAACTTACAAACATCCATTCCTGATTTTTCAATTTGATTTCCAAGAAAGGTAGGCTATAAAGATTTAAAATCTCTTGCTTATATATCCCTTCAAATTAAGCGCTTAATGTTTTAAAACAACAAAATATTATGGTTTGTTATATCAAAGTTAATAAAATTTTAATATGAGTTAAATGTGAACGGTAAGGCGACAATAGTAACAAGTAAGAGAATTCCTTAGATACTATGGATGAGATATTGTCAAAAGCTGGTTCACAGGTTGTGTCATTTGCCATAAGGTCTAGTATAACTTTAGCATCTAGCTATGTACTAAAGAAAGTAAGCCATTTTGTTCAAGAATTACCTACAGAAAACCATGAAGATCAACTTAAGATTAAAAAAATAAACAAGCTTAAGAGACAATTGGAAAATAAAATTATCATTGTTTCTAATGCTATCGACTTGATCAAAATTGTTGCGTTTAATGGAAATAATAATTTATATGGTATCGTTCAACTGACTCAAGATATTAAACTCGAAATTGATTCCATAGATGATAGGTTGGATGAGTTGCAAAATGAAAGTAATGCTAAAAAGAACAGCGATAATAATATTGATATTCTAGATAAAGTGATCAATTATATTGAAGATGTTATTGGCAGGTTAGATGAAATAACGCCCTTCATAAATCTGTCGTTAAACACATCAGGAATCAATTTGAATAGTGCTATTCCTAAAAATATTTCACCTAATTTATTATTAAATGCAAGCAATTTAATAAGTCTTAATAATCAGGAATATGAAAAAAATAGTAGAGATTTTAAAAAATGTTTTATTAACAAGACATTTGAATTTACAATATATACAGTATTTTATAAAATCCAATTAAAGAGAGTAATTTGGAAAGAAGATTATAATAAGAGTAAAGTTGATATTATACGACATGCTGAATCTGACGATGATGAAAAAGCCTATAAGTATGATATTATATTCAAAGAAAATTTTGATGATGACCGATATCATGATGAAGAGGAAGAAGAACGTGAAATCAAGATTAATATAAGCAATGTAATAAAGATCTTCTACAGTTATTCTGGTAACCTGTTAAATTTAGAAAGTGATTTTGATGAACCTGTACTGATCTTAAAAGTTGATAATAATGCAACGAAGGAAACAAGCACTCAGGATATTGTCTATTATGGTCTTGGAAATTACAGCAAGACAAATAATAATATTAAATTGTTTGAAATACTAATACGCTTATTATCCTTACAAGTAAATGAAAAAAGAGATATTTTTGATGTAACTGATGAGAAATTATCATTATATTTAAGTGATGAAAATAAGACCATGAATAAAGATACTTCTGTTGATGAAGACGAAACGCTGGCAAAGTTGAAAGAAATTTCAATATAATTTCCATCAAAATGAGTATGGACTTGTGTATATTATTAAGTAGATTTATATATCATATATTTGGTATATTCCAATTTATACTATTTCTTTGAAAATCGAGCTCACTAGAAGTATTAGTGGTATCCTCTGATTCAAAAA
The DNA here is from genome assembly GCA_003705985.2 of Tetrapisispora namnaoensis. Lineage (NCBI taxonomy): Eukaryota > Fungi > Ascomycota > Saccharomycetes > Saccharomycetales > Saccharomycetaceae > Tetrapisispora > Tetrapisispora namnaoensis. The sequence continues at coordinate 269,214 of PPKD02000016.1, read as the reverse complement.
GATTGAATAAGTTATTTATGTCACTAATATCTTTTACGTTTGTCCCATTATTATTATTCCTCCTGGTATCATTGATAGTATTAAAGTTCTTTTTATTACCTTCGAAAGTCTGTGCATCAATCTTGGGTAGAATGCTCTCACTATTTGATGATTGATCACCATTATCTTCTATGCCAAATTCCAATCCCATATCTCCATTTATTAGGAAGCTACTATTATTCGATAAAGTATTCAGTATATTCATATCTCCGATTACATTGTCTATAAAGCTTGTAGTGGTAGGTGATACTGGAGATGTATTTGGATAATTATTAAAATTTGGCTTTTCATCAGCTGCTTTGTCTGTATTTAACAAAAAGTCGATGAACTGAATTGAAGAATCATCCATGTCCCCAGTTGTATTTTTATTAAAATTATCCGTGAACTCTAAGGATAAGTCATTGTTATTTGATTGTAAAGGAAACAAATTCGAAAATGAATTATCACTATGAACCATATTAGGTGATGTAACATATGAAGAAATAGACTTCCTACTCATATTGGGATTATTAATAAAACTAGATCCATATCCATTGAGAGATAGTACCGAAGGCTTCCTCCTTGTGATGTTACATTTACAAATTGATCCCGTTGGACACTCACAGTCATTCAAGGACGATGACATTGGCGTCATAATTGATGAACTAGCAGATGTAGACCCAACATTAGCTTTCGACCGTCTTCTGCTTCTAACTGGCTTTAAATTCTTTCCACATTGACATTTACCCATCGGATTAAAATTAGTGTTCTGTCTCACTGCTTTACAATGATCACAAGTTGTCGATGGCCTTCCCTTTGGCTTAATAAGAACCAATTCTGCATCACTATGATTGCAGGTAGTCACTCTATGACCCCTCATGCACTTTTGACAAGCATATTTCTTCCCATCAATAATCATCTTGACCCTATGTATATACTATGCTTCACTTACCGTTAAGATTTTATAAACAGATACAAACTAATCCAATCCTACTTATTAATTTGCAGATGCTTACTAACAAACTTATATATATATATATAAATTTTTTTCATATGTATATGCATTACATTATACTCCATGCAGACGTTTATAAATATTCAGAGAACCTTATATCCGTAGACCATCTATTTAGAAAAGATATCTAGAAGTTACAATTAATTGCTGAACTAAACGTTCATTGCAAATTGAACATTGCTCTTTCCTCCAGGGTCATTTTCTAATTTTTAGAAGAAAAAAATGCCAATAAAAATTACAAATTTAAACATTTAGAGACAGTATAAGCATAGATTCGTAACATTATTAAAAATAGTTTCAATTTTTCACTTCCATTCCCAGAATCAAAACTGAGCTTGACAAATCTGAACTAGTTAACCTTAGTAAGACTGAAGTTGAGTCTTTCAAAACTAGCAAGAAATAATATAATTTCAGGTGATTAATTTGACTAGAAACACATACACAACCAAGAACTATTGTAAATCTGTAAGCAATTTTTGCTGTCTTCCACAAACATAAAACTCCGTCAATAGAGGGAAAAAAATTAAAAAGGTAATCATCAGCAAGTACTCACAGTTAATGATCCCATGCGCAGATACACTGCACATTGTGTGCATCAGACATGGTTACTAATGATTAAACTACAAGACTTCTTGTTCTTAGGAACATACATTAGTTTAGGTCAAATTAACTTACGAGATTAGATCGTTTGTCTTCCTCCTTGATAAAGTAAACCAGAGTTGTATGTTCGACTTGGGATGTTAATTAATTTCTTATTCTCTAACCGAACAGCGTTGTATATGCTTGGTAACGTTTGTACTTACTACAACAGTGAATTTGAAAACACTTTAATCGGGGGAAACGATGTTGCATTTTGCCATTTGGGTACGGACATCTATTGATATATATATATTGCTTATACCTGATTATACAGAAAGATTTGTGTTATTATTTACGGTCTGCTTGTTCTAGCAGATACCTGTAGCATTTCGATAGCTCGAGCAGTTCGTTAATGTTATCGATGTTTTGACTATATGCTGAATTTTCACAGTCGAACAATGAATGCATGTGTTCTAACGCTGCTTTTGTGGTTCGTAGTCTTTCACTATTCAAATCGGCGACATGGTCTCGGAGGCACTTTGTAACGTAGGCAAGCAATCCTTCGAACTCAGGAAGCTCACTAGTGAGTAAGTGATAGTTCTCCTGTTGTTTCTGACTTAATAACCGTCTTAGTTCAATATTTTGTTTTTGTAATCTCTCAAGTTTCTCAGCATTGCTGTTGGTGGTAGCAGTGCTGTTATTGTAATCGTATTGGTTTGTCCTAGTTTGGATGAAATTATTAAACACCGTGGCATCTTCGGAACTTAAGTCTCCATTAATATGCGTTCCTTCGCGACTATTTCCCCGCACAACCCTGTCTAGACCATCCACTCGGCTTACAATTCGATTTTTGATACTCTTGTTCTCTTGCAATGTATGAACCAAGGTGTTAACTAATCTATATAGCTCGCCCAGATTCTCATTTTGTGGTGAAACGTATAGTTGGTTGTTATTCTTCTTCGGATCAGCGTTCAGCTCCATTTGTACCTGTAGTTTGAGTGTGTTTTATGTACAGATCTGTTTATATATGTCGGTTATATATGTCGGTATATATATGTATGCTTGTATATGTCTTTTTCAAAGGGCAGCCAACGTATCACTGGGCTGCGGGAAGTTTTGTTGAGTGGAAGACGAATTTATTGTAAGCGTCCTCTCAGATTGCCCTCCTTTATATACACCTTATTTAGTCTCTAGTAGAGTTCTTTAACGGATAGGAGTGTGATTTTGAAAAACGATTACCCGGAAAGTATGACGGGTAACACATATTTATTGGAGGGTAATTAAGTTATTGCATTGCCCGGATTTGGAGAAGACAAACAAAATGAATGACTGTCGGATCTTCTTGCGTCGGCGGCTAATTATTTATGTATATATTGAGGCCAACGACAGCAATTATTTGGAATATTCTTTAAAGCCTCTCCACTATACTTTCTTGCTACAATATTATATAACAAGGAACTAAAGGACAAATACGTCCTATTGCAGATTAATCTTGTGGACAGCAACGTAAAATTATAGGTGTGCGCCAATTCTCAATGTCACAACTAAAGAGCACCATACAGTTTTTTAATAAAGCTCGTTTTAAAAATGTTAAACGTGTTTATAAACCAGAAGATGTGGTGAAACACAAGGGATCCCTGGTTTCTTCAGAGACTCTCCCGCTTTCCTGCATGACTGCAAGAAAGCTGTTTGACTTGCTAGAAGATCATTTCCATCGCCGTGCTCCTTTACACACACTGGGCATCTTGGATCCGGTGCAGATGACACAACTTGCAAGGTGTACAGATTTAAAAGTGGGTTATATCTCAGGATGGGCCTGCTCTTCAAATGCAAGTGACAATGTCTCTCCTGATTTAGGTGACTATCCGTATGATACGGTGCCCAATCAAGTAGGACGAATCTTTAATGCTCAATTACTACATGATAAGAAGCTGCAATTAGCAAAGGCTAACAATTTGAAAAACCAAAACGATATAAGAGAAGATGTAGACTATCTGAAGCCATTGATAGCAGATGCAGATATGGGCCATGGAGGAGTTGGTACAGTGATGAAAGTGGCCCGGTTGTTTGCAGAGAAAGGTGCGGCTGCCATACATTTGGAGGACCAATTGGTAGGTTCAAAAAAATGTGGACATCTGGCGGGGACGGTAGTCGTGCCTATAGAAACCCACTTGACTACATTACATTCGACCAGATTCCAATGGGACTTGATGAATACAGAAAATTTAATTATAGCAAGAACAGATTCTTGTAATTCAAAACTAATTAGCAGTGCAGTCGATCCAAGAGATCACCAGTTTATTAAAGGAATCATTCCTAAAAATAGCAAAAACTCAAAGTTTGATAGGCCTCTCAATGAAATGTTATTAGATCTTCAGAATAACAATAAAATAGATCCAAATAACATCACATCCTTTCAAAATGAATGGTATGAAGCTAACAATCTAATGACTTTCGACGAGACAGCGCAACTTGTATTAAACGACACGAATTATAATGAATACTTAAGGCAAAAAACATCTTTTAAACAATCAAACAATAGAAGATATTTGAGTTTAATAGAAATGAAAAAAATTTTGGCAAATATTGATAATAAAAACATTGTAGATTTCAATTGGAATTATCCTTTAACAAAAGAAGGATATTATATGTACAATGGATGCTTAGAGGCTGCAATAGAGCGTTCATTGATATATGCCCCATACAGTGATATGATATGGCTTGAGACAAAAACTCCAGATCTACAGCAAGCAAAAATGTTTGCTAAAAGAATTCATGAAATATATCCACACGTTAAATTAGTTTATAATCTATCTCCAAGTTTCAATTGGGAAAAATATCAAAGAGATAATAATATCAACATAAGAGACTTCATTTGGGATTTATCAAAAGAAGGATTTATTCTACAATTAGTGTCACTCGCTGGATTACATATTAATGGTTTAGCGTATTGGACGGTTGCGAAGGAATTTCAATATAAAGGAATGGAAACATACTTGAAAAAAGTGCAGAGCATAGAAAAAAAAGAAGATTCTGATATTTTATTGCATCAAAAATGGTCTGGAATTGAATATATCGAATCCATAACCAATATAATCCACAATGGAACAAATTCAATAAGTTCTTCTACATCAGGCGATTCGTTTACAGAAAATCAATTTTAAATAAACACCTAGACAAAAAAGCACTTAATTATTATTTATTCTATTAAAGGTCGTTCGTTATGTGATCTTTTAAAACTTAGGCTCCTCAAAACATTATACTCCACTGTTTTTAAGAACAGAATTATGATGATCTCATATAAACATTACGAAAGATAAAAGACAGATAAAAATCCAAATTACAAACAAACCCGTAAGAGCGAAATTAAAAATATTAAACTACGTCATATCAAAATTCTAGCTCTATTTAAGACGTTCAAGTTCTTGAAATTAGTTCTAATTTAGGAATTTACGCTACTATCACAGAAATTTTTAGTCTTCCCTCCAAAAAAGATTTTCAACTACTCCTCTCTGTTTTGATCAGTTAATTTTATAGTTTTGGGGTTACACAAAATTAGCGAGAGATCTTTGACTTTTTATTAAGGTGGTCTAGCGCGAGTATTTTCCGCTACTTTTTTCTATTGCTTTCTATATTTTTCCATTTTTGTGCTTGTCCATTTTTGAATATTGCTGATTTCAATTTTTGTTACATCTCTCTTATGCTTTCTTGCTTCTAATACACCAAAAGTTCGAGGAGATGATAATATTATATGGTTAAACTAAAGCAGAAAAGCAAATGTATGAAGTTTATTTGGCAGTTACAGTCTTTTCTGCAAAAGTGAAATGACAGTATTTTTTTTTTCCAATTTGGTGTTAATAATTTTTTTTGATACCCAAAGAGTCAGATGAAATAAGCTTTGATATTTTTCATGTACTTTTGTTTTTATTAAATATTGCTTAAATTAGAATTGTTTCATTTTTTCCCAGCTAGGTAACTGGTTTTTACTCTATAAATTCTTACTGCAGGGAACGTCATTTGGGAGAAATCAATAACAGCAAATTATTGTAAGTACAAAAAAATAACATTCAATATCTCTCTATCTTATTATAAGACACGCAACAGTAAACCAAATGAAGAAAAGAGAACAGCAACCTACTTAATATCACAAACGAACTTCTTAATAAAAATTTATAATGATCAATCCATTTCTCCTTAAATCAAGAAAATTTGACGATCAGTAACAATGATCTTGTTCCACTATTAAAAAACATCTCTCTCTGTATGTATATAAATAACTATATATATACATATTTATTTGTTTATTGGTGCTGTTACAGATACGGTTCTACATTAGAAATATCAATGAGAACGACGTTTTCGTTGCTTGAACTGAATCAGAACAACTTATAAAATTTACAGCAGAACAGACATTGATTCGACAACATTAAATAAAACTTCTAAATCACCACAAACAATACTAAATTCACAATATACCGCAAAAATTTAATATAATACCAATGACTATTGACTGTTTAAATAGCCTTTCGAAAGCTGGATACTCATTGGGCCCATTTTTATGCAACAATCGTGACTGTTCTATCTATTACATTTATGAGAATTCAAAGAAAAATGCTAAATACCTCCTTAAGATCATGAATGCAGATATCGGCAATAAAAATGATTCATTGGCAATCGATCATATAAAACTCGACAACAATAAAATTGGGTTGGTATACCTTATATCGAAAGATTCGTTGGAGAAAGAGGGCCCCGATTATTTTAGTTATTACAATGGTGAATGTCAAACCGAGGCCAATCCCAAACATACAAAGGCTGCAGATTGCGAAGGCAGAAAAAGTTGCATAATGTTCAAAGAAGTGGAAAAAATACGAAGACACTCACGCTCAAATGTATCTGAACATTCGATTAAAACACCAATTCCTAGTCATATTCAAAAAATAATATCGAAAGATCGTGAGTTAAAATCAACTATGTCAAAATGTCAAAACATTGTAAGAACGCCAATACCAAAAAATATTGTATATTCCTCTGAGGAAGAAGAAGAAGATGAAGAAGAAGATGATGATGATGAAGAAGAAGAAGAAGATGATGATGAAGAAGAAGATGATGAAGAAGAAGAAGAAGATGATGAGGAAGAAGAAGATGAGGAAGAAGAAGAAGAAGATGATGAGGAAGAAGAAGATGAGGAAGAAGAGGAAGATAGAGGATTTCCTCAAATTAGCATTAGTAAATATGATATTCAGAATAAAGAAACTCTAGATCTTGAACAACGAGTTAGAAGAGTTTCTATTACTATCCCAGTCCAGGATAACAGTAAGGTCAAATCGATATTAACCCATGGCAAAGAAAATTCCTACAATGGAGTTTCAAATTCGGGAATACTAACTCCTCCTTACAACTGTTCTCATATAAACTCAAATGAGCATATCACAATTGAAAGCCCCCATATATTCATCCCTCATACTGAGAAAATGAACCACGTTCTTAAAACACCCGTCCCAAAAGGCGTTAAAGATAAAGTTCGTGACAATAATAACTATTTATTAGAGAAACATGCAAGTAATAAAGACGAAAGTTACACTACAACTCCAAGTAATTACGAAGTCAAAGAGAGTAGCATTACAGTCGGGGATAGTTGTGAAGAAAAATGTAAATTCCAACTTAAAATGATTCAAAGTTCAATGCTAAAAAGAAGACGAATCAAAGAATCACCTATTTAGACAAGACCTTTATGTTTATATTAGATCTTAAATTACATCAGCATTAATTCATTTACACATACATCAATATATTCGATCAAATAGACAGTGACATAATTTCAAAGTTTGAAATCCTTGATAGTTAATCTTTCTCAGAGATTCATTTCCTTAGTCCACCATTTATTCATTTGTTATGGCAATTATATCTTCATCTATAATCATATTCGCTTTTATATTTCTTGCATTCAACAAATCATTTTCTTGAAATTTTTTAACACCTTCTTCATAAGAGTTCACTAGTCCTGCCTTAAGATGTCTTTTTGCCACTCTATCTTGAATTGTACATTCAGCGATATCTATGCTGTATATCAAGCAGGAACCAGTTCCTTTCACAATTTCATGAATTTTGGACCAATTTTCCTTGTCATATAGTAAATATAAACCTTCCAATATTAATATCCTTGAGTGAGAAGGTATTGTAAAAGCTCCAATACTTGGATCTTTCTTTGCATGATCAAATCCAGGTATATGTATAGAAGGTATATTGGAGATAAAAGTAGATGACAAATTATTAAAGATAGCTCCTTGTGAATCTCCAACGCTGCAAGATACTTCAATATTTTTTGGTTTGAGTTTGGCTGTTTTGCAAAGAATCTTAGATAACTCCAAAAAATTGTTGCTGTCAAACGTTCTAGGAGATCCTCTTCTTTTATGTGCCTCCCCTGAATTTTTGAAATTATCTAAACAATCTCTTGAAAGATGGAAACCATCCATAGGAACTATTTGCGCCAATTCTACCTCTTCTGAGGTACTTGACTCATTTTCTGTTATTTTAACAGAGTTAGGTAAACCCCCTCTACCAATCACTATAGAAGTCTTCACATCCGCCATGGAAATCTTTGAAGGTTTAAAATCAACACATTCAACATACTTAGGCAGGATGCCATTATTTTCATCCAAATAAATCTTCAATGGTTCACTGATCTCCTCCACATTTTCCAAAATCCGTATTTTATCTTTGTTAATATGCTGATACACAATTGGGGACCTTTCATGCATCATTTTAAGGTTTTTCAAATAGCTAGAGTACCTAGCATTGATTTCGTCGCACACATTTTGAGCAATAGTAGACTTACCAGACCCTGGAGGACCCACCAGGAGGATCAATACTCGATAGTTGTCCTTAAGATTCTTTCCCAACAATTGAATGGCATCATCTGCAATTTTATGAATATCAACCATACTCTCCAACTTCAAGCTTTCTTGAATACCTAGTTCACGCTATCGAATCAATAAATACAACTCTCCGAACCACTTACTATCAATTCTACTTCTAAAGACTATATCCTTTTATCTGTTCACCTGGCAACCTCATCGCAAGATCTTACCTCACATACAACGAAAACCTCTACGCTGTCCTAAGTTTACAGCGCTGTTCTTTATTGCGTTTTAAATATACGTGTTGTAGGTTACCAAAAGGTCTGGTTATTGATATTCAAGAGCTTGATTGAAGTGTTAAATGGTATACTATTTAGAAGCAATCGGTCCCAAAAGAAGTATCCATCACCGTCTTTGTGTTTATTTTCCAACGTGTTGTTATATCGACAAGAGGTGTGTTCAATTCGGTCAATTCGATACTGGAGGTTGTATATAATTGACAGGCTACACTATAGTATAAAATAGTATAATATATACGCTAACATTTATATCTGGAATCAAAATAAGAATTTTCGACAACATTAAAGATGTCTTTAGCGAACAAAAGAAACGTTAGGATCATATCGATCACTGGTTTGCTACTATTTATTATTTTTCTGTTCGTAAATGGTGGGGACTCATTTGTGGGATCTGAACTTGCTAGTGGAAATGCTTCATCTCCACCTAGAACAGCTGAAAGACCTCAAAACAATGAGGCTCCTCGTCCGATTGTTGGTGGTTCATCCACTGGAAAATTTGATGCCGCTCAGGAGTATGCAAATATCATGGAAACTGGTCCCGTTATTCTGTTTTCCAAGACGTTCTGCCCATATTGTAAGAGATTAAAGAAATTAATTGACGATTACTACCGTTTTACTCCAGATATTATTATAATCGAGTTGGACAAACACCCTAACGGTGACGAATTGTTCAACTTCATCAAGCAACAAACCGGACATACCACTGTTCCAAACTTCATGGTGAATGGTAAGTCTCTGGGTGGTTTTGATTCTATAACGAAGTTACACGAAGACAAGCTGGTCCAAAAAACAGTTCAAAAGGATAGTGATTTTTCTGTGATAGTGAGTTTAAAATCCGCTGCTCCAAAGCTTGGCACCAATTAGGTTCTATACAACATAATATTTACCAACTAATAGCTGCTTTTTAGACATATACCTTTCATACTTAATGGAAGCAGACACTACATTTTCGTTGAGTTTACCATCTCAGTCTACCAAATACGTTTGATCAATTGTAAGTAGGTTTATTTACCGAATTGTATAATAATATAGCTCAAAAACTTCTTATTTATACATTTTATACATCGTACATACGTGTCTTAAAGGATTAATAGACAACAATATACCAAGATAATGTTAGCTAAAAAGTTGGAATACCTAATATAACTGATAATTTCTGTGAGATTTAGTCTTCGCAAGTGGAGAATAAGCGACTTAACAATTACTCAAAACCATTAAATTGTGGCATTTAAATCACTATTCTTCAGAAATATTACTTATATCAGAAGAATGAATGGGTAAGAACAACAATAGTCGGCTGATTTAAGTTTATATATAGTGGTAAACAGGAACACATAGCAATGAGGGCACATATTAAGAATGTGAATGGTGTATATGCCTGGGGTTGGCAAATTCCTAAGCAAACCCAAAAAGTCGAAGTTGCTTGTAGTAAGACTGCACCTGTAGGAAATGGGACTCACCAAGAGCATGATGTTGAAGAAGGAGAAGAAGAAGATGATGAGGATTTTTGTGGTATATGCAGAGCAAGCTTTATAAGGGCATGTCCTAATTGTAAGTTTCCGAGTGATGGATGCCCTATTGTCATCGGAAAATGCAAGCATAATTTCCATGTTCATTGTATAGTAGAATGGTTGGATACAGTAGGATCAAGAGGTCTTTGCCCTATGTGCAGGCAAATGTTTGAGTTACGCAAAGGTGTGGTGATTAATGACTTACATTACGACACTTTTCATGAGCTCAGCCTGAGGAGGCAAAGAGAACAAAATGAGTTTGAAGCAAATGCTGAGGATGACGAGGCTCTGGCGAGACTGATAGCAGCACAAGAGGGAGAAGATGGAGGTAATAATGGTGATGTGCCTAACGATATATTGGATCAAGATATGCTTGTTCGGTAATGCAAACACAGAACATTCTCTATGTAATGAACTACTATTTCTCATTTAAACGGTCTTTGCTGGCTCAAAGCTACAGAAACAGTTTATGCTATTATGAATAAAATTATGCATTTTTCTTACATATAATATCGTATACCTAGTATATAACAAATAGTAATATCAGTGCTTACGTATGAGCATTTTTGATGAATGATTTAATCTTCTCGGGATCTTTTTTACCGTCTGTCTCAGTGCCACCACTGACGTCCACCCCAAGGACCCCATTTAGACGAACTGCTTCAGAGACGTTACTGGGATTCAATCCACCTGCCAGCAGAAATCGAACCCCACCCTTTTGTTCTTTGGCCCAGTCAGAGATATCTGACCAATTCAACAGTTCTCCAGAACCACCCGCCTCGGAGTCAAACAAGGGCAAGCAGATAGCATCCTGGCCGCTCTGCATGTGCCTTCCATTAATCTCAAGTACCAGCTCATTGTCTCGTGGGAAGACCACACGTTTGATGATAGGTTTCTTGATATAATCATAATACTCCTTCCAATCCTCATCTCCATGCAGTTGCACAATATCCAAACCGTATTCCTCCGCTATAAGCAAAACATCTTCCTTTGGCTGGTTCCTAAACACACCCACAAGATATACTGCTCTCCCCTGAGCCCTGGCCCCTTGCACCCTACCAGCAATCTCCATCGCAACAGCTTTGGAAATAGTTCGTTTCCTTCCCGGAACACAAATCACACCTAGCAGATCTGCCCCGGTTTCAATAGCTACCACTGCTGAATCCAAGTCACTTAACCCACATGTCTTCACAATGGGGACTTTCCCCAACAATTCAATATCCATTCTCCAGGTCCAATTCCCACACAATTCGCAGACTTGGAGGCTGAGCTACCATCACAAATACAGGCCATCCAACAACTGCGACAAAAAGAAACCAGGCATGAATTCATTTATAAATAAACACATCGACACAAACACAGACATGAATGTATTCCACCTTACACCCTCCTCATACCCTCTCCAAACTAAACATTCTTTGCCTTCCTCAACTGAACAAACCTTTAACTCATCATCACCAGCTCATCTCATCTTATTTCTTGGAAACTTTTCGCAATCTGTCTCCTTTCCACTGCGGACGTTTCTTCGCAAAATTGATAAAGTTTGACTATATCTCCAGATCATCGCCAAATATTGAAAAGTTTAGAATTCAAAAATAAATCTCTCACTTCATTAATGACACAGTGGAATTTATGAGTCCTTGGCAGCTGGTAGGATAAAATTGTGGTGTCGTAAGGCTGATCTGAAGTGGTAATCTATCTGTATATTTTGAAATGTTTTCAGCATAGCGGTTCTGAGCTATATTTTACCCTGGATCTGTGAGAGAAGAGAGCATTTTAAGTGAATTTTTGGAAACGCAAGAATTTGAGAGGATATCTCTTTACGGTGTGCAAAAGCTTATTAAGATACACAGCACTTATATGCCTATATATGTATATATATAGATATATATAGATATCGATTTAGTTCAGTGTGTCCAGACATCAACAGTGAACTCGTCTTCCCAGGAAGAGACAACAATATTTACAGTGAGAGAGTGGGTTAATCAATCTATTGAAGGGCCTATATTTTATTTGATACAGAGAGTTTGTAAAAGATGACGAACAATCAGGAACCAAAGAAGGATAGCAACATTTCTCATTCGAATGTAGCAGGTGAAAGCCAACCTAGTGCGATGAACAACGACAAGTTCAATACACGCACACATAGAATCATCTTTAAACCGCTACCTGTGGGTGATGATAGCATGATCAGGAATAATAATGTGCAGTGCATTAACATTCCTGATGGTGACAAAATTAAAAAAGTATATATTCCTACACATATGAAAGATCCTCATGAAATTGCTAGAATATTTAATGCAGCTATAATTGTTAACAAAGCCCAGTCGCAATCATCAAGAACTACTGCATCGAATAAAGAATCTACAAGTTCAAAAGAACAATTAACTGATAAAGCTACATCTAAAAGTATAACGGATGTGAAACCGCTTAAAAAAGATAAACAAGAAGCAACTGAGACTAAAAAGGGACCACAGAGCATAACATATGACACATCAACAGAATTAAAAGAACAGCCGCAGCAACTAGGACAGCTGAAACAGGAGCAGCAAGAGCAACCACAACAGCAACCACTACAACCACAACATAAAAATAACATGGATCCTAATGAAGTTACAAAAGAGACAATTGAAAAGGATAAAACAGAACCAACCTTAACAAAAAAGAAATTAGAAAGGAGTTACCTTATCAATTCGACAAAACCACCAAATAAACCATTTAGCTTGATGACTATGCAGGAAAGAATGGAGAGGTTAAATTCTACAATTACAGAAGACCAAATACCATTACCAGCCATAAATATATTTCATTTGAAAGAACTAGAGGTGAATGAAATTGTTAAAAATGCACAATTAAGGCACGATATCGTATTCGATCCTAATTTACAATTTAGACCTAACTTGGATGGAAATATTGGTGTTAAAAAGAGAGAAATAGCACAGTTATATTGGAATGACTTAGAAAATGAAATAATACTATATCGAAACGATGTTACCTTGTTTAATATAAAAAAATCAAGATTATTACCTTTATTCGATAACATTAGAAAAATCATGATGACCATAGTGACCCCTAACGATTATCAAATGGTGAAGGACGTTCTAAATCCAGAAATGAATGTTCAATGTTTGATAAGAGATACATTAGACCTAAATAACCTTTCTACATGGATCTATGAAATTTTAAAAAAATATTGTGCTCCAATGAGAGATTCTATTGTAGAAAAACTAAATAGCTCATTTGATAGGGCAATCGAGCTAAAATCATTACATGAATTTATTAAGTCCATAGCATTATTTCTTGAGGTCATGGAATTGATGAGATTAGACATGGCCAATCATCAAATTAGATTATTAAGGCCAGCTTTGATATCAAATTCAATTGAATTTGAAAGACAGCATAATCAAAATATTTTATCGAAACCAAATAACGTCTACATCAGTTCTTTCCGCTGGTTTAAAAAAACTTATGATGAAGAAGTTTCTAAAGGAAAACTGATAGTTGGGCAGACCACTCCAAAGCAGGTTTACAGGTTGGTGATTCAGAACATATTGAATTTAACTTCTTGCTCAAATTTGGTAGAAGAATTTCCAAAAATATTAAGCACAGATAAAGCGCTTTTGTTATCGTTAAGGTCTAAAATCAGACAAATAGTTTGTCTCTTGATTTGCAAGCTATTATTTGATCAGTTAGTTATAAATAATGACATGGTAAAGAGAGATGACAATTTGAAAACCTTCATCAAAAATTCATACTCAGATAAAGATATGATAAGTGATATACTCAGCATTGTTAAAGATGAAAGTGGTAATTATAAATGGACAAAAAATACACCTAGTGTTTCTTTACATATATGTTACAAGATTCAACAAATGATTGAAATTTATAAAAGAGATAAAAATAGTAACAGTAAGGAAGACAAACAAGAGTCTTTAAACAATATGCCAGCGTTTGCAAAATTAAATGAAGAAAGAACTGAATTTGCACAACAATGGCTCTCAAGACAAACTCAATCAAATAGTCCTGTTTATCAATTACTGGAGAAGAGAGTTTATAGAACCATTGGAACCATTATCTATAATATCTCTGATTGCACGTCAGGTGGTGAAATCAATCAAAATTTCATGAAAGTATTCACTAGAGGTGAAAAAAAAATAGATTTAAAATCGATGATCAGTTTATCAAAAGAAGGCCTCTCCAAAAATAGAGACAATGATAACAACGAAGATAATACTTCATTCCTTTTATCGGATGAACAGAAATCTTTACCAATCAGTATAAAATATTTCGAGAATGAAATCTTATTGGCATCTACAGTAATTAATTTCCATTGGTCTGTCGTCGGGTACCACTATGTCCAATTTTTAGGAAACAACATATCTAAACAATAATCCCATGTATATGTATGTTTTATACACTTCATAGCACACATATAAATATATAAATATATGTATATAATACCAAATACATCATATTTGCGAGATGCAAACTTATTTTGACCTATTCATTGAGCTGTCGTCTTAAAATGGCAATCATAAAATGTATCAACTGATCCTGTTTGAATGATACAGTTCTAACTAAACCACTAGTTTTCTGATTAAGAACTGTTTCATGTTATTAATGCTAAAAGACTCATATTATGGTCTCCTTTTGAGTATGATTGTAATTACTGGCACGTTTATTAAAGTGACAACGTGCGTAAAACAAATAGGCGTAGCACGTGACAAAATAGTTCTTATGATATTCATCCGGGTAGCAACACATGTAACAAAATTCAAAAGTTTTTAGAATAACTGGTACTATCAATATAATATTATAATGTTAAATTAAGCCTCATATGATGAAGAAAGTTAAACTTTTATACAAAACAACCGATTGACTGCTGATAGATTCCGCAATTATATAAATATATAAATTATATATTCACGACTACTTTTCGCTGTTGGTTACATTGTTTCTGTCTTTATGGTGAGTGAAGAAATATTACATAACAGGATACTCTACAAGACGGATACATATATATATATAAAGTTATTTACGACAGTGACGTGATATAATGAAATTTATAGATGAATTGGATGTTGAACAAGTCAATCAGAGTCTGAATTTTGAGACTGCAGATTGCAAAATTTCTGGTGGTTGTGATATTTTTACCACTAAGGCCGTGGCATCGGATAAGAAGCTTTACAAGACAATTGACAATCATTTGAATGAACTATTACAAGAGAATGAAAATTATAATCTGATACAACAGAGGAAAAATAGTGTAATTGATCTTGCTAGTGAATCGGAAGATGCAAATGTAAGTTCGAACTCGATCGCTCATGAGAACGGACACAATTCACCTGTTGATAAAAACTATGGCCAACATAATATTAACTCCTTTTGGGAACAAAAAAGAAGACTATCTGTTAATGATAGTGATGGACAAGGAAGGCCGACTTTTTTTGCAAGAAGCAATAAGTTAAATGATCAGAATTTGAAAGAGTTGGTATCAGAAAATGATTATATTAGTTCCTCTTCTGTTGACTCTATAAATTTAACTAGACGTTCCAGACATGCAAGCAATAGCAGTGTTTCAAGCAGTATATCAAATAATAACAATAGTAATAGTAATAATAGAAATTGCATCATTAACAATGACAATAATGCCAATATTATGGTGAAAACAGATGAAACCAAACTAAACAACTCAACTGATACTACGCTACAAACTAACAACAAATTCAAAGTCACTAAAAGCCATGTAAACAGAAGGAGATCCTCTATTCAAGATGCACCACCTAATATAAGCATTGGACCTTTTGGGCCACTGAGTGAGACTGCAAGCAGAAGGACGTTTGCTTATTTAATTGCAATTTTGAATGCATCATATCCTGATCATGATTTTTCTTTCCTAGAACCCACAAATTTTGTTAAGAGCACTTTCAAGCAAATGGTTTCCAAAATTGAAAATTCATTATATTCATTAGGTAAAAAGCCAAACGAATCAATGTGGGAAATTATAAATACACATATGGATATTTCGGATTCTGTTATTTACGAATATGACCCTACCAAATTATTATTGGACGATGAACCAGGCTATTTATGGAGCATGAATTGGTTTATATTCAACAAAAAAAGGAAGAGAGTGGCTTATATTTACCTAACTTGTGTAAGATTACAAAATCAATCAAGTGAGCTAAATAAAGACAATATACCTTTAATGTCGAAAAAAAATTTTGTAATTGATCATGAGTCTAATAATTTTGAGGGTGAATATGATTTAGCATTCGAAGAAAACGTGATAGAAGATGAGTCCGATGTAGATATACCTGCAAATTAACCATGGAAAGGAGAAGTTAAATTAAAATAAAAAAATATGCCAGTTAAATCAAATCTTCATTACCAATCGTTTAGTAATCATCATAAGCAATTTAATAATAATTTTGATTACACCTTTATTAATTTTATTGAAATTCAATTTTTGTAGTATAGATATCCATATATTTTGGATGTCCCTTTTATTCATCGGTTTGAAATATATTCAAGAATTTTAACTAAAGTATCAACAAAATATATATTTGAACTGATAATTGATGAAGTATATTAATAATACCTTCTTATTCATCATTTTGTAAATATAAAACTTTCTTTCAAGGCGAGTTTTTTCAGTAAATGAATATATTTTGGCAATCTTGGTACATATAAAATAATATTAATAATTAATTCGGCATGCCATGCATTGTTTTCTTGTTAAATAAACATTTATAGGAGTTAATGAAAATAAACAGAATGTTGACAGAGAACTAACATCTATTCATTATTTATAAAAATATGATTTATTATGTATTGACTGCTATATACGATTGATTAAAGAATCCAGGTTGTTATTATTCTTAAATTACTCTATTTTCGAAAATTTCAGTTTAAAATAATGAGATTATTGTACTAAATTAAATGAATATATATACCATTTGTTACTTATGTATAAAGAGCTTCATGCATGCTTGGAGATATTAATTATTAACAAATTGTGTATCTAATAACTTATGTTTTGGTCATAAAATAATTTGGCATAATTCTAGTATAAAACTAGGGCAATAGTTCAAAAAAATTAAGCAAAGATTGTAACTGGGGTAAAGGCCTAATGGTGTCTAATTTTTATATAAAATGTATCCAGATAATGAATTATGATCCAAACAATTGAAATTAAAATAAAAGAATTGAAAATGTAAACTCATTATTATGTGCCTTTAAATTATGCTGCTTTTGGAGGCTTCGGTATATCATCATGATTATTTGTCATTGCTGTATTATTAGTGGTGTTTGCTTCAATGTGATTGTATCTTGTGAAATCCAAATCATTTACTGAAGCGTCGTCAGGAACTGCAACATTACCTCTACCTTGGTATTGAGGAATATTAGCATTGGGGTTATTGCTTAATGACGTCGAAAGTGTCACAACAGACTGTGGTGGTTGTAAGTTTGATCTTTCAATACTGTTCGAGGTGTTTGAATCGACTTCATGAACTAGAGGAGGTGGAGGCAAATACTCTGATTTTGTATTATGGTGGAATTCGCCGCGAGCATCGTAGTAACCCAAGTCCTCATCATTTGCCTCAGCAGTATATTTTGGTACGTAATCCTGAGCGGCAGCATCGCTACCATTTGCATTATAGTCTCGTTCACTTTGCCTGTAAGAGGGAGGAGTCATCCATGCCGTACCTCTTATAGGGGCTTGGCCCAAATATCTTCTTCTTCTATTGACTCTAATTGTCCCCAAAAACACAACTAGCAAAAATACCACAAATATAACAAACAAAATCCATCTACCCCATTGCCAAGACGATGAGCCCCAAGGATCATCTACCATATCTCTTTTGGCCATCGTTAACAAACCAGAAACCTCTGCCTCTTTGATCCGATTCAAATCATATTCATTAGTAATATACATTTTCGGCTATTATGAAAAAAAGAGATTTCCTTAGCTTGTAAATGTTGTTCTGGCCCTCTTCTTTCTTGACACTTACAGAGCACTGTGCCTTTCTTATCCTTGGACACCTTCAGAAGACTTATCTACTGTCTTGCGATGAAAGGGTTAACAATCTAGTTCATACTATTTTAATGCCATATATATATGCTATTAATATTTTTCATAATTTTTCACTATATCGTAATCAGTAAAAATTCATAAATTTCATATTCTTGCCATTTCGGGCAGAGATAAGTCCAGAGGAGAACCAGGTGTGGAAGTCGCTTGTGCGGTAAAATAACGAAACCTTGAAAAACATTTGTTGCTGCGCCAACATCTTTTCAATTTTTTCTGCGCCTTTAGTTGCCCCTCTCTATTTTGTGCGGCGTGTTCTGATGGCAGTCACTGTTTTTGCTGTTGTGCCTTTGTCACCGTTCTGCGGGCTTTCAAAGGCGTGGCAAAAGGGGATTAGTAAATGGCAGTAAACAGCACGCGCGAGCCCCAAGATGCGTTTTCTGTATATTAGAGACACTAAAGTGACAGTGACCATGAATAGTTACCAATGCTGCTCCGACAATAAATGCTACCATTGTATTGTTGCCTGGCCTGTGTCAGCAAGGGTGGTCTGAACGTTGGACAACAAATTTCCAGCTTCCTGGAAACCTGCACTTTGTTATTACACAAGGCTCATATGGTCGAGCTGAAAAGGCAGTGACCGGCTCAAGTTACTCTCTTACCCCGGGCAGTGTTGTAGTCGGAATAACTATGCTGTTAGGAGTTGAAGGAACAGCCTTTGCGTAGGGCAGAGACATTTTAAAGGGCCATGCTTGTTGGTTTCTAATGGCATGCAGCTGCTGAAATGATTGGTGCGTTACCCGGTGTTTATTGCATTTGAAACTTCACGTGATCAAAATTAAAAATTATATTTAAGCTTTCATATAATGTACGCTTGGCACTCATGATGGAAGATGAGATGAGATGAGATGAGACGAGACGAGATAATTGATATTTATGAATTGTGGTAGTTTGCGTTCAGTTAATCTGTAGGGCTGCATTGTCAGTGGAGCTTACCGACAGATAAGGCAAATCAATGGAGAATGAAGTTCCTTGTAAAATTAACTTGGTCTTTTCTACTGGTTAGAACCCTTCAATATTTATTGGTATACCTGTCGCCTTCGCAATTTGACACCTCTACAGAACTATTGCTGAAACAATTAACAAATGATAAAGATTATAGTTTGATATATAGCTACTGGAACTCCAGTTTCTACAACAAGCTACTTTCGTGGGACGCTGTCTTTTTTCTCAAGTCCATTATACATGAGAAGTCACCCAATGCTTTAATTAAATTTGAGCATGAATACGCATTCTCTAGCTTGTGGTCTCAGCTGGTGTATTATGTTGATTTATGTGTGTACAAATCATCGATTATTGAAAATAAAGGTGTAAGTTTGGACTATATCTATAGGGTGTTAAAGGTAGGCTTGATTGTTGAAAATACCATATTTTTTTTGTCAAGCATTCTGTTATACTACTTAACTGTTTTAACATTTTCTAATACTACGAATAATATCAAAGCCAAGAAAATTGCACAGAAGACCTCATTACTATTCATTATTTCTAGCGTGTCGGGTTTCACCATAAGCATTTATTCAGAACCATTATCATTCATGTTTACATTCATGGGTTTAATCAGTCGTGAATTGTCAATCAAGAAACATA
Organism: Tetrapisispora namnaoensis; assembly: GCA_003705985.2. Lineage (NCBI taxonomy): Eukaryota > Fungi > Ascomycota > Saccharomycetes > Saccharomycetales > Saccharomycetaceae > Tetrapisispora > Tetrapisispora namnaoensis. The sequence goes on along the minus strand of PPKD02000016.1, from coordinate 249,253 downwards.
GTACTGTAAAAACTAGAGAGTTTGAATCGTTTGATTTGAAAGTTTATTGTTGGCCATTATATGCTATCGGAACAAGTTTGTCGTTTGTAGTTGCGATGTGGAATAGATCCAATTGCATCTTCTTAGGAATCTATTATTTGTTTGATGCATTGCAGTTAATATACTCCAGAAAATACCATAAAGTTATTTTTTTTCCATTGTTTTCCGGTCTAACTTTATTCATTTCATTTATTTATAAAGAGTACTACATACCTTACTATATGTTTTGTCCAAAAAGAGGAGAGTGGTGCAATACCATGGTCTACGATAAACTACCGTTTTTGACAAAAAAAACATTTTACAATTTTATTCAAACAAGATATTGGAATATTGGATTATTTAACTATTGGACCTTAAATAATTTACCAAATTTTATTTTCGCTTTACCAAATATCATTATATTAATTACGGCAACAATTTATTTCAGTAAAAGGTATCCCTTAAGACATATTACACCAATTATTTGGATAACAAGGTGTTTATTATTTACTTTGATATTTTTTGCACATGTCCAAATAATAAATAGAGTGTTTTCATTTATTCCAATTCATTTATGGTACATATCTGACAATTTACACAGAAATGAGCATCTGATCTTTACAAAAAAGACCGATAATTCTGATGATGATAAGTTAGAAATGGATGGACAAAAAGATAAACAAGTGAATCAATTCTCTCTACACTCTGATGACAAAATAATTAAATTGTATTTGTATTGGTTAATATTTTGGGTTCCTTTACAAACAATTTTTTTTGCATCTTTTTTACCTCCTGCATAACATGACGATCATGCATATTTTCTTCACATATTTTTGTAATATAAGGATCATGCTCAATCTTATGTATAGATATATATATATATATATATATATATAATTATTAATGTATTTTTATTTCTATTAAATTGTAATTAAATTATTTTTAATTAACTTATTTATTTAACTTTTGAGCTTTTTCAAATTCTTCTTTGAAATTATCAGCATTTTCTTTAGAACCAAATCTAATAGCAAAAGTGAAAGCTTCTGGGGTACCTTCGGCGATATCAGCGGTACATGTGTAAACCCAAGATCTGTCTGAACCTACGTTAGCCTTCAATTCATATTCTGGGGAAATGATGTGGTTAGCACAAATCTTTAAAGTTTTGTCTCTTCTCATCAATAATCTAACTTTCTTGGTAGCTTTATTTTGCAAAAATTTACAGTCACCAGTACCTCTTTCTTTCCATTCTTTAGCCTCACCATCAAATCTAAATAGCTTGGCTCTAACTTTAAATAACTGTTCTTCATCTTCTTCTAAAGTTTTAACATCAACTTTTTCAAGATGAACCACTGGCTCAAAATGAACATCTGGTTCTTCTTCATTTTCGGCATCGCCTTCTTTCTTCTTCTCATCCTTATCTTCTTTATCATCTTCTTTTTTTTCTTCTTTAGCTGGAGTAGCCTTCTTACCACCAAACATCGAAAAAACAGCAGAAGTTGGTGGCTTGGAAGCAGTTTCTTCCTTACCGGTAGTATTAGCAGAAGCAGTTGAATCGGACATGATCAATAAACAAATGGGTATAAGTTATTATAGTTCTCTTCTTATCACTTTCTTAAGAAGAGAATGGGTAAAAAGAAAAGAAAATATTTAAAATTAAGACTGATAGTAAAATAATTGACGCTGAAAAGTAAACAATAAATAAACAAGTATGTTATACAAAAGAGAACGCTATCTTAAATATCTGAAGATAAAGTATCTTAATGAAGTTCAAGATATAAAAACTCTTTTAGTCAAACATAAATGTCAACCACAGCAATAAACTCAGTAATTGGTGTTTATTAGATTTTGAACTGTAAAGATTATTATTATCTGGAAGAGAAAAGAAAAAAATGAAAAAAATGTAGTAAAAGCGGCTTCTGACGCGTCGTTGCATATGATAGTAGCATGTCACATGATGCATTATTTATGGTAATAGATCAATGCAAAATTATCACGTCGCACGTTGTGTAAAGAAGAGAGGAAATGGAAAGAAAAAAGTGTCACCAAATAAATATGTCGGAATAAGAAGGATTGTTTTTGTGACGTCAAAGACCTGCTGTTCTTTAAGTATTAGTTTTTAAGTGTTTTGTTTGAAGGCGCAAATTTAATATTTATCTTTTTGTTTACGGTAAAAACCCTTATTAAATCAATCTTGTCTCTTTTCCTGACTTGCTCACCATTCAAACATAATGCATACATAGAACATGAGATAAATTAAAGACCTTAATACTCAATCTTGTTTTAATTATGTAATTTCATTATCCTTTATTATTTATGGGGAAAAGAAAAAAATACATAAACATGAAAGCATTTTTTTTATTTACAATGAAATCACTGCTGATAATATTCTTGTTAAACAGTTGATTAGGTGCAAAACGAAAAAAGAAAATGATTTGTTCTGCGCTTGTATGTGACATATATACATATAATTTAAGTTATATTATCAAGATATTTTAGTCAGTAGAATTAAAGCCCATGTTAAATAACATGTATTAGAGCTGGCGGTTTAGGTTATCATCAAATATACCTAATAATTTTTAATTTTCTTACCTGAAGGGAGGATGTACAGCTTTGAGGTTACTTGTATCACCTTATTTTTTATTCTTATAGGTTTCTTTTTCTAACAGTTTTGTCTCCTTTAGTTTATATAATCGAATAAAAGAAATGATTTCGAGGTTCAGAAAACACTCAACACCGCTGTCAGTAATCGAAATTCTGTATTTTTGTATAGCTTTATGACTATGAGGTAACGCTTTAGGGGCGTCCAATGGTGATGATGCTGTTGGTTTTTACATTTCACATAAAAACCGGTCAGTGATATTTTTCATTTATTTGGTTTAGCAACTGTTATTTTATTTGCCTGTCGACTTCTTATAATATAGAGCATGTCAATCTAAGTTGAATTAATATATTTAATTGTTAACTTTTTTTTAATGAACTATATATTATAAATAATGTAAATTTATTGGTCTTGGCTACTATCCATTCGACCTTACAAACATGTAAATATGTTTTTATGATCTATGAAGTTTACATTGTCAAGTTCAAATGCATGTTCTTTGTTGCCTTGGAAGAACTTCATTAGCGTAAGATCATAATAAAATCACTAATAATAATAGCTTAATAAAAGTACTTTGTACCCCTTCAACAGCAAAATGAGCGGTGTAAGTTCACAACTTCCAACTTTTAGGCTCACTGATGACACGGAAAATAGTAGCGACAGCAATGGTAACTCAAGTATGGATCCAAAATATAAAACTACTTTAAATATAGAAACAAATAACAAAGGAAAATTTGAAGGCCATCAAATAAACGGATTCGAAACAATTAATAACTCATTGCCTAAATACCATAGAAGAAGATTATCATCTCTGAATGAATTTCATGATCCATTCTCAAATGCAGAGATATACTACGGTCCTGAAGTAGATCCAAATAAATCAAAAAATGTTAATAAAACTCGTATTGACGGTGGCAATACATTACCAGCTCAAATAGGAAAGTTTTCTAACTTTAAAATGTTAGCAAATAATCCAAAATTGAATAGAACAAGAACGATGAGTGTTATCGATCATGTTTCGAACTTTAAAAAGAATTTAGAAAAGTATAATTTTGGCCAACCTCATAGAGAGCCTGAATCTAAGACTGATGTTGCTGATAAACATACTGCAGGTGAAAAAAAACCTGAAATGGGGACGACCTCACATTTGTTACAAAGAAGAGGCTCGGAAGATGATATAATTATCAGTAGTCAAGGTAATCGAAGATTTTTTATAGAAGATGTAGATAGAACATTGAATGAATTACTTCAGAATGAGGACACAGATTCAAATTGTCAAATCACCATTGAAGACACAGGTCCGAAGGTACTTAAGGTTGGTTCTGCAAATTCTTTCGGTTTCCAAAAAATTAGCGTCAGGGGGACATATATGCTGTCAAACTTACTGCAAGAATTGACGATTGCAAAGAGTTTTGGGCGATCACAAATATATCTTGATGAAGCAAGAATAAATGAAAATCCAGTTAATCGATTATCTAGACTAATAGAACATCAATTTTGGAACTCCTTGACAAGACGTATTGATCTACATACAGTTGGATTTATTGCACAGGATTCTAAAGTGCAAACAAAGACCGTTAAGAATAACCCTAGAGTCTACGTTCCTTTCAATAATGAAGCTCAATATGAATTCTTTTTACAAGCATCTCAAATGGATCCTTCCCTGAAACTAGAAGTGGAATATTTACCAAAAACGATTACACCAGAATATGTGAAGTCTCTTAATGACACACCAGGTTTATTATCACTTGCTATGGAAAAACACTTTGATCCAACTACAGGTGAAATGACCTTATCAGGTTACCCATATGCTGTTCCAGGTGGCAGATTTAATGAGTTATATGGATGGGACTCCTATCTTATGGCATTGGGATTGGTTGAAAATGGTAAAGTAGATGTTGCAAAAGGGATGGTTGAACATTTTATTTTTGAAATTGACAATTATGGTAAAATTTTAAATGCGAATAGAAGTTATTATTTATGTAGATCACAACCTCCATTTTTAACTGACATGGCTCTAGTCGTTTTTAATAAAATAGGTGGGGAGAGTAACCCCCAAGCAATCGACTTTTTGAGAAGAGCATTTAAGGCTGCAATCAAGGAGTATAAGAATGTATGGACAGCAAGTCCTAGATATGATAAAGAAACAGGTCTTTCATGTTATCATCCTGATGGAGAAGGTATTCCTCCAGAAACAGAACCCGGTCATTTTAATACCATTCTAGCACCTTATGCTCTAAAGTATAATGTCACAATTGAGGAGTTTAGAGATTTATATAATGACAAAAAGGTTCATGAACCTATTTTAGACGAATTTTTTTTGCATGATAGAGGTGTAAGAGAATCAGGACATGATACAACCTATAGGTTTGAAGGTGTCTGCGCTTATCTAGCTACTATAGACTTAAATGCTCTTCTTTACAAATATGAAATTGATATAGCAAAGGTGATAGAAAAATATTTTGATAATTGTTATTTTGATTCCAGTGATAACACTGAGACATCGTCATCTTATTGGAGACAATTAGCTAGGAAACGTAAAGCAAAGATTGAGGAAAAATTATGGGATGAGGAGAAGGGATTCTTCTTTGACTATAACGTTAAATTAAAACAAAGAACAACCTTTGAATCTGCAACTACATTTTGGGCTCTTTGGGCTGGATTAGCCACACCAGAACAGGTGCAAAATATGGTCGAAAAAGCATTACCAAAATTGGAAGTGTTAGGAGGTTTAGTTGCAAGTTCAGAAAAATCTAGAGGACCTTTATCTGTTGACAGACCATCTAGACAATGGGACTACCCCTATGGTTGGGCTCCACATCAGATATTTGCATGGGAAGGTTTGACGAAATATGGATATAGAGGTATTTCAACTAGGCTAGCATACAGATGGCTATATATGATGACTAAAGCTTTTGTTGATTATAATGGTATTGTAGTTGAAAAGTATGATGTCACAAGGGGGATCGATCCACATAGGGTTGATGCCGAATATGGTAATCAAGGTGCCGATTTTAAGGGTGTAGCAACAGAAGGTTTTGGATGGGTAAATTCCAGTTATATTTTGGGATTAAAGTACATGAACAGTCACGCTAGGAGAGCATTAGGGGCATGTATTTCGCCATCATCATTTTTCAAAAGACTAAAGGATTCTGAAAAAAAACTATATAGTTTAAAGTAGTAAATAGTTGTTTTTTCTCTTTGTACTAAACAAAAAAAAGGTTATACTAATAATATTTTTCAAACAAATGAGAATAAAGTTGCCTGAACGCATAATCAATAAAAACTAGAACTCATCACACACTAAGTTGGGTTACGCCTTTTTCAAAGAACGCTTTTAGATTTTAATATTTTCTCATATCATAAAAGATACATATGCGCAACAAATAAACTTTGTTCGGAAGGTAAAATTATTATTAAGTAATAATTTTAACTTATTATTACATCATATTTAATTTGTAAATCTTTAAAATAAAAATTTTAAAAGTTTTATAAAACTTCAAGTTTTTAAAATAAATAATAAATTATTTAATTATATATCATGTGCTTAATATGTTGAATTAGTTAAACATTTTTATATGTTCATTCTAATTATTTTAAATATATTAATAGATAATATGTCAGTGATATATATTGTCATACTTGGATGATTATAAAAAATCATATACTGTCCTATAATAGTTAAACGAAATTGAATATATATACAGCTAGCGATAAGCGCATTAAACAAGTATATTCTAAACTAAATTGGAATTTAAATATGTTGATGACATGAAACTATCAGATTCATTAAATTTTTGCATGTCAGACTGTGAATTGTCATTTAGTTCGATAAAAGTCAAAGCAGATTCTATAGTTGGGAAATAGGGACTAGTTATATTTGAAGACTGAATCTTATTTTTAGCCACAATATTTGAAAGAATTATTTTTGAAACATTTGATCTCTCTAAAATATCTCTGACATGTCTGTTATGTGAAACCCGACAAAGTAGAACATCTACGTTTCGTCTATGGTATCTCTCTATGATTTCAAGTAAAATTTGAGATGCAGAGGAATCTAAGTATGTCATTCCATTCAAATCGAATAATACATATTTGATTAATTGCTCTTCTAACCCAGAATTAGCTGGATGTGCAGTCGTTGATCTAAATCTCTCCAAGCGATCTAAACGTTCTTTGAGATCTTCTGTGTTTGTGAATGTAAGAGGTTCAGGTATTTTCACAATCAAGCATCCCTCTATTTCCTCCAAAATTGATTGGGATGAACCATCAATAGTGTGCAAAAATTCTGAGTCACTAGAGGAATTAATTGAGATCTCGGAACCATGATTGCCATTCTGTTCGAAATAATCATCTATATTAACAAAATTCCATGTACCAAGAATCCTTCCAAGAATTTGTATTCTTGATTTTGCAGAATGTTTAATAAGGCTGATAATAGAATATCCGCAACCAATTATTATACCCATTTCGACCGATGAAAAAATAGTTGCAGATGCCGTAATAAAAAAGATAATTAATTCGTTATAACCCCTACACCGCAAATGAAATTTTATTTCCTCTGGCGCCTCCTCAACTAAGCTAATACCGACAATTGTTGTAATTACAGATAGAATACAAATTGGAATGAATTGAATATAACTTAATAAATATTTGATTGTTAATGCTGTTATGAAACCCATAACAACACCAGACATTACAGTTTTGGCACCAGAAAAGGCATTTATTTTAGACCTTCCATAACCACCGAAAGAAGGTAATCCTCCTAAAAAAGATGCTGTTATATTCATAGCACCTAATGCAACTAATTCTCTATTTGAAGATATTGAAAGTTCAAATCTTGTACCCAAAGATTTGGAAGCAGTTGTTGATTCAAAAAATCCCAATGCAGCCACAATAAAACTTGTATTCAATAAAATCGAAAATAATTTGGTATTCTCCTTATCTAGTGGATTTTGTAAATTTCCTGAAATTAAATTAGCATTATTTGTATTAATATCACCAATTATGCTAATCCCATAGTCATCCTTTAAATGGTACTTAGCAGAGAGGATACTAGTCAAAATAACAATCATAAGAATTTCAGGAAAAAAGATCAACCATTTATGCCTTATTATGTTTTTTTTCTTGAAATATCTAATAATGTATAAAATAAAAAAACATGATGCACTTAATATCGTAGTAGGTTTATGGAAATTATTTGGTGCATATTTTATTATAAACAATACTTTTTCAAATGCAGTATGGTAATGTTGTTCATTGCCAAATAAAAAGTGGTTCAATTTCAACTCAGTAATCAAAGCATCTATTATCATTACACCTCCAACAGAACTGATGAATCCTCTTAATAATGGTTTACTTAAGACGCTTCCTAAAAATCCTAATCTCATTAATCCGCAAACAAATAAGACAAGTCCACTTAAAAAAGTTATTGTCACAGAGATATTCATCTTTGATATATGGAGGTTGCCTTGATTAGAAAATTCATCGCTACCATGTAACTTATCTACTGCTTGGCCAACAACTAGGGAAATTGCACCCTCAGGTCCAACTATCATTGGTGGAACAGATCCCAATAGTCCATAAATAAAGGGGGTAATGACCAATGAATACAATCCACATAGGGGTTTTACATGAGCAATTGAAGTAGCATATGATAATGCTAGAGGAATCTGAAAGGATGCTAGAGATATACCTGCTGTACAATCATTGAAAAAATCAGTGAAAGTATAACTAGGCAGCCATTTTAAGCACGGTAGATAATACTGAAATAGTTGATAAGTAGTCAGCTCTTTATCATTAAATGGTTTCCTTATTTTATACGTGATCGCTATCTTATGGTTTAAATTACTTTCATAAGGGATATCTGAAACTAATAGGTTATCAATAGCTATATTAGTAGTATTTTGTTTAGAAATGTTACTTCTGCTATTATTAGCACCATTATTAATATTAATATTATTATTGTTATTATTATGGTTAAATTTTATAAAGTTAGAACCACTTTTTAATTGATTGGAATTGGATGTAGTACTAATATTAGTAGATTTTCTCCTCATAGTACCATATTTAGGACTGGATCTTGAGTAGATATCACTTTTTAATGGTGATTGCGAAGAGTCAGAATACATATTCCTTAGTGATGAAAAACTTTGAGATCATCAAATAGATATCTCACTATTTGTTTAAATAAATGGTAAATGTTTTATTACTCTATAAACATATGGCTCTTTAACACTATGTAGTTACTAGCGTTTTTTGATAATATTAATATTTTTCTTGCCTTTGGTGTTCCTTTTGAAACTATAAAATTAATTGACTTTGAGAATTTTATAACTCAAATTTTTTCTTGCAAATATTTGTCCCCAGTTATTAAAATCAAACAACGAAAACATGCTATTTCATGCAATGTAAATTAGCATTATCATTGATTTATGTACCTAATTGTTATTAAAAAAAAAAAAAGACGATAGAAAAGGGAACTGAAAAGTGACTATCGCGCGATAAGAAAGACTCATAGATATGATTAGTTAAAAAAGTATAACCATTTTCTTGTTTCATTTTTTAGCAATCTATTTATCACCTAAATATTTTAAGCGATCAGTAAAGTTATAATATAAATATATGTATTTATATTACGACTTGGCTACTAATGAAAATTAATTATATTTAAAATAATAAATGATAAGGATATATAATATAGTAAATGTACACGTCTGAGAAACTTGATAAACGAAAATGTTTTTTCTTATAATTTGTCAGTTAATTCAGGGACCACTGTATTTAAATCACCCACAATATAGTAATCAGCCACTTTAAATATTGGTGCATCAGGATCATTATTAACAGCTACTATTTTCTTAGAATTTTTCATGCCTGCTACATGTTGGATAGCACCAGATACACCAATAGCTATATATAAATCAGGTGCAACTATTTTCCCAGTTTGACCTATCTGCAACGAATTATCTACCAAGCCGTTATCAACAGCAGCTCTTGTACCACCAATAGCTGCATTGAGCTTGTCAGCTAATGGATTCAATATTTTGTCAAAAGTTGCCTTATCTTTTAAGGCACGGCCACCCGTGACGACAACTTTAGCAGAGTTTAAATCTGGTCTTTCACTTTCCGTTATTTTATTTCCTTCCCAAGCAATAGTTAAGTTATCTGGTCTAATAACATCTTTTAATTCTTCTATTTTTATTGCTATATTTGATGAATCACCATCGCTAATAGAATCGAAAAAGTTTGGAAAGGCAGATGATCTTATACTAATGAATTTCTTAGCTTGTTTTGAACTATCGATTGTTTCAATCAAATTACCAGCAAAAATAGGTCTCTTAAACACATTTTTATCTGAAGCATTTATTTCAATAATATCGTTTATTGGTTGATAATCTAGCAAGGAAGAGACACGAGGTAAAATATTTTTACCAAAATTGGAACTTGATATGATAAAATTACTGAAATTTTCGCCGTTATTTTCTTTTAATAATTTTATAAGATTTGGACTATAAATTTCAGGTAACTTTGAATTGAAAATATCATCATTTGAATAAATAACTTTGTCTAAATTCTTAATATTATACTTCTTTATTAAATCGGTGGCAATCTCAGAAGAATTTTTACCTAAAATTAAAGCGACAATTGGTTTTTCAAGTTGTTGAGCTGCTGATAACGTCGATAAAGATTGAGGTAATAGCTTACCGTCATTTGAAGTTTCAATGAATGCATACGTTGATTTAAATAGTCTTCTTGTGTGTTGAATATTTTTCGTCCATATAGTATGTTTATTTATGCATGATAACATTTTGTTTAACCTTGTTTATTCAAATAGCCTATTGAAATCTTATGAATATTATTAGTATATTTGAAAGCTAAGAACGGTTCCAATTTTCTCGTAATAAAATTGAAATTATGCCAGTGATATTATCTCTTATTTTTTCCAGTACACTTAAACCAATTTCAGTCTTATGTATCAAATAGCGTTTTTCTTATGTATTTATTAAACAACTTAAATTGACTCTTAACGCTAAATAATAAAGGACTTCAAGAGAAGTAAGGTATTAAATTAATTACGTTATTATATTTTTGTATTGAAACCATTGTTGTTCGGGTAAATACATGTTTATAAACTTGCAGCTGACAAGATATTTTTATAAATTACCACATTTTGAGCCATAGTACGAGTATTATAAAGAATACTAAAAGAGTTTAAACTATTATACCTTGCTCAGGGCAACTTAGAAATTTAAGGTGCTGTAAAGGAATTCTTTTCGCAACGTCCTACGTTACGTACGCATTTCACGCTGTTTAACATCGTTAATTTATATATTGTTAATGGCCGAACAATTTGGTTTAAATATCAAAAATATTGGACCAAATGTAATATTATTGTTGTGTTAAATATTAATTTAAACATAAGAGTATTGCCGTGATAGACAATTATGCTTTAAAGAAAGACGAGAAGAACGGTAACTTTCTAGAGCTATGTTGACCTGCTAGAGGATCAAACCCCAAGCCCACACATGCAGCATTCATCGCAATACGAACCCATCATCTGAACTATAACGGAAATCAGGAAAAGTTTCACTCGAACTCCAATAAATAGCTATATAACCTATACAAATACATACGTTATTACAATTAAACTACTTTCAGTTGTTCAGGTCTGAAACTTGCAAACAATAAAATAACCTAATAAATTTACAATTCTCGTAGCTCAATGTGCTGTTAATCAGCTATATTAGGACCTTCAATTATTACATATACATATTATGTTCTCAAAATATGTAAGGAAATGAATTCTTCTTAGAATTAACCGTCAATGACACTTCTTACTGTTTAGTACCGTGAATAGATCGTTATTTTAAAAGTAAACAATAGTTTTTAACTCAAAATTACTGTCATCTAATTTTAAATATGTCTTTTATTTCAATCCCTATAAATTAATTTCTGAGAAACCCCCGTAAGAACCTTATTAATTCCTGAAATCAAATTGCCAAATTTGCGAATTTTGTAAAAAAAAACATGCAAATCTGAAAAAAACCAAAATGAAAAAAATAAATATATCATACATATTATATATATGAAAATGGACTTTTCTTATTCTTATTAGAGTTTGATATAAAGCTAAATTAGTTTGTGTTCTATACAATCAGGATAACAGGATTAATAAAAAACTGCTATTTAATAGGTTAGGTTTTGCTTCAATTACCATCTGCAAAGATCTTGAAGATTCAATCAAACATAACTGATTCAAGATTTAAAAACAACAACAAATAATAACACCATGTCTGCTAACGACTATTATAGTAACGACAACAAAGCTACATACTCTCGTCCAAGTGCTCCTCCTCCACAACAAGGTTCCCAAAATAGAGGTTACCAACCACAATACCAACAACAACCACAGTACCAACAACAACCACAATACCAACAACAACCACAGTATCAACAACAACCGCAATATTATCAACAAGCTCCTCCACCTCAACAACAACAACCTATTTACGTCCAACAGCAAGCTCCACAAAGAGGTAATGATGATTGTATGACTGCATGTTTGGCTGCATTATGTATCTGTTGTACTTTAGATTTGTTATTCTAGGTTTAATATAATTTAAAGAAATAACAATAATATTAATAATGTTGCAAAGCAACTGCGGTAAAAATTACCTCTTTTTGTACTTATTACATTTTAAAATAAAAACAGTTGTCAAAACAACAATAATTATTGCTATTATTCAGAGAGACATTCTTTTTATACATTACTTACTATTGAATACCAACAAGTTAATTCAAAACAGTTGTCTTATTAATTTTGATTATCTTGAGAAACTGTGGGTGGAAGAAGAAACAAAATATATTTATATATTTCTATACTAATGACTAATCATATTCTCTGATCATCCACAGTTCATTCTGAATTGAAGTTATATAAGTTTATAAATTCAACACATAGCCCATCTAATCGTTATTCAACATAAACATTATTATTTAAACATTGTTCATTATTTTTATTTATATAAATTTTTAAAACAAGAAAAAAGTTCATGAGTGAAATAAAACTAGAAATTGTTAATGTCATTATTTAATCATGACATTACAACTTAATGAAGAACATTTACAAATATTAAATACATCTAGTCGCTTTTATAGACACTCCACCATCATCTTAATCACTATTCTAGAAAGAGGTATTATACAATAGAGAATAATTTACAATTAAGCCGTAAGATTATAATACATTTAAGAGTGATCTTATTTTATGCTCATATAACTGTCAAATGCTGTATAACTGTCAGATGTTGTACGTGGGATAGTTCAAAAGTTTCATAAATCTATCTTCCAAGACCATCCTTTTGATTGAGTCGGCATACAGTAAAGCTTGTAGGGTAAACATTTTGTTTGTTTAATATATTTAATAGTGCCCTGACTCTGTTTAAATTTTAAGCATATTAATATCAATTAAAGATATATTAGATATTGCCAACTTATAATCACTATCACTGTAACTATATAAATAAGTTAATTTTATTAAGTTATTTTCTTTTAAGAATTCAAAGATTGTAAATGTGTCTGTCATTTCTCTTGGTTATAGAGCAAAAGTAATTTTTAAAGATTTTTATGTCTAACTCACGTTAATGTAAAACTGATACCATACATAAGGCCAACAGGTTAATAATTACTTTCAACAGTATATATAAATTGCTGATAATTTTTTATACACTTATCAAGTTCGATTCTGTCCACCAACTTTGCTAACATAAAAATAGGTAATATGTCGTTGACTTCTACAGATTTAGGGAATATTTTACCATTAATTAATAGAGGCAAGGTGAGAGATATATACGAAGTCGATTCAAATACTTTATTATTCATTGCAACTGATCGTATATCAGCTTACGATGTTATAATGGAAAATGCTATTCCTGAAAAAGGGATACTATTAACCAAATTATCAGAATTTTGGTTTGAGTTTTTAAAAGATGATGTAAGAAATCATTTGATTAAAATTCCTGCTGATAAAACGATCTTTGATTATTTACCAAAGGAGCTTAACCAACCACCATATAGATCTCAAATCGAAAATAGATCCATGCTTATCCAAAAATTCAAATTAATTCCCTTGGAGGTTATAGTTCGTGGTTATATTACAGGATCAGCTTGGTCAGAATATCAAAAAAATAAAACTGTACATGGGATATCACAACCTGACGGATTAGTTGAATCACAAGAATTTCTAAAACCTATATTTACCCCTTCCACAAAGGCTGAACAGGGTGAACATGATGAAAATATAACAGTTGAACAAGCTTCTAAACTAATTGGTACCAAATTAGTAGAGAGAGTTGATGAACTTGCAGTCAGGCTGTATTCTAAATGCAGAGACTATGCTGCAACAAAAGGAATCATCATTGCAGATACCAAATTTGAATTTGGTATTGATGAAAAAACAGATGAGATTATTTTGGTTGATGAAGTTTTAACTCCTGACTCATCAAGATTTTGGAATAGCACAACATATGAGACAGGGAAAGCACAAGATTCTTATGATAAACAATTTTTAAGAGATTGGTTGACTTATAACAATCTAAAAGGCATCGCTGATGTAACTATGCCTGAAAATATTGTCAATAATACAAGAGCAAAATATATTGAAGCCTATGAAAAGTTAACAGGCAAAAAGTGGAATAATAAATGAGAAAATACTTGATCATATCTAACGCTAGATAAATATATTAACGGTTTAATACAAATCTTTTACTGATTATGAAAACTATTTCTGTTAAATTAATAAATTTTTATTTCGTACTTACATATTTATCTTCATCGATACCTAGTTTCCCAATTAAATGCAGGTCTTGACAATGTCTTCCCATAATATCCTTGAATTGTGTCAGGAACTCTTGATATTTTTTTACCATCCATCGCATCACGGATACCTTGTTCTAATGCAATAGAAAAGTGTTCTTTAAGTCTTTGAACTTCCTTTTCGTAATCTATAGCTTGTTTCTCCAGTAACTTTTCTATGTTAACCAATTCCTTCTCATAATCCAATAAATTTTTTTCAAATCTTTCCAACTGCAATGATTTCCTTGCTGTTCTAATTTGTATATCTTGTAATAATTCAAACGTTGAAGGTCTAGTTTTTAAATTTGTATCCACCATTGAATGAATAATTGCATTCAGTCCATTTGAATAATAATCTGGGATTCTATCAAATTTTCCAGACTTTATTTTATTTTGAAGTTCAGTATAATTTTTTGCCTGAAATGGTGGATGTAAAGAACACATTTCATATACTACACAGCCCAAAGACCAAACATCACTTAGTGGAGAGTACGGCTGATCCATTAAAACTTCAGGCGACATATAGTATGGAGTACCAACATACGTTGTAGCAAATTGGATAGATGTTTCAAGAGACTTAGCTAAACCAAAATCACCTAGTTTAACAATAACTTCAGAATAATCTACTGTAGTTTTCCCTTCCACTTCATGGTTACCATCATGAGAACTCAAAAATATATTACCAGGTTTTAAATCACGGTGAATTACAATATTCTTACCTTTCCCTGGAGGTTTCATTCGATCATATATTGATACTAATGAAGGTAGATCTTCACCATAATGACACCTATACAAAGCCATTAAAATTTGTGCCAATATCCCCCAGACTATTTTTTCCGGAATATATTTATGATCCTGTTTGTAATGTTTTATCATTTTAGAAAGATCTCCACGTGAACAATATTCCATATATAAATATAATACTTCCTTTTGTTCGTTGAAATCCCAATTATAAAACTCTACAATATTCTCTTGCTTTAATTGTGATAAAATAGCACATTCTGCAATAAGCTGTTGTCTTTCTTTACCATTCATATGACCGTATTTAATATCCTTACGGACCATCAGTTTTTTAGTAGGTAAGTGGATAACTTTTCGAACTGAACCAAAAGAGCCTCTCCCTATTTCTTCTAGAACTTGATACTCATTATTTTTTGGAGTTTGATGGACGAAGTTTTGGTAGTCTATATTATTTGTTCGTTTCTGCATTCTAAAAGTAACCCTATTATTTTCTGTAAATAAATAGTAAGCTCATAAAACTTGATAGTGAAAAAGTAAATATTTAAGTAATACTCGATTTTGTCAAACACTAAAGATAAATTTAATCTAATCATGTTTTAATAATGAACAATATAACAATGTTTTAGTCTGTTGTCGATGATGGAATTCCATTTCGCAGTATTATTGACAAAATCCCTGTTTAGGAAAATTGATGAATTAGAAAATTGATGGAAATACCTATGCATCGCTTACATAATCTTTTTTGAAATAGTACATTAAATTGTATTTAATTAGTAATCATTAAAAAAGATGGACTTTAATTCATTTCTGGTTTTACATATCTATCTGGAAATAATATACAATTATTAAAAAAGTTAATGCATATATGTATATAGAGAAGCTTAGCCAGTTATATTGAATGCATTTGAAAAATATAAAAATTATGCCACCCACTTAGGAATAGCAAATCCATCGTCATCGTAATTGACTGTTGGTTCACCATTAATGGGAAATTCACCTTGAGAAAGTAACTCAATATCTTTGCATAATTGATGTATTAATATAGAATCGAGCCCTACTTGATTTGTAGAGGAGCATAACTTGGATGGAGGCTTACTGCCAGCAGTATGCTGCCAATTGTTATTTAAAAATGTAACTATTTCGTCAACTTTTATTAATGTCATTTCATCATCAGTAAATTGAAGTGCTTTTGTCAAAACATTTTTTGTAAATTTAAGTAGGTCAATTTGTAATAAAACGCTGTTCCTACATGCATAAAAGAAAGAACAGAGTTTATCATAGAATTTATTATTGTTCACCAAACTATAACTGACGAAAGCCAAAGATTGAAATGAGACAATTTTGGTAAATGTATTAATATAATTACCAAAAGATTGATAATTATCTTCTAAATTATAAAACGGATCAATTAAGTCAGAACTTTTCAATAATATATTACTCTTACTTTCGTTATATCTGAAATCTATTGATAACAAATCAGGTGATATTTGTGTTATTTTTAAGTTCTTATGTAACAAATGTTGAAAACATATTAAAATTATTTTCATACCAAGCGTCACATATTTCTCAATCTTTGTGAACTCAACGGCTGTATTAAAAAGTTGGGGCGGAAGTTTGGTAATTTTCAATTCTGAAGATAATGAAACTAAAATAAATAATTCTTGGTCCAAGATAGGTCCAATAACCTTGTCTCTATTTTTTGGCAACATATCTAATATTAAAGGTAAAAAGTATTTTGTATTAATTATTTCACTCAAAGAATGTAGTTCCTGATGTATTAATTTATAAGTAGATTTGATATAATACTTCCAGCTTGATAATCTAATATTTTTTGATTGAAAATTCATTATGCAAACATGCCAATTGATATACTCAGGCATCAAGCTTCGAGAAATTCGGACTTCTAGATTATTTGATTCCGAAGAACTATTTTTCAAATCCAAATTAGTAATGATAGAAGCTTGCCTGCTGAGTGTGTTAGATGGGGAAATATTCATACTTGAAATTGGTCTTGTAATAAAATCTATTGACTCAAAATTGTCACACAGCGTAATATTTACGCATTTAAAAATAGTGTAAAAAGTTTGAGAGTCTGATAAAAGCTCTTCAGGTGAAATGTTTTTAACAATGTATGAAATAAATTTATCTGCAAACCAAGGAGCATGGTAAGCAAGTTTCAACATTATTATGTGGGAGATCCTTTGGTGTAAATTTTGGCCTTGAAAAAGTGTAGCAACATCAAAATACTTGGAACACCAATTTACCCAATATTTAGTGGTCGTACATTCCAAATATTTTAGAATCAATTCTAATTTAAACTGATGATCAGTGATTAAATCTAAATACTTTTTTTTCATTACTCCCATTTGAATCAAATAATGATATATTGTTGAGGATGGAAGAACAGAATCATTACAGTCAAGAAAACACGTCTTCAAAAATTTTGGTTTATCCAGTAAATAAGATAAACCACCAATTGTAATAAAATTTTGCTTCATGATAGAATTATTGTACCTACAGTCATAATCAAACAATGAACATACCATATCATATGAATTCTTATTATCTTCTGATTCTAATAAGGTTACCAATGACTCACATATGCTCATTGAATCGCAATCATTGAAAAGAACAGAAAGATTTCCAACCATTTGGCCTTTTGAAACTTTTCTTAGAAGGTAGTCTTCATTTTTTGTAATCAGCGAAGTCTGTTTCACATTTGAGCTCATTCTTTCAAGGTTCATGGTGTTAAGTTTAGATGCAGTTCTTTTAATTGGGGACACATTACCTCTTCTTTTCGGTGATATATCCCCTCCTTTTTCTCGAAAATCATCGTCCCAATCATTTGCAAAATGTTCCTTAAATCTATCTAACTTACTGTTTGAATCATCAGATGCATAACTAGCTTTTAAAGGAGGTAAATTATCATCTATATTTAGCCATTCATGTTGTAAAAGTTGTCTTGCTGTAGGTCTTAAATACATATTTTTTTGAAAACACTTAGATAAAAAATCTAAGCCAAGCTTTGAAACTGAGTCTTCTGGAGGAAAATATATATCATTTTCAATAGCATAATAAATATTTACATCAATGAGGTTGTGGAAGGGAGGATTTCCCGTGAGTAATTCAACAACAGTAGCACCTAATGACCATATGTCACTTAATGTTGATGCACCTCTATTTCCTATAATTTCTGGTGCCATCCAATTTAAAGAGCCAGCTAAAGTCATGGCCATTGTTGCATTACTAACTTTTGTTGATACACCAAAATCAGCTAATTTAACAACATTATCCGAATCAAGTAATAAATTTGCTGCTTTAATATCTCTATGAATTACACCCTGTTCGTGCAAATAAACCAACCCATGCAATGTTTGCCTAATATACAGTTTGGCATCTGCTTCCAACATACCTTTATTTGGCGAAATGAGTTTTTTCAATGAACCTTTTGAACAGTACTCCAATATAATGTATAATGTATCCATTTTTTGTATGAAACCATGGTATTTTACAATATTCCGATTATTCAAATTTTTTAATAAATGAATCTCTGACATTATATCATTAAGTTCCTCATCATTATCATAATTAACCTCTTTTATTGCCACAATTTGAGCCGTTTTCCTATTGACAGCTTTGTAAACCACACCAAAGGAACCTTTCCCAATAACACCTTTCAGTTGATACTGTACTCGTGTTTTTTCATTTACAGGCTGATTATTATCCTTCGATACATCCAAAGACTTCTCTTCGGGTAGAGTTGGCATCGAGTTCCCATAATTATTTGGTTCGATAAGAACTGATTCAAGTTCTTGTGCGGGAGTTAGGCAGACCCTACCGACACTCCCAGTTGCCTTATTCATATTACAAGACTGGTTCAATAAAAGTTACCACAATTCACTCAGCAATGGAATACAAAGTCAGTAGCATCCTGAACAATTATACATATAAAACCTACAAATCTATAATGTAGTTCTTAAATTTAAAATAGAATAGTTAAAACAACCTCATCTTTCGATCTAAATAGAGAAAGGACTGTAGTAGTGTCGTTCAAGAATGTTCGGTTTTTGGAACTATCCGTTCAAAGCGACATATAAGAGTGACATAAAAGAATAAACAGGTACTGAACAGTCTAAACGATGCTTCTGCCGATATTATAGGTTTCACAAGAGCTTGCATTAACTGATATAGACTATTCTTGCGTCAATTGACTCGCCATTATATTTCTGTTATCCATATAGAAGACTGTTTCCATTTGTTGATGAGAGCACGCAAATTAACGAACCACACATAAGTAGTTACGTGAAAATTATAATCGATAACTAGGGAGGGACCTAAAATGCATACTAACCGACTGATTTAACCCTTTGGGAAGAAATCCAGACAAAAACTATAATATTTCTATGGTTGTCGTTTTACTTCGAACATATCACATAACCCTCAAAATGTTTTCAAGACCATAAAATTATATCAGCGTTAATGAATGGGAGGCATAAGACTTTTAGTTTTGATACCACGACAACAGCATATACTGAGATATTGTAAACAATTGAATTAGTATGTTAATCTTTTTTTTTGACAAACACACCATAATCAACATTTGAACTGGAATTTCAGTGCTACGTAAAAATTAAATGTTTATTGGTTCTTATTGTCTATTTATAAATGTATATACACAATTAAATAGGTTCATAAATCCAATTACCGGTTTTGAATTTGTTTTTTATATTTTATAAGTTGAAAGTTTCGAATCGCAGGCTCCAGGAATGCTACAAGTTATGTTAAACGATTAAAAAGGGAAACAAAAGAACTAACATCTAGGCACACATAAATTTCCAGTTGGTGTTATTTTTCAGTAATTTCGATATTTTTGTAAAAAAATACGCTGTACAAAGTAGTTTAAAAATTAAAATAGATCAATTTTATAAACATTTTACAGTGTTATTTTAACTTAATTTGTTTCAATTTAACTGCTGTATATATAGCGGTGTCCAATTTGGTTGGTGAGAATTACTATTGCCCTTTTAATAGGAAGACGTCAACGGAAGGTCAATATTTCTGATACAAAAATAAGCATATGTATAATCAAGAGTATTATTTTTAATTATGAGTGTAGTCCCGAATAATTCAATGGAATCGACTACTACCCAAGTTGTGAGTAAACCGTTGTTAAAGTTAAAGTTATTGGATTCATTAAGACAAGGTAATTTTGAACAATTGAAAGTCCTTATAGAAAGTAAACAATTCCATCCTCTAGATGACCCAACTATCTCTGGAGTTATATCTTTAATGCTGAATTATGCTGTCCAGGTGGCACCTATGGCATTGATTAAAGAAATTGTTAAACATTGGGTAAACAATAGCGACTCCAATGATAGCAATACAAGTGATTTGAATCATTTACATTTGAACTTAAATCAACAAGATTCAAATGGTAACACGCCGTTGCATCTGGCATGCTTACAATCTAGAGGTGATGTAGTTTCATTTTTTATGGACCAAAGTCAAGTAAATGATTGCGTTTTAAATAATCAAAGGTTACAGCCAATTGAAGTTTGTAAAAACTTAAATATTGCACAAATGATGCAATATAAAAGATCAACATACGTAGGGGAAATTGCACAGGAGTTTAGAATGGCTTTTAACAACAGAGATTTTGGCCATCTAGAAACCATTTTAGGTAACCCAAGAAATTCTGAATTGCTAGATATAAATGGTACCGACCCACAAACAGGTGACACTGTCCTGCACGAATTTGTTAAAAAGGGGGATATAATAATGTGCCGTTGGTTACTGGAACACGGTTCTGACCCTTTTAAAAGAGATATCAATGGTGTTCTACCAATCGAATTATTAGGAGCAGTTTCTGACAATACTGCTACAACAACAACAAAAGCTGCTATTGATTTAGAATTAAAAAAACTACTAATAAACTCTGCAAAAGAGCAAAGTGTTGTTGATGTTAATGCAAGTTTTTATGAACCTCCATCCATGAGAGGTTACTTAAGTAAATGGACTAATTTTGCACAAGGCTATAGACTACGTTGGTTTGTATTGAGCGCTGATGGTATACTTTCTTATTATAAAGATCAAGCTGATACGAAAAACGCATGTCGTGGTTCATTAAATTTATCAAAATGTTCGTTACATTTAGATTCTTCAGAAAAATTAAAATTTGAAATATATAGTGGAAAAGTGGATGAGGTTAGATGGCATTTAAAAGGTAATCATTCTGTAGAAACAAACAAATGGGTCTGGGCAATTCAAGGTGCAATTAGATATGCTAAAGATAGAGAAAGAATGTTGCAATCTAATCATGTTATTCCAAGCACTGTTAGTTCTCCACCAAGCGCAGTTAATATGAACGTCAATGAAATTGTATCAGAACCAAACCAACAGCATTTTACAAAATCTCATAAAAGAACTGTCAGTAGAGTAAATTCAAAACTTTCTAGTGAAGAATTAGGCACACTAAATGGTGCAGTCTCCGATAAAGAAAACATTGCCTTATCTGTATCAGATTCGATTACATTACCAATCTCTAGGATATCCAGCACTACTCAGGTCACTGAAATAATTGCTCATAGTGTTAGCACTGATTCCAAAAGTGACGTTCCAAAGGAGAAGGATATTATAAATGATAATTATAGGAGTATTCTAAGGTCAAATAATGATGATGCCGAGTCATTTAATTCTTCTGATGATGAAGAAAAAGTTTATGAACAAAATGTTGATATTACAAATGATGGTGAAGATATTATAAATAATTATGGACCATTTGCTGAAAAATTAGAAATCTTACAAAAAACTATTTCAATGGAGTTAATTGCATTGTCTGAATTTTTAAAAGACACGCATGTTAAATCAGATGATTGGCATACAGTAGATAAATCTTTAAATACTTTGATCTCCACATCTAATGATTTAAATATCCTAACTAAAAAAAGAGATGACAAATTACTGAAAATACTAAGTAAACAAAAAAATGTTAATAACATTTGGATTCAATCGGTTAAGGACCTAGAATTGGAATTGATTGAGAAAACTGAAAGACTAGATTCATTAGAAAACGAAAGAAAACAATTCAAGAAAATTATTAACACGAAAATGAATGATTCAGGAAGTTTGATATTTCCGAAATTATCCAAAGAAAGAACCAACGAAACTAGTTTAGAAGTGGATACATTATCTGAGCAAGATGCTTCAGTTATACACAATGATATAGCTGTTGATTCTACTCTTGAAGAAGTTGCTAAGTACATCAAAGCTACAACAACAGAAGATCAGAGTTCTGATGGAGAAGAGTTTTACGATGCAGAAGACTTAGTTGAAGCGTCCGAAAATATTCCAGACGATATTACTTTAAAGGAAGAGCAACATGAACTTGAAGAAAATGAAAAACCTAACACGACTATCCAATCTTTAGATGACATAACTGAGGACAATATTGCTTCCAAAGTGGTTGCGGTCAAAGAATCATCCACCGAACTTCAAATATTGGAGAAAAAAAATGGTTATAAGACAATAGATCCAAAAACAAACATTCAAAGAGAGACTGAACTAAGATTGTTAAGAGACTTTTCATTTGTAGGTTATGAAGATGGCGTTCGAACTAAGTTAGCTTTAGATAATGATAATAGACCCTCTGTCAGTTTGTGGTCTGTCATGAAATCAATGGTTGGTAAGGATCTAAGTAGAATAGCATTACCAGTTACTTTTAATGAACCTTCTTCAATGTTACAAAGAGTAGCAGAAGATATTGAATATTCAGAAATTTTAGATCAAGCAGCAAAATTTGATGATTCAACATTAAGATTGTTATATGTAGCTGTGTTTTCTTCAACACCGTATTCTTCTACTATCAAAAGAGTTGCCAAACCTTTCAATCCATTGCTAGGTGAAACGTTTGAATATTCTAGGCCCGACAAGAAATTCAGGTTTTTATCTGAACAAGTTTCTCACCATCCTGTCATATCTGCCTTCTGGGCAGAATCACCAAAATGGGACATGTGGGGCTCATTGGATGTCGAATCTAACTTTAACGGTAGGACCTTTGCAATTAAACAGAAAGATTTTTGGCATTTGAAAATAAGACCGGATGGAACCGAAGTTGAAGATATCTATACATGGAAAAAGCCTGAAAATATTCTAGTTGGTATTCTTATTGGTAGTCCTGAAATTGATAGTGTTGGTGACGTCAAAATTACAAATCATATTACAGGAGATTATTGTATATTACACTATAAAGCTAGAGGGTGGAGATCCAGCGGTGCTTATGAAGTCAGAGGTGAAGTTTACAATGCTGCTGGAGAGAAAAAATGGGTATTGGGGGGTCATTGGAATGAAGCAGTCTTTGCAAAGAAAGTCACTTCCCAAAACTTCGATGATATCACCCTAGATAGAAAATCCACCAAAAGCAACAGCACCAACTCTTCCAACACTAATATATTTGAGCCGAAACACGACGGCAGTAAATTTTTGGTTTGGAAAGTCAATAAAAGACCCGAGGGTCCGTTCAATCTAACATCATTTGCCATATCTCTGAACGCATTGCAACCGAGCCTAAAGAAATGGCTGTCGCCAACAGACACACGTCTAAGACCAGATCAAAGAGCCATGGAAGATGGTGAATACGATTACGCGGCTGAGGAGAAACACAGATTAGAAGAAAAGCAGAGGGCTGTTAGAAAGATAAGAGAGGAGAAGGACGAGGTTTACGAACCAAGATGGTTCAAACAGGAATTTGATCCCTATACAAATGCTATGAATTGGAGGTTCCTCGGTGATTACTGGTCGAAGAGAAAAGAACACAATTTCGCTGATGCATACGACATTTTTTAGTTGAACTAAAAGTCTACCAAAAGTTAAGAATCAGTAAATTGTCCATGCATCCACCAGGGACAACTAGCACATCGGCGACACATGTGTATCCATTATTTATTTTTATTTATATAGTCACTTAATGAATATTTAATACTCACTATTCTGTATTCTTCTCCATCGGGAAAGTCCCCGAACTAACGTTACAGTGCGCTTTTGTGTTTCACCTTAAGCCTTATGTAACATAATTTACCCTGCTCTAGTAGTCTGTCCCGCCATCCACTACGGGGAAGGTGACGAGGAGAAAGGGATTCTTGGCCAGTTTCGGAATAGTTTTTGGGAGCAAGGCTTCTAGAACATTCTGTGACGAGGGCGCGCACCCGCGACCACTCAATCATGGGGGTGTGGTGGTTTTTAACTCACTTAGCGCTGCTCCGATGTTTTTCCAACACGCCAGCGCTGCGCCTTTGTCGTACCGCCTTTCTGATTTTACGACCACCTCCCTGCAGGCTTCTCTCTTAATTTTGTGGCTTTTCACTTTCGTTTTTTGATGTGCCCACTGTGTCCGCTGGAAAGCCCGTTTAGAGTTTCCGCTGTCCGCCCGTTTTCTGCCCCTCCGTGAAGACACCGGGAGAACGGTGGAAATGTGAGAAGTTAAAAATACGCCCCTTTCCAGACAGAGCTATTCCTTGTTGTTGGACAAACGCACTGAGGAAAACGAGTATCTGGCATCCTTGTTTTTCTTTAGGCGTTTCTCTAGCCCCTTTCATTCTCTGATTGTATGCCACTTTGTTATGGCACCACAAAACTGCCGCAACAGGCCACCAGTTTTCTTTTTTTCTCTCGAAAAACCCAGACAGAGTGGCAGGGGAAAAGAAAACATCGATTATTAATACATCGACAGAGATCCGTTTTCTCCCGCTATCTGATGGTCCTATGTTAGGTCCTGAAAAAGGGCCGTGGAAAACGATGGACTTTGATAGTTTCAGAGGTCTGTACGCTATTATGCCTGCACCTTTTGTTATTTTACCACCTTCATAGGAATATATATGGAAGCACCATTACTATGATAATGTATTATGTTTCACATAATACATTATCATAATTTGTAAGCTCCAGTTCTTAAAAATTCACAAGCTATACATTTAAATCTGATCATATATATATATATATATACATATATCCGCCGATATTAAAATTTTAGACAAAATTTTGTTTGAGTTCGACTGTTCGGCGATCGGGGATATAAGAAGTGGCAACACAGGAAACAATAGACCACTTATAGAACCATTGATCGGTTTCATTCAAATTAGGTGCTTTTTCGGTTTTGTTTTATTTTGGAATCGCTGTTACAAGAACAGACAGAACACAAGCTTGTTACCACTAACCATTTTTTATTTAGCCTCGAAACACAATCGCATTGGACAATGAACTCTACTAGCGCCAAACTTTCTCTACACAGAACCTTCTCTGATATTTTGGAAGATCAATTGTTAATGAATTACAACAATAATATCAATTCTAGTGCTGCAGATATCACTACTCCTTTTGATAATGCCTCTACGTTGGGATTTGATTATACCTCTCATACTCCTATGCCATTGGAAAATGCCCCCTCATCGAAATCAGGAATTGATAACACGCTTCTAAGTAATATTTTCAACCAATATGCAGACCCAAGTTTAACCACACAAGCGAATGTTGACAATAAAAATAATCAAAATGCAAATGTAGAGAGCCCAATTGTTCAAACCATCAGTCTGAACAAGCTGATGAAGTCATCTAGTCAGAATAATAAGAATAATAGCATAAATAAACAGTCACAACTGTATTCGAAATTAAGTTTCAATAACTCAAGCAATAACAACATCAACAATAGGAATAGTGATTTGGATGTTTTTGAAGAAAACAATAATATTTTATTAACGCAGAATAACTCCCTTTATGATGACGAATTCAATTTATTCTTAGCTGAGCAACATCAAATGTACCTTAATAATTCAAAAGAAAATCTATTAATGAAGACAGGCCCGGAATTGCAGGATAATAATATTTTACTAGATAATGAGAATGCAAAGACAATATTTATTAATGAATTTCAAAACGAAAATAATAGTAATATCGATGATGACATTCTGAGTGAAGATGAGTTTGAAGACGATGACGAAAATGATGAAGACGATGCCGAAGATAATTTTAAAAATAATCGCTATTTTGATAATGCTGAAATCAATAATAATAGAAATAATTATAATAATTCTCAAAGCGCATTTTCGGCCCTAATTCCAGATGATAGTGAATTTACAATACAATCATTTGTGGATTCGAATCTTAAAGATTTGAATTCACCTCCTTTCATAAGTGACAATGATATGCATCATTTTCCAGATAAATTATCGATTGGTGACAGTGATTTAAATGATAACAATATCTATGATTTTTCAAAACTACAAAATATTACCCCAAGTCTTAATAATATAGTGACTCAAAATAAAAATAATAAAAGGAAAAAGAGTTTTATTAGGAAAAACAAATCCATATTAAACAATGTCACTCCATCGACTGTGCTCACAAATGTCAAAAAAAATAACATTAACTTGAACAACACAAACCCATCAGATAATAAGATATCTCAAAATAATGCATTAAACATGGAAACATTATCGAAAGTCTCTATAATTCCATCTTCAACACTTCACGCATCATCCATTTTAAAATCAAAAACTGCACTAATACAAAAACCAATAAATAAGCTGATCTCAGATCAAACAATTTCCGTAAATTCAACTCATACTCATGTTTCTGAAAGTAGTCATGAGGTATTCAAATGCATGATTATGAACCTAATAACTAATGAGCCATGTAGTGCTGAATTCTCGAGGCCGTATGATTTAACCAGGCATCAAAATACTATTCATGCAAAGAGAAAAGTTGTTTTTAGATGCTCAGAATGCATAAGAGCT
The DNA here is from genome assembly GCA_003705985.2 of Tetrapisispora namnaoensis. Lineage (NCBI taxonomy): Eukaryota > Fungi > Ascomycota > Saccharomycetes > Saccharomycetales > Saccharomycetaceae > Tetrapisispora > Tetrapisispora namnaoensis. The sequence continues at coordinate 222,256 of PPKD02000016.1, read as the reverse complement.
CTGGGTGACGATGGCTTCAAGAAAACATTTTCAAGGTTAGATGCGTTAACGAGACATATAAAGTCTAAGCATGAAGATCTAAGCATGGAAGAGAAAAAACAAGTAACCAAATATGCAAAGCAAAACATCGGCTACGCTGTGGCTTAACCGAATTTTAAGATTAAAATTATAATTATTGTTTAATCACTAGATAGATTCCTATTTAAATTTTTATTATATACTAATTTATAGTAAAATAACAAATTTCATGATTCACTACTGAGAAATAAATAAGTTACTCTTTTTTTTTAACATTTAAATATTTAAAATAATTTTTTTTTATTGATCTAAATGTACATGTATGCTATTTAATGCAATATAAAAAGTATGTTAACTAATAATATATTGGAAACAAAAGTTTATCGACTTTTTATAAAGTTATAGTCTGGTTTTTGTTTTTTTTGGCTTGACCGTATTTCTTAATTCTAATGGCTTGAATTTCAATGAAACCAGTAGTGTCAGTTGGTAAGAAACCTGTCAATTCATCCATAGACGATTCAGTTGCATCATATAAGTTTTCAGTCTCAGAGTATCTACCTAAGGTGATGACATTACCCTTGTATAAGCTTAATCTGACTGTACCGTTAACTGTTTCTTGAGATGGTTTGATCATTGATCTAATATATTCACATTCTGGGGAGAAATATGAACCGTTATATAATAGTTTTGAGTAAGTTGGAGTAACAAATTGATCTCTGATTTGTCTAACCTCTTTGTCAAGAGTTAAACCTTCCAAGTCAACATGAGCTTTTCTTAAGATGGTCAATGGTGCTTGTTCATAACAGCCTCTTGACTTCAAGTTGATGTATCTATTTTCGACAATGTCAATTCTACCGACACCATTTGCTCTACCCAAGCTAGAAGCAGTTAAGAAAATATCTAATGGAGAAGTAACAGATTTTTCCTCACCGGTCTTGTTGTCCTTATAAGACAATTTAACTGGTAAACCTTTTGCAAAATCGATAGATAAATCTTGTGGGACATCTGGTGCATCCATAGGATCGGTAATTAATTTCCACATATCCTTTGGTGGAGTAACGTTTGGATCTTCCAGGATACCCGCCTCATAGGAGATATGAGCTTCATTTTCATCAGTAGACCATGGCTTAGCTTTAGTTTGACTGACTGGAATACCTTTTAGAGCAGCATAGTCCAATAAGTCTTTTCTACCAGCGAATCTGTTGAAGAATTCTGGTAATCTCCATGGGGTGATACATTTAATGTCAGGTTTCAAAGCGTAAAAAGATAATTCAAATCTGATTTGATCATTACCTTTACCGGTACAACCGTGTGCGACAGCGAAACAACCCTCTTGTTCAGCAACGTCAATTTGAGCCTTTGCAATAACAGGTCTTGCTAGGGAGGTACCTAATAAGTACACATCTTCGTAAACTGCGTTGACTTGCACAGCAGGAAACAAAATGTCAGTAACGAATTGTTCCTTACAATCGACAACCACAAATTTGGTGGCACCAATTTTTAAAGCTTTTTCCTCAGCAGCTTTGAAGTCTTCTTCTTGTCCGACATTAGCCATGAAAGCGACGACTTCATAGTCCTGTTCTAGTAACCAAGCAAGGATAACGGAGGTATCCAAACCACCAGAGTAAGCCAAACAAACTTTTCCTTTAGACATTGCGATGTTGAAAAATTGAGACGTGAGAAATAGGTTAATAAATTATCTTTATACTAGTGATTCAGTATATATAAAAAATCAAATTAATGATATTTTGTTTTTGTGTTGCTTTTTTGTATGTATTTTACAATTAATAAAATTATAACTAAGACAAGAACATTGATATTTGATCTATTTTTCTCAAAATAAGGTCTCCTTATATAGAGTTGCAAAGCCTGGTCCCAGATCCAATAAAATAAAGGAACTGTTCTACAAATTGCCTACACCGTCAACACTTTTGCTACTCTACCAAGATTGTCAAATTAAATCGATTAATGAATCATTTACACTTTACAGTAACCTAGGACTCATCTTGTAGTAATGGCATGTTATTCACAGTTATTTATTTAGGTGTGAGCAGAATCTATAAAGATATAATCTTATCGTATGTTATATATCGTAATATGACCAACTTTGAGAATTAGTCACAATCGTGAAAAACCTGAGTTGCGTAGCGCCGAGAGTGAAACCTCCGTAGAGTAGGCGTTTGGGTTACGAAATTTATAACAACTCAAAATATAAAACACACGACGGTATTTTTACTATGCGTTCATTGGAAAACTTTGCAAAATGAGTCATATTCGCAAGAGAAACTCAAAATCTCTGGAGCATGTGGTGCATGGGTGATGGGATATGAGAGCAGAAAAGAACGTCTTCTGAGACTCTAAGAGAGTGACAGGCTGGTTAAATGGAATGCCAATGGGCAGTTGGGCTGACGTTCAAGTTCCAATACTAAATCAAGGACAAAGCAGGATGGTAAGGTGCAGAAGCTTTTAAAGGTTGTATTTTTTTATGTATATATATTGTATGCTAGAAAAGTTATATACTAACGTTTGATTTGTACGGAAACATAAAAGAAAATAGATGCGCAAGAGCACATGGGGAGATCCCTTTGTCTTGTATGTATGTGTTCGTCGTTACTACTACTACTATCATCATCATTATTGTTATTGTTGATATTGTTTATTTTTTTTCGTTACTGATCTATGTGACCGTTTTTCTATTTTTGCTGTTTTCTTCATTTCTGTTTAGTAAAAAACATTTTCTCTTCCGCTAGTATATCTATCTTTGTGAGTGGGAGAGATATGCCCCCCAAGAAAGTATTGATCGGTAATTGTTGTATCTTAGTCTCCTAGACACTCCAATTCTTCAATCATGTCAGGTAATTGGTTCATTGGAACGTTGTTATAAACAATTTGATAAACTGCATCGAACAATGGAAACTCTTCTACCTTATTACAATGAGTCAACCACTCGTGGACTTCTTTACAAGTGATGACACCTTGGGCTGATTGACCGTTTAACAAATCTTTCTCAACCTCCAAGGCGCTTCTGCCTGTGACAGCCATATTTTTGGCGACTCTGACGTTTCTACCACCGGAACATGTGGTGATCAAATCAGCCACACCAGCTGATTCTTTGTAATAAGTTTCGACCTTGGATTCTGGGAAAAACATTTGGCCAAATTTAATGATTTCTGTTAAACCAACTCTTTGAATTGCTGCTGCTGCGTTGTTACCCCAACCCAAACCTTCTACAAAACCGCAACCTAAAGCAACGACGTTCTTTAAGGCACCGGCAATGGAAATACCCGCGACGTCTTCGATGACCGAGACGTGGAAGTATGGTCTGTGGAATAATACTTTTAAAACCTTGTGATCAACATCGTAACCTTCACCCTTGAAGTCATCTGGATATTGATAAGCAACAGTAGTTTCAGACCAATTCTCCTTAGCAACTTCTGGGGCCAAATTAGCACCGGATAAGGCACCACAGGCAATCCCTAAATGCTTGGTTACGTATGAAGATAATAATTCTACACCTTCTGGACCTACTTCAAAACCTTTTAAACATGATATCGCTCTGGCAGTAGGTTTTATATTTCCTTTTAATTGTTGAACAATTCTTGGCAAGAATTGATGAGGGATGTTGAAAACAATAATATCCGCATTTTTGGAGGCTTCGACAATGTCTGGGTTAGCCACTAAGTTAGCTGGCAACTTGATGTTTGGTAAATATTTGACATTTTCATGTTTCGTATTAATTATTTCCGTCAAGTTTTTCCCATCAATCTGCTCCTCATAAACCCACATATCGACACGTCTGACAAACAAATGTGGATTCAATTCTGTATTTTCCGCTACAACCTTGGCAATCGTAGTACCCCAGTTTCCCGAGCCAATCACAGTCACCTTGAAGGGATCTCTCTTTAGGGTCAAGTTCATGGCAGAAGTATTCCTCCTGATAGGGGAATGGTTTGATTGCTGTATAGTGTTTGTTGTTTGCATTAGTCTATCTGTGGCAGCCATTGCAGTGTTTGATCAACGTACGGGTGTATGGGCTTATACTTATTTAAGTGGCTATACAACGTGAGAAAGAATTATTCTGTTATTTCAATTTTCATCTTGCGCAACAGAAAGAACAAGTATTCACACACATATACATTTACACATGCCTATATATATATCTATAACGTGCATGACACATAACTGACAGACGTGCAGTTCACGATTTTAGTGAAGATCAGATCAGCACACTCTCCAACTATCTCGATAACAAGATTAAGGATATTTATAGGATTGAGGTCTTGCAGAAGATCTGATTGTGTGAGATTTGCGATAATTGGGCTTTGGGAATTGGGAATGGCAGAGCAGCCCATACGCTGCGAGAAAAGCATATGCGCGCACGCTTATGGTGTCGTCGTTTCTTTTTTTTCTCGTTTTGTTCGTGCAACGTTGCCTCCTCTTTTTTTCCCTGAATGGGAAGTCCCTCTCGCCAGAACTGTGAAGCGCGTGCACAAAAGAGGGGGAGGGGCGACGAGGCCCATAAATCAGAGTTACATTTTTTTGAACAAATGCCGGAAACCGGATTTTGGTCACATTTCTGCAATCTCCGGGGCATGTCGCACAGTGGGTCACTCGACGTTCTGTCATTGTTTTAGTAGCGAATGACATAGCGACGGCTGCATGTGACCTCTGGCTCTCGGTCCCCGCTGTTGTCTTTTCGCAGGCTAACCCGGTCACGCGGGAGAGGCCGGCTCAAAGCGAACTTCCTGTAAATGAATGACTATTATTAATTTTTGCGGTTTTTACTGGAAGCTAGCGCTGTCGCCGGACTGCGTGTTCGGCGACAGCGGCAAACACAACAGAGCAGTGGAGGAAAAAGTGGCCATGGCGATGGGGAGGCGATGCTCGTGAACAGGGTTCTATGGCAACGTCAGATATCGAACAGCTCTGTCGCCTGATCCTTGATGTACTGTCTCTGTAACTTTTTGATTATGTTTTCTTCCAGGATGTTGGTCGACGAGGAGGGTGGTGTAGTTGCCAGTTTAACTATGTTGTTTTTTATGGTGCTGCAGTTTTTATTGAGGACAGCGACTGTTTTTTCGCTCATCTGAAGAAGAGTGCTCAGCTTGTAGCGCTCTGTTTCATTTTCTAGTAGGTTTGACATTAGCAGCAGTTTGTCGACCAGTTTCACGTTGCTGGCTTGCAATTGTCGGTTGTAGACTTTGTTCAATTGACTGGAGAGTTTCCACTTTTCCTCGAGGTTCTGGTTAGCATTGGCCAGGAAAAACTCCAGAACGGTTGCAGCGACAGCTGTTTTCGTGTCATTTTCAAGCAGGCTGTTGATGTATCCGTCTTTTGTTGCCGCGTCGCTTGAGAACAGCAGGTTCATTCCCTGGATTTCTTCCTTTAGGGCTATCAACTCGGCGACATACTCGGATTGAGTTGAGAGATCAACGTCAACAGCATTTAACGCGTTGTACAATTGTGCTACCTTTACGTTATGGAAGAGACCTCTATCCAGTACACTGATAATGTACTTGTAGCCGATGCATAAAACTTCGGGCAATGTTTCGTCGGTCACTGTATCACAGACTTCCATATAATCCTCTGCGTTGTTGTCTTCATCATCCTCTTTTTGTCTTATGAAATCGTCGTTTCCGTTAGTTTCCTCTTTAAATGATGAGATTGCTTCGTTATACGCAATGATCTCTTTCTGAATTATAATAATCAATTCATCTAAAATTATCATCATCTTTTCAGTGATGGACAGAACTTCGTTATCATCAATGTTCTCGTAGAGTTCCTGGTTCTCCATGTATAGCAAATAGCACGTAATTAAATTATAATCGAAATCCCATGTTCTTATATCTTGGTAATCCGTGTAAACTTGTTCAAAATTCTTGATGGTTTGAGGTAGTGGTATAACAATTTTATCTATATTTGCAGGCATATTTTCCATGCTGTAATATTTTAATAAGTTCATGCCGTATTCGTTGGAAACGTATTCAGAATAAATTACTAAAGGGATTCTTGTCATATTGAATTTGATATCATATGAACATTTGCGATCTCCGCCATTTTCAAACAATTTCGTTCCCTTCTCATAGGTTTCAAATGCCAATAAGTAATTAGTCAATGCTTTCCGGATGTCTGTGCTAATCCATCTCTCACCTTGTTGCTCATAATCAATTCCTTCCAGGTAGTAATCTTGCTGTGTGATTAGTTCACGTTTTTTCTTATTTTTTTTGGAGTTGATATTAAACATATAGTATTTTATTTTGCCTTCAATTGTACTTTTTTGATATTATATTTTCTAGACAAGCTCTATCAAACAGACAAACTGACAAGTACACATTCATGGACTTGTCTAAATACAATAGATACGGTTTGCAGTCACAAGCATCTCATCACAGGTATTCAATTCACTTGTAGGTTGCAATAATTTTTCACTTTATTAGAACAGTCTGAAAAGGGGATTTCCATTCCGCGTTCAGGAACTTGAATGTTTTCATTGCACGTGAGGTATAAAGTTTGGTACTTTTGATTTAAATTGCGATGAGATATATGATGATAAAAAATGATTGTCACATCATTTTTATATCATCATATTTATTTTAAGTTGGTGTCTTAATAAATAATCTTTACAAGCATTAATTTTCTATACACAATAGTACTGTATTTCTAGGAACATATTGATGATTGGTAGAGTTTAAATATAAATTATATACTGCTTTATTTTTTTTTCCAAAAAATGGAATCAATTGCATTGCTTCTAAGAGTAACCTTAATTAATGATAAATTTACATTGTATCTTCACGATGGATCTGTGTTGTCGCATATAGTTTTGAATAAATCCGATGAGAAGATAGAATTTTACAATTCGAAAATCATTATCACTTTGTTGTTGAAATATTTCAATATTGAATTATCGTTGGACAAACAGCCATTTGATTATAATAATATTCATCATCAGAAATTAATATTTGTGTCATATTTATTCAAAGATAACATGTTACAAGAACTGTCTCCAGTAAGTTCGAACATTTTCAAAAATTTTATAAAAACAAAAAATACAGATATGCTAAATATCTTCGAGTATTTATTATCGATTAATTCAAATCCTAATAATGCATTTATTTTTGAGAGAATACTTACAGATATGCCGGAAGAATTAATTGATATGTTAAAAACAATTGAGGCAGAAAAATTGTCTCTCTCTAGAAAGAGAGAGTTTGTAGAAGAAGTAGAGAAAGATCTAGATGACATTAATGAATTAATTGAAACTTCCTCAGATAATGATACCGACCTGACTAACGAATCATTATACAGTACTCCGAAACAATACCAGCAAAAAATAAGAAAACTTGAATTTTATAAACCAGTAAAGTACACTATAGAGACGATAAAAACATTATTACCATATCCTCAAATAAATACTAAACAAACCAAAAATGGTAAATTAATAGCCATGTTTCCAACATATTTTGATAATATAGAATTATTGAAGAATACTAAAATTCACCTGTTTTTCATTCCTGATGAAATGAAAAGTGAACATAAAAGATCATTACCTAATTATGAATTAAAGCCAAATATTAATTGTATCGAATTAATTATGTCAGTAAGAGAAATGCAACAAGTCTTTGGAAAAATAGAAGATTCTAAATCATTAAAAACAATTACCTTTAATAAAGATTCAATAATAGATTTTCAACTTATGAAAATTGTTTACAAGAATAATTTATATTCAGCAATTTGGAAATTAAAGAGATTTAGAGTAAACTCTAAAAAGAAAATTAAGACAAAAACTACGAAAAAGAATGCTTCCTTTTTAAATAGTATAGTTTCAAAATTTACTCCAGGCACAGAAGCTGATAATTTAATTGATATTAATTCTAGCAGTGTAAAACCAACTCTACAACAATCTGATCCTATATTACAGTTTAGTGGACTTGTTTTAAAACCTGGTGAAACGAAATATTTTCAAATTTATTGCCTTTTACTGGCATGTTCAGATGAAAGTCACTCATTTCTTAAGCTGACTGTCACTGACTTTACCAAAAATAAGATGATACAGCAAAAATACTTAATTGATAAATTTTTGATCGACTATAATAATAAAATTGATGATAATGAAGGCATTAGGCTTATAATGTATCCAAATGTATTCAAACTATTCAACGAAAAAGTGAAAAAAATTTACAATAAAGAAATAAAGGATATGTTTATTGGAACTTCCAAAAATTTATCTGATAAAGGTATACTTTGTAAAATGACAATAAAAGCCAATCTTTATTCAGACAAATTAAATGCAATTGTAAGAGAATGTGAACCTTTTACAGTGGATGATTTTGTTACTTTGGAAAACCATGAGAATTTTTATTTAGAAAAATTGTATGCAAATACCTTGTCAAGAATAACACATTACTCACAAAGATTCGTTTTAGATTATTATAAAATATGCTTCCCTTTTATCTTAAATAATTTAAAACTTGCATTGAATTTGCCAGTGAAAAAAAAGGTCCCGATATTGAATGCTAACTTATCAAATAATAATAATAATAATCCTGGGAATAAAAATAATATCATAGAATCTGATGATGATTCAGACTCTGATGAAGAATCAAACTCTGACGAAGATATCGAAACAGAATTTCAAGAAGAAAATAGAGGAGATTATGATAATGACTTTGACCCCGATAATGATTCTAATGAAGCCGATTATACTATATTTGATGATACATCTTCTGAAATATTAAACTCTCGATTTGTCGAAGAAACCAATATATATAAATTGAATCAAATGCCTTTAGCTGATAAACAGATTTACATTATGAAAACTGAATTAGTTAATGTCGATTGCAATAAATTTTATTTCGAGTTTTTTTTAAGATCAGAGAACAATAAGAATAACTTTGTTGATCCAAGAGAGACAATTAATGTTATAATAAATCCCACTAAACGATTAAAAAGATTTTTTAATTTAACAGAAGCAGAATCAAAACCAGATAAAATTTTACAAAGTATTAATAGTAGATATTCCAGCGATATCAAAAAAATTATTAATCAAACATTTACATTTAAATTAAATAGAACATATATCATGTTATCTAAACATGTAAAGCTTCTTACTTGGAGTTTAGTTGGATGTACTATGGAAGAATTAAATTCTTTAAACAGAAATAATACTATTAAAGTTAAATTAGAAACATAAAAGTAAATGTTCTATTTTGAGGTTTGTGATATAAAGTTAAAATGATAATAACCTTTACGGACTTTTCTTGTTTTTTTTTTTGTGGGGAAATAAGGAAAATCTTTCTTTACAAGTGAAAACGTATATAAATAGATAATAATAAATTAAATACCACAATGTAACCACTATTTATAAATAACAAATATATTTATATAATAATCATTATAGACAAACAATCAATAAATATTATATAGTGATGAGCGCCCAAAGGTACGAATAACTTAATTAATATTCCTTCTATTAAAATAGAAGCGATTCTAGAATATTTTAATACTAACAAACAAACTTTAATATGTTTTACTTTGTCCTTATAAAACAAATTGAATGAAATATATTTCTAATAGAAATAACCATAAACAAGAAACAAAAAAAGATGATATTGAACCTCCCTGGAAGAAGTATGATCGCATTCTGGGAGGAGGACAAGGTGTCAGTGAAGAGCCCAGTTTAATATTAAAACAGAAGAAGGATCACTTAGAAAGTCAAGTCAATACAAGTGAAGAATATGCTAAGAATAAAAGCAATACCAATGATTATGACGAAAAGTTAAAGTATGAAAGGTACAGAGTGAATATCCCCGATCCTAATATGTAAAACTCGTTTGTGATACCCTAATTAACATGAAACATTTTCCTAAAAGTACAAAATCTGTATCAATAGATCTAAAAAAAAACCCTAGTTTAAGTAAAATTAAATCGACTAAACTATATATTCATTTATCTATAGTGAGTTTTGCTTAAAATATTATGAATTTCTTTACAGTTAAGTATTCTATTTTATATGTATTTTCGATGTTTTTTTTTTTTTTTTTTTTTTTTTGATTTACATATCATGATTAGCCGCTGTTAATCGTTTGATAAAATAACATCATGAATCACATATAAAAGTCCCTCTGATAATAACAAAACTATTATATCCTTCTCATGAAGTGGGTTATAAACGTTGTTTGTATCTCTGAAATTATTTGCAAGGTAATTCAAATAAAAAACTATAGTAGATATGGTCAAAGAAAGCAAAGGCAAAGATAAATACAAAAATGATATAGATAATGGTGATGGGGTTTTTATGTTAAAACAAAATAAATTGAAGAAAAGAAGCTCCAAATCAAAATTCATGGAAAAGAATAATCCTTCAACATCTGATATTTCGAGAAAAAGTTTAAGAACAGAAAAAGTTTCTTCAAAAAAGAAGGATTCTTCTAATAATATGGTCGATGTTACCACACAAACTCCACAATTATTACAGGTCCAACTTGACAATAATTTTGGCTTATTTGGAGGAGCCAGCAACTATAAAGCTTCATCTCTGTCACAACGGTCATTTTACATGAATGATGATCAGATCAGTATCAAAAGTTTGAGTCCATTATGTCCCAATGAAGACAGGGACAAGACTGATACAACAGGCGAAAAACTAAGTATCGAATCGAGAGCTTTAGAGAACGTAAGAACTACTTCGAATACAGAAGAAGAATCAGAAGATGAAATTAATGAAAAGGATATTACTTTGCTTTTAACAGATATTGATAAGCTAATTCAAAGAATGACAGTTACAGCAAGAAAATTGCTCCCAATAGAACCTATCGATACCAAGAGTTATCATAGAAATACAGTACCATCTTGTTGTTTTGAACATGATTTATTAGAATGAAATGAATTATGTTAGTTAGACATCAACAAGTGACGCCAAAAAAAAATAATGAAATGTCACAAAATGTTTGGCTTTAATAATCTTAAAATAACTTCAGGTCTACTGGCAACATGCAAATGGCAATACTCTGCTTAAATATGGAAAATTATGCTTATGTTGCAATTCTTCTTATTTTAAACTAAGGAGTATTGATGGGTTAAAAAAGTTAAAATTTACAGTACAAATATGGAATATGCTCACATTAACCACTTCTAAGACCAACAACAATTTTGTTTGATTTGATTGGGGAACATTAAGCGTAAAGAATATTGAATCACATACTACTAATCCAAATAATTTTTTACTCAGAAGTTGCCGTGCAGACCAAATACTAAATTGAGTAAGCCATTCGCTTAAAATTCAAAACAGTTCGTAGGAATTTTCTATACATTAAAATAATACTAGAAAATGTTTTTTGAAACAAAATAGAAAATTAACTAATTGCTTATACTGGAAACTAAAAAAATAGTGAATAAAAATTTTATGGCATGGTATGGCATTTAAGCTTACCTACCAAAAAAAATATAATGACCAGCACTGTTCAGGTTTAGTAAGTTTGACAAATGAAAGATATTGGGAGCTTATTTTTGTTATCCATTGCTCTCGGTTACTAGTTCATACAGTAGGCGAAAAAAGAAAAAAAAAAAGAAAAAAGAAAAAACAACAACAATAACACAAAACTGCAAGAGGCAACAATAGTTATGCGCTAACGGTAAAAGAAGACGAAGAAACCTAGTGCTCGCCATAAAAAATATCGAGATACAAACTGACTGAAGTATTTCAAATTGTCGACTAAAATATAGTTATAACAGATTATGCAAGAGGAGCATACATTTTTTTATTTCAATATATAAACAATGATCAAGATACACGTTAATTTAAAACAGTGATACATGGAGCAAACATTTTTTAGTCAATGCTCTTTATCATTTTGAGAAATACATGCAACGTTTCGGATATATACTACAAAGAATATACTAATCCTACTGTTAATAAAATGAGCATATCACATGTCAGAGATGCATATTCTCAGTAACAAAAAATCATATAACAAAGTAGCCACGTCTTGTAACTACGTGTATTTTGTGAAGTTCATGGCTTTCTTGATGTTTTTATGCTAAATAAACACTTTTGGTCTACTTAGCAACTGTTAACTTGCAGTGATACCAACCCAATAATTCTACGGCACATGCTAAATATACTTACTTATTTATACCATTTTTCTTGACTTAAGGGTAAAAAAGACAGATCGTACTTACAATTGCTAGCCTGTGATTCTAGCCTTTGTTGTAATCACGATCAGTCCATTCCTCTTCTCAGTTTCTTCGTTTCTTATTGTTTCCATTTCATTTTCTTCTAATCGATATACACCAACACGTACTTTACACGCATATATTAGGATTTATTTAGGCTCTTATTTAAGCATATATTTATATCATTTTCTACGAACATTTCCCAGTTTAAAGAAAATTAAAATTCGAAAATATAAAAAAAAGTATTAAAAAAACAATAACAACAATAAATCCATAATCGACGGACTACCAAAATAAACAAGGTTTTTTTATTATAATAATACCAAGTACTCGTTAATATTAGATACCTTTTAGTTGTATTATTAACGGAAATACATAGTAAACAGATTTGAATTTGCAAAAGTTGCAAGGCATTCAGCGGAAACTGTTATAAGTTAGCAAGAATCAAAAAAATTGCATATAAAGTTAGATTTACCTTATTTACAGCGTGAATCTTCGACTAACAACTAAATAAAACGAGAGAAAAGAAAATAATATAAAAGGTCATTGCTACTTTATCTTATTATTAATTTGCAATTAGTTCTTTATCAAGAAAGAACGAGAGTTTACATTCAAGATAAAAAAACAACTGTTTAAGCCGAACAACAACAAACGAAAGAGGAAATAGATAAAAAAGAAAAAGAATTACTATAAAATAATTCTATCATATTTTATTTTCGAACCTTTAGAAACGATTATTATTTTTAGACATGTCAGTCATTAGCAGTAACTCTCCAAGCATGCCAAACACACAAGACCTCTCATTACAAGAACAATCTAATGGTCTTTCAAATGAGATGCTAAACCCATTGCAGTTAGACTCGATGTTACAGACATTAAACCTTGGTAATAATGGGATGACATCAATTAATAATGACTTTTCGTTATTGAACTCACAGAAAAAGGTTTTTGAATTGAGATTAAGTGGGTTACCAAGTGATTTAACCGACAGAGAAGCCTATGCTATGTTTGCACTTGCAACTGGCACTATTTCTGTTGAGTTGAAAAAAGAAACAGATGGCTCTGGCACCGGCAAAGAGTCTGTAGTCGTTGCTAAATTTGATTCTTTGCCATTAGTTTCTCAATATGCGGCTACCATAAATTCTAAAACTTCAATACTAGGATCTAGCTTTGTTTCAAAAGTAAAAGTAGAAATTATTGATTCGTCTACAAATGAACGTTTATCTGTTCCTAAAATATATCAATCACCAAATACAATTAATTCGATTAATACTAATGGCGAGTTCATGAACACATTTTCAGTTCCACAGAAGTCTAGATTTTCATTTAGTACTAATTTTTCCAATGAAAATGAAAATCATTTGTCTATGCCTCATAATCTATCTCAACCTGATCTTAACGTTCATTCTGGGATTCCTCAAAGTGAAGCAGGTAAGAACTTTTTACTCCAGGGCAATGATGAAATCAATGATAGCATCTGGGGTTCTAACAGTATTTCATCCCTAATGAATGGATTTAATAATGGTACCCGTTCATCTGCCGGACAAATTGATTGGGCTAGTTCTGCAGGTAAAAATGCCAATACTTTGATATACATGCCAAGCGGAATTAGCTCTAACATTGCTCCTTCCCATTCAATGGATTCATTACCCCATGGACAAGGTGTCCCATTACTTCAGCAAACTAACAACAATATTTTATCATCAAATCAAAATCAAGGAAATTTTGGTATTGGTATGCCGGTTTCTAATAATACTAATATACGACCAATAACAGCAAATCCAATTCCGATCAAAGCTGTTGGTATGAACACAACGCCTACAAAAATCCCTCCCTTCAAATCAAACATTTCCACCACTTCTTCTACACCTGTAAATACTGATTCAAAGGATGTTCGTAGTAATTCAACTAGTTCGAATACTCCTCAAAAATTTTCCATTAGATCATCTGCTGTAAAAGATGCTAATAATACAAGAATTTCTGGATCTTCAACACCTTCTTACTCTAACAATTCAACTGGCATAGTTGGTATTTCACAAGCTGATCTATCGTTGCTAGCACGCGTTCCACCACCAGCAAACCCTGCTGACCAAAATCCTCCATGTAATACTTTGTATGTTGGTAATTTACCACCAGATGCTACGGAGCAAGAATTAAGGCAACTGTTTTCTAGTCAACCAGGTTTTAGAAGGTTGTCTTTCAGAAACAAAAATAATAATGGCAATGGACATGGACCAATGTGTTTTGTTGAATTTGATGATGTAAGCTTTGCTACAATTGCTTTGGCAGAATTATATGGTCGTCAATTACCAAGACCTACAGCAAGTAATAAAGGCGGTATCAGATTAAGTTTTTCTAAAAATCCACTTGGTGTTAGAGGCCCTAAATCAAGACGCTCTGGGAACACAGGTGCAAGTTCTAATAATAATAGTACAGCTTCATTTAATAATACACCATCTAATAATACAGACTCAAATTTAGGTGGTAATTACAGCTATATACTAGGATATACTAAAAACTGAGTCCCGATAGCATTTCATCATGTAATTAATAATTCAATGCGCAAAAGTAAGAAATCATTTTAAGGACAATTAAATAAATAAGAGCATAGGAATAACGATAAAAGGATGTTCTCTTTAACTTTATTCTTCTTGTGTTTCTCAAATATTGAAGCTTTGCACTATTCATATGCTTGCATTATTTGATTTGTCCTCAACCATAATTTGCCTAGGTCATATTATCATTATCAATTAAATCAATTTTGTTACCAACTCTACATACCTGTAACTATATCCAATCATAAAGAATATCGCATTTTTTTCGTAAAACTAGGCAACAATTTAATTTAGCATAAAAATACTATATAATAAAATAAATACTTGGTCCTTAAGTGTGACCATTTTGAAAAATATATAACCTATTGATTCTACTCTATAACTGGAAGCATGTTTTCTAAGCGTGTTTAACAGTATATTGTTAATATGTTACGATATATATTATGTGATCTTTGTTTAATCTATTGCGCCATTATAGTATAATATATATATATATATATCTTTATTATTAAAGGGAAGTCAAACAAAACGAAGTTAAAAAATTAAAATTTGAAAATAAAGTGAAAAATTTTTGAAGCTAGAACAAAATATGAAATAATTTGATAGTGTGGTTATATATTAAGATTATAATAACGTGTAGTCTGTGTTACTGATCTAATTTACAAAAACTAGTGCTTAATAATTACTTATATTTTTACGAATTGTGGAATAAGAATTTTTATTATGTTTAATTAATTTGTAATTTTTAAGTGAATATAGGAGGACCTATAAAAACTCACAGAAGTTAAGTTTTTTTCGAGTTGTTTTGATAAGGACAATATAAACTGCCTCAAAATATAACTAAAGACTAAATTAACGAGTAGCTATGGATGATCTTGATTTTTCATCATTAACCACCCAGCTGAAAAATTCCATTGGTGTTATTCATCATCAGTCCAGATCAGATATTTTCATTATTAGAGCATATAAATTGATATCACAAAGTTCTGTTGTCAATGGTCATAACATGCAAAGCGTTATTAACTCACCGCAAACTTCAACCACTACCCCTGCTTCTACAAATAGTAGTTTGAATAATATCGGATCAAAAGGAATGGCTGCATCAGATGCCGAGAATAATCATAGCATAAATAGTAATAACAGCAATACTGGTGGTGTAACAAATTCTCTAGCTAACGTTAATGCCCAGTACACAAATGTTTTCATAAAGTTGGCAAAATTATATAATATAATAATTTCAATTGGATCAATTGGTGACAGGTCATCTTCTCCAAAGTCATCCATGGAATTGTACCAAAGATTTAAACAGATAATTAAAGAACTTGACTTGAGTTACGATGTCAGCCCGTATGCACAGTATTTCACAAGAATAGACGATGGTATATGGCAAATTAAAGAGGATAGAGAACTGCCTAATGATCGATTATGGCAATCTATAACAATTGCAATTTTATCCATATATGATCCAAGAACAGGTCAAATAATGTACCAGAATCGTAACCATTTTGGAAATAAAAACGATAGTAATAATAATAGTCCGAATAATACCTTTTCGAATGGTAACTCTATTAATTCAAACAACAATTCAAATAATAATGGAATGAACAATAATAACAACAATAGTAATACTAATAGTAATAGTAGTAGTAGTGGTGGTAATAGTAATAGCAGTAATAGTGTTAATAATGCTAACAATAACAACAACAACAACAATACTACTACTAATAATAATAATACTAATAATAATATCAATAATAATAATAATAACAATAATAATAATAATAATAATAATAACAGTAGTAGTAACAATAGTAATAATAACAGTAATGAAAGGAGTAATGGCATCAAAAATACTAATGAGAATAATAATAGTACCAACAACGACAATAACAATTCTGGTAATAACAATGTGAATAATAATGTGAATAATAATGAAAAGAATAGTACAAATAATATGAGAACAGCTACAACCAATAATTCTCCAAGCAACTTAAATAATGAAAATATTAATGACAATAATGATAACATTAGAAAAAATGGAAACAATAACAACATCAACAATAAGAATGTTGGTAACCCAACAATTAATAGTATGTTGATGGATGCATCTCTACCTCAACAATTACAAAAAAGATTACAATCTATCAGCCAAGGTATGAATTCAAGGTCCTTAAACGGTTACTATACACAACCAACAAGTCCTGGTGCTTATGCAGGATTTTCTTTCAATCAAACTGAAGTTGACCCAAGTTCACAGTTGAACTATCATGATCCTGGAAATGTAAGTATTTGGAAAAGGAAGTCATTGAGTTCCTTAGATGTCGATAGCTTAGATGATGTTGCTGTGGAGGAATTGTTACAATTAACTTCTGGAAACAAAAAGCAAAAAACCAATTATGGAAATGAAAATCCAAATGATTCTAATTCGAATGGAGTCAACGTTATGAATTTCACCGATGGATCAGGTAATCCAATTTTTGTTAATGATATTGGAAGCAACGAGTACAATAATCCTAATTCTTTAGAGGATAATCAGTCTACAGCTAGTCATGAAAGTAAAGGTAATTTCAGTAATACAGTGAAGTCTCTAAAGTCGAAGAGCAGGACGAAGAATTCAAGAACGGGAGCAACATCACGTAAGGGTAAGAATATTAAAAATAATAATAACAACGAAAGTATTGAGATGAATAATAATATTGATTCAAATAGGATGCAGACTGATATAGTCTCTGATAATATGGCAAAGCAAGTAGTAAGTACATATAATGCATTGATACTTGAGAAGGACCAGCGTATAATTCAATTAGAACGTGAATTGGAATTACAAAGGCAAGAAACTCAATGGCTAAGGAAGATGCTAATTGAAGACATGGGTTGTATTAGAAGCATGTTAACAAATATTAGAAAATAGTTAGACATTATGTACTTAATTCTTAGGAATATATTTATGGATAAAATTTATTTCTTTTCCTTAATTATTCGTGGATTACTATAAGTATTCAAATGCTTCATTAATGTAAGCTTTTTTATTTCACTATTCAAACTATATTATGTTATGGCTTCTTGTAAATTAAAAGGGTTGTGTTTAATAATAAAGCTTTCTTATCAACGTATGCAATTAAAAAGTATAATAACTAACAGGTTACCCGAATGGTTCTTTTATTATTTAAGGTTGTAAAGTATATAAAACTTACTAAAGACACTCAATTCCCTTTTCTTTAAAAGGTTATCTAAATTATTTTATTTAATAAACCCTTCATTTGATTGTACTTCATACTAAAATATTGGAAAATCGTGAAATAAAACCGCATTAACAAAGTCATAACAGTATATTCAGACAATACCATCTAATGTCAAAATTATTTACATTATCTTCAAAGCTAGCTGCTCAGTTAGATCAAGAATTGATGGGTCCAAAAGTGGGGTTCACCTTACAGCAATTGATGGAATTAGCAGGCTTTAGTGTTGCCCAAGCTATCCAAAAAGAATATGGTATCAATAATTTTAACAAGAATAAAAAAGTACTAGTTATTGTTGGGCCTGGTAATAATGGGGGTGATGGGTTAGTCTGTGCAAGGCATTTAAAGTTGTTCGGGTACAATCCTGTTGTTTTTTATCCCAAGAGAAGTACAAGAACAGAATTTTATGGACAGTTAGTAAAACAATTAGAGTTCTTCAATGTTCCTATTTTAGGAGAAACAGATGACTGGTTGCAATACTTGCAACCTGAAGAATCGATATGCATTATCGATGCGATGTTTGGATTTAGCTTCAAACCACCTCTTAGAGAACCTTTTGGTAAAATAATCAATGAGTTAAGTAGAGTGGACAATAAGGCCCCTGTGGTGTCGGTAGATGTTCCCAGTGGATGGGATGTTGATAAAGGCCCCATTTCCGAAACATACATTACCCCATCTCTGTTAGTATCATTAACCGTCCCAAAACTATGTAGTGAACATATTAATACCAAAAAAACCATTCATTATGTAGGAGGTAGGTTTATTCCACACGATTTTGCTCAAAAATATGGCTTTGAAACCTTCAACTACCCATCCACAGATCAAGTAATGAAACTTTGATGAGACAGAAACAAAAAACTATAAACCTAAACTGTATTCACACATGCACACATACACACACACATATCTGTATAACTTTTATAACCAGAATTAATCACGTCCTTGTTGCTTTACTGATATCTTTTTATACCAACTCATCGCATAATTTGTTACTGTATGACACGAAATATCTTGCACGCTTTTTTCCAAAGTTTAAAAATCGCAAGAAATCGAAATTGTCCATAATACAATGGATGGTCAATAATGAAAATTGAAGATTATATAGTATTGTTTATTAATAAATAACATATTAAAAACTTATATAAAGTTTTAGGAAGCAATTATTATACTATTTGCTAGTGTGTGTATATATTTATCGTTATAGTTGTTCTTCTTTTACTAAAAGGAAACAAGCTGAAGAGCATAAACACGAAAAGATATAATCATTGGATAAAGAAAAATTTTGATATATCATTCATTTGTGATTAAATTTCTAAGAATACACCTTATTGTTATTGTTGTAAATATATTGTGCAGATTTGCAACTGCATAGATAGAGTACGGGCAGGAAGTTGACACAATCGGCATTCCTCATGACTGTAGCTACCAGTACAAAATCTGTAGATAGTGGTCTCGTCCCGATGAAAGGTGTTGATTATGTAAATAGTTCCAACGATGGAACTAAACAGACGATGGTTCCTTCTACGATTAAAAATACTGAGCCAAAGAGAGTTAAAGTCTATATTTTGGAGAACAGTGAATGGAAGGATACAGGAACTGGGTTTTGCATGGGAACTTTAACTGTGGAGATGGGGAAAGTCAATAATGAATCTCAGTCTAAAAATGATACAACGTCCGAAAAAAATGATAAGGGAAATAACCAAGATTATAGTGATAGTGACGAGAAGAATATGATAAAATCAGCTTATCTTGTTGTGAATAATGAAGAAGTTCCAGACACCTTGCTACTGAAATCTAAATTAGAGGGAAATATAGAATATCAAAGACAAGAAGAGACTTTGATTGTTTGGAAAGATGTATCTGGGAGAGATATTGCATTAAGTTTTGAGGAAAGTGTAGGTTGTGACGCCTTGTGTGAATTTATTATTCAAGTGCAAAAAAATGTCGAACCAAAAATATCACTAGTTGCAGTTAAAACCAATTTAGATGGAATGGGTTCGGTACACGAAATGATTGCTGGGCCTGTTTCTTTGCCTTCGAATGAGTCTCAACAAGATAAACAAACACTTTTAGGGTCTTTGAAGATATTAAATGAAAATACTTCTTTTGATTTTCTGAAAACACAAACAGTAGAATTTATTCTACAAAATAACTACATTAGTACTTTGATAAACGTCTTTTCTAATGCTGAAAAGGAGAAGTTAACTTTTGATATATTAATAATTAGTAACATCATAAAAACTTTGATATTATATAATCAAAGAGATATCATTGAACAATTAGTTGATGATGATAATATCATGAGTGTGGTCGGTATTCTTGAATATGACACTGACTTTCCTACTTTAAAAGCTAATCACAGATCTTATTTAAAGGAAAATGGACCAACCTTCAAAGAAGTGATAGCCTTTGAAAATGAAGAACTGAAAACTATTATCAAAAAATGTGTCAGACTGCAATTTCTAAAAGATGTCGTGCTTGTACGATTTTTAGATGGCCGTCATTTAGATTTAATATTAGACATAATATTAGATTTACAATTCTGCATTATTGAATTTCTAAAACAAGATGTATTTTTAGATGAATTAGTCGGTTTATATAGCGAAGAATCTATTCTCAAACATAATACTGAAGAAGATAAAGTTAGGAGAAAAGATGGAATCAAGCTATTACATCAATGTGTACAAATGACAATAAATTTGGCAAAAATGAGCAAGTGTTTATTTTATAAGACCTTAGTGGAGAAGGGGTTATTTAAAGTCATTAATTATGCTTTTAACAATGAAACTGACGATAATATTAGGATAATGTCTACTGATATGATAATTACTATAATTGAGCATGATATTTTACTAATCCATTACGTCCAAAATAAACAAATTCAACCCTTAAGTAATGAAAATAAGCCAAATGACACCAATGTACCAGATAGCGACATTACACTTTTATTAATTCTTTCTCAGATACTATTGCAGGATAAAAATCCAGGATTAAAAGAACAGGTTATGCAAGCCTTATATACTTTGCTACATCCCGAAGAATATATGGGAGATACTTATGATCTAACGGATGAGGGTTATAATGACAATGTTGGTGGTAATAATATGGCAAGTAAAATTAATTATAATGTAGAAACCTCGGCATTGGTATCTGATGACAAATATGGAGAATTTCATGAAAGAAATGAATTAAGCGAATCTACTACATTTCATATAAAAGAGTACTTTAAGCATTTCTACCAAAAAGTAGCACCAACATTGTTTGAGCCATTACTAGATCCTAACTATATTTTAAAGATTACCGATTTCCAGTCTCAATTATTACTAATCCATTTAATTAAATTGCTATGTTTTCTATGTACGGAGCATGACCGTGGTATCTCTAGACAATTTGTATTAGAAAATGGTATATTGAATAACATTTCAAAATTAGTGGAAGGAAATTATTCAGTTCAGTTAAAACTGACTGTTTTAAAGTGTTTCAAAAATATAATTTCATTAGATGACGCATTCTATCATAGATATTTGATTACAAATTCGTTGTACGATCCAATCGTAAAATTAACCATGATGAATTTAGTTCAGGATAACATAATGAATTCCAGCATTCGTGATTTTTTCAAGATTATATATTCAAACTGCAAAGCTGTGGAACTTTCAAATAGTCTAAATGAAGACGATGATGCAACCTTAGATTGTGATTCAAAATTCAAGAAGACAAATTTCATCCTTTTGAACAACCACTTATTTCAAAAGTTTCCTCAAGAGCTGGCGCAAGCAAAAGAATATATTGATATTATCAAAAAATTGGAAATAATTAGAGAGGCATATATTGCAAATGAAACAGAAGAACCAGCAACTGAACTAGATATCAGTGACAATGACATCACTTCATATGAGGATAAGTACCCATGAATATGTAACTTTAAACTAACACCATATTATTAAAATAAAAAATTTAAAAAAATAAACAGAAAGGCAGAAAACAAAAGAACAAAGAAAAAGGAAGTAAAATGATTTTTAATTCAGAACACAAACTAAATAACAAATTACTCGCATTTATACCAAATATAACTCGTATATAAAACCTACAACATTAAAAAAAATATATACATGTATTTTTATTTTGATGCCCATTTTATTGAATTCAAACACAAAGAGTTCAGAGCTCAATGTAACTATCGATAAATCTAAAAAGAACCGAGAATCTTGGATTTTAGCAACACCAACTATAACATTCATCTTCTCATCTTGGAGCCATTAACGTCTTCTAATATCTTTCACAATTAAATCTATTAATTATTACTACCCGACTTTTATTACTGGTCTTTAAACTCATCGGTTCCGGTGTAACGTCGTTTTAAGACAAAAAAAACTTGTAACACCAAAGATCTAATTTAATGGTATTCAGATCAAATTTTATTTTACTTTCTATATTGATGGTTTAAAGATTAAAATATATGCTTTGTTAAGAATAAACTCAGAAAATAGGAAGATAGGAAGATAGGAAGATAGGAAGATAGGAAGGTTCAAAGTTTGGAAGTTCTTATTGTTTTTATTGTTTTAAAGTTGCATTTTTCTTTGTTTTAGTTATAGTGATTATTTCTATTTAACAATAATAGAAAAAAATAGTGGAATAGTATTGAGGAGGTAATATAGAGAATAAGATGTCTGAATGGAAAGTTGACCCAGATAATCGTAGGCGTTTGTTGCAATTGCAAAAGATTGGTGCCAACAAGAAATGTGTTGATTGCAATGCACCAAATCCACAATGGGCTTCTCCAAAGTTTGGTATCTTCATTTGTTTAGAATGTGCTGGTACTCATAGAAGTCTCGGTGTTCATATCTCTTTTGTTAGATCCATCACTATGGACCAGTTTAAGCCAGAAGAGTTGATTAGAATGGAAAAAGGTGGTAATGAACCGTTTATTGAATATATGAAAAGCCATGGTGTTGACTTATCCTTACCTCAAAAGGTTAAATATGATAATGTAATCGCCCAAGATTATAAGGATAAGTTGACATGTTTAGTTGAAGGTACTGAGTTTGTTGAACCCGAACATCCTGATTTTGATGCCTCTAAATTGACAACAAATCTAAATGCTTCTTCAAATGCAAATGGCGGTGCTGCTGAATCAGAAAATATCCCGTTGGAAAATAGAAGAGGAAATACGCCAAAGCTACCTGTCGATCAAAAGGAAAAGAATGAAGCTTATTTCAGTGAATTAGGTAAAAAAAATCAAGCAAAACCAGAACATTTACCTCCATCCCAAGGTGGTAAATATCAAGGATTCGGTAGCACTCCAGTTAATGCTAATCGCGGTGGTAATGCTGATGCCATGACTTTAGAGAATCTACAAAACGATCCGCTAGGTACATTAACCAAAGGTTGGGGTCTGTTCTCCACGGCTGTCCATAAATCTTTAGACGAAGTCAATGAGTCTGTTATTAAGCCAGGTTATGAACAATGGCAGTCCGGTGAAATGGCTGATGAAACGAAGAGAGCAGCTGCCCAATTTGGACAAAAATTCCAAGAAACCACAAGCTATGGTTTTTCTGCATTCTCAAACTTTGCCAAAAACTTGCAAGACCAATATTCGGATTCCTTCGTTAATGTGGACAGAAATGAACCTTCATTTAATAATAACATTCCAGAAAATAGAAGTGATTCTCCAGTAAAAAATGTCAAGAAGGATGAAGAAGATTGGGAACAGTTTTAAACTTCATATACTATTAATAGAGAAATGATATAGACTTATTATCTTTCAAAATGTATTCTAAGACAAATAAAACAAAATGTATTGACAACATAAAATTTCATATTTTTTTATTTGATTAGTCTTATCACCTTAAAATAACTCAAAAATTCAAGGAATATCTTACAGGAATTTATTTTAAAGTTTTGAACTATCTTTTAATTAATTGAATAGAAATACAACCTTTTCCAACATGTTAACATGGGCTCACATTGGGTTCTTCTTCGTATTTTAATTTAAATTAGAGGTTTTCAATACAAGAAATTTTAGTCACGTGTTTAATACCAAAGCAAATATAAGAAACTACAAGTTTATAATTTAATGAAAGGAGATTTAGAGTATATTTTAAATATATATAAGGAACTTAAGTGATTCATAAGGACACGCTGTTATAACTGAAGAGACTATACATTACTTTGAAGATAAGAAACAATAACAGCGTTATATATTAAATGAGCCAGGAATTACTTAATAAGCTTCCAAGCGCACTTAGGGGAAAAGTTGAACAAATCATCAAAGTTTTACCAAACTCCAAGGAGATATTTGATGAGTTATATAGTTTTGCATTATCTGAAGATGATGTGGTAAATAATAAAAAGATCAAGAAATCCAATTCTAGCACTTCTGACGTAGAAATAGCTGATATTAAGGAAGAAAATATAATCTTCAATTTAAAGGAAGTAACAGTTTTATCTCCATTAAGAAAAAAATTGAATCTGATTTTACATCTATCAGAAACGACCAGAAAGCCACTATTATCTTTGGCTAAAGACAATAAAGTAGAAATGACAATTGAGGATTTGAAGAGTAACCTAAAAATGGCGACATTTTTACCTGTACCAGAAAAATCTAATCTATTTTACATTTTTATTAATTTTGAAAAAGCATTTATTGATGTTTATAATGAACCTATACTAGCTACCATCAATAAAACTACTATATTAGAACAGTTTAAAGCATCAGGGTTAGTTGATCCAGATGAAGAAGATTTTACAAAATGTATTTCGTTCATGAGGAAACAGGCCATCATGACTGGGTTTAGAATATCAGATCCATTTTTTACAGTAAGTCCAACTCAAGATGTTTCCTTTCATGTAGAATGTCATAGAGGTTCCAAAGAGGGCACATTATACTTCTTACCTGAACATGTAATTTTCGGATTCAAGAAACCAATACTTTTGTTTCAATCCAATGATATTGAGTCAATTACCTATTCTTCCATTACTAGACTTACATTCAACGTTACCTTAATAACAAAAGATGATAAAAAATATGAATTTTCAATGATTGATCAGGCAGAATATTCTAAGATAGATGAGTATGTGAAGAGAAAGCAAGTGAAAGACAGATCTATGAGTGAAGAATTGAAAGCAAAGACGTCTAATAAAAATCAAGTATCGCAAGAAAATCCAATTTCAGATTTACAAGAAGCTGCTCAACAGTTAGCAGACGGTAATGGTTTAAATAATATGGAACTAGATTCAGATGATGAAGAAGATGATGTTAACTTTGAAGGAGAAAGTGAATTATCTGATGGGAGTGATGATGGAGAAGATGAGGATGAGGATGATGGTGCAGATGAAGGCGATGACGGTGATACATATAATGAGAAAACTTTTGAAGAAGCTGAAAAGGCGTACCAAGAGGAGAATGATGATGAAAATGATGCAGACGATTCAGATGAACTGGAAGATGATGCAAATGATGAATATATGCACAATTTAGAAACACGAGAAGAGCATGGAGAGGAAATCTTATCAACTATTTCGCCCCAAGAAGGATTTCCAGTAGACCTAGGATTGGATGATATTCCTATAGAAGTCGATGATAATGATGATGAGAATTCAGGTGTGGAATATGATTAAGATAAATAAAAACCAGACATTGTCTGTATTATATAATGTCTGCTGTATCCAAAATTTTATTTATTGAAAACTGTGTTTAGTAATATATGTATAATTATGTTTATATATATAGCAATGGGTATAAATATGGATATTTCGTTATACGAATTCAGTTATAATGCAGTATTAATCCTCTAAGATATAATTTCCTAATTTATCCATTTTTAAATTACCCACGCCAGATGATAAAGCTTCGATTATTCTTTCATTTTCAGACTCTCTACTATCTACGGAAGTATTGTCATTAGATTCATCAGATTCATCATTTGAAGATGAGTAATAATATTCTTCTTCTTCTTCATCATCATCTTCTTCTTCAACTCTGTCTTCCTCTTCTCCTGAATCATAGTCATAATTTCTCATAGTACTCACAGCTTCTTCTAGATCTCTATCACCAGGATGTTTTTTACTAAAACCTGAAGCTTGAACCAGTTCATCTAAATTATCAGATCTTTTTACATCTCTATCGAAAACTGGGTATGCGTATTTATAACCATCTCCAAAACCATCGGTATCAAGCATTGTAGAATCATGTTTTGGCTCATATTTTAACTTCTTCTTGAAAAATCTACGGACACCATCAACATCCCGTTTAAAATAAAATTCAGCATCTTTATGCTGAATGGAAATACACTGAGGAAAATCTATAACTACAAATCCACAGTCATCTTCATCTTCAAACTCATCTTTAATCATAATATTAAATTCGTTGAAATCACAATGGATTAAACCACTGTTTGCTAACTTTACTATGAAGTTCATCAAGTCAGTATATAACTTAGGAATATTTTTATGCTTTCTTAATCTTCTCATAGGATAACCATTAATCAACTCCATTACAATTATATGACGAGAGTTATCAAAGGGTTCAGGAACTTTGAAACCCTTTGCGTAAAGTAAAGACATGAATTGGTATTCCTTATTAGCAGCTAACTTTGACAGCTGCATCCAGTTTGTTCCTTGGTTACTTTTCTTTAAATATTCTCTATTGTTTTTAACTGTATGGAAAGAGATTCTACCTAATCTATGTATCTTCATGACTCTCTTATTGCCATTTTTATCACTTGCTTGATAAATATCAGATTCCTTACCTACACCGATAGTGCCACCAACTGAATAAACTGTATTTTTATTAAGTAGTGATTTCAAAGCAAGGTAATCAATACCATTGTAGGTTAATCTAAAACCATCATATTTTGCATTTCTCAATCTTGAGACCAATTTTAATTTGGCCAAGTCTGCAATAGACCTGTTGGTGCCAGATTGAGATCTCAACCCAGATAATTGGAAGATCAACTGAGTTGGGACTACCTCATGATTTCTTGAACCTTGCTCCACAGCTTGTAGTGTACGGAAATCATCCGGAGTCAAATATCTCATATGAGAAGTATCAAGTTTCATTATTGTTAAGTATTTTGTATAAATTCAACGCTTTAGCTTTGCTGTTTCTTACACGACAAATGGAAAAAAACCAAAATCAGATCTTCTAAATCCGTATAATTCCAGTAATTCGAATATTTTATAGAAACAGATTGAAATATAATACAGATTAACTCATCTCATCTCATCTCATTGCCTTTTGATATTTTTTAATGATGGAATTCTGAAAAATTTTATGCCCACCATTACCCGATAGTGGGAAAAAAGCACCACCAGTATAAAAAAACAAAGTTTACACAATAATCATTAAAATATATTTTGACATACTTGATGTATTAAGAATATTCCGATTTTATGTTACTAACAGTATTGGACCGTAATTCCGTTACAAATTTTATTAGGATGTTCAATTACATAGTTTTAAAAATATTTATGTATGCAGAGAGGTTGTTCTCCCTAGTTCTGTGAAAGGTTAAAAAGCGACAGAACCAATTAATATTCATGAGCAAGGCCGATACTAATTACCAACGACCGCCTGGACCGCCTGGACCGCCTGGACCGCCTGGACCGCCTGGACCGCCGAAGCGTCCTGGGCCACCAAAGTTACCTTCACCACGGTTTGGACCGCCAAAGCCACCTGGGCCACCTGGGCCACCTGGGCCACCTGGGCCACCAAAGTTACCTTCACCACGGTTTGGACCGCCAAAGCCACCTGGACCACCCTGACCACCATGATGACCATGGTGATTGGAGCCATGATCAGATATTTTATTGGCTAGCATGGCACCACCAATGGCACCAGCAATACCACCTAAAGTCGAATGACGGCCAGATAGCTTGGAACCGACGACAGCACCGGCACCACCACCTATCACAGTACTCATTAGACCTCTTTCACCAGATTGGTTTTCTTGTTGACTGCTGAACTGGTTGTTGTCGTATTGACCTTGTTGTCTGTTATTGTACTGACCTTGTTGTTGTTGACCATTATTGTACTGACCTTGTTGTTGTTGACCATTATTGTTATATGGCTGGTAAGTAGCCTGTTGGTTTTCTTGGTAATATTCGTTAGCTGACATGCTTAGTTTGACTCAGAATACGGATTTTTACTTGCTGTGTTCTCCATTGAAAACATATAAAAGAGCTGTTGACAATAATATAATGAGAATGGAAGACCAATGACAAACCATCACTTCTTTTCTCAAAAAATTTGCTTCCCTTAAATACAGTTGTAGTTTTGATCTGACATGAAAAAACGATGCTTAGCATGTTATAACGATAATTTTCGTCCCAGAGACCTCTACACGCCAAAGAAGGTTCAACAACTCTCCCAGACGCTTCTACTACCTTCCACAGCAGACCTCTCTTGTAACCCCACCCCCCTTCCAATGCTAAAATAACAGCACACCGTATATACTCATTACAGGCAGCCTTTGAATATGTGTATGGTAGTATCAGCCAGTTTGTAATGGAGGTCTTGGCTAAAGTAAACTACGAAACGCTGTAATCTTAGCGTAGAAGTTATTTATTACCTGTTCAGAAACCCTCGTACACGATCCTCGTCAGCGTTGGCATTCCGACACAGTATGCGCCTGACGGTACTATCCGACCGTTTCCGCTCTGTAAGGGCACGCAATCTTTTTCGAGACAATTCAAAATTTTGATGAAGCATGTATGAAAAAGAAACGAGATCCAGCAGAGTAGTGCGAAGATGCTTCCTCGAGGTCTTGGCTAATTTATCTGTGTATTACACGAGATTTTTACGGTTTTGTATATTTCCGATTTCGAAGAATAGCAGCGGTGCGTCACCGTGCCGTGATTTAGTGAGGGGAGGGTCCAAATAAACTGAAGAACCAGTAACAATTAGACGTGGAAGGAAGAAAATGTGATGGCACTGCAGCGAATTGTTACTGCATCGGTTAGTGGCCTCTTGGTTTTTCGCTAATTTTATATGTGTGAGTGCGATAAAACTCTTTAGTGTCGCCAGGCTGAGTAATAAAAAATAGAAGGCTTTTTGGGAATTCGTTAAGCCCAACCTCGTCACTCTGTCATCTCGTTTCCGGTTTATTTTTAGTATATTCTAAGCAAGTCATGAGGAGTATATGGATGTGGGGGTATGCATGATGATGAACTATAACTTGAAACATGTTTCGACGTCATTGGCAGGTAACAGTAGGTGAGGTAGGTATTTATGGTAAAAGTGGCCAACAGACATGTTGGCTTGTCTTTTCTTATTGTTGTATTTTTAATATTTAGTTTCAAAGATACGGAGAATGGCGGGGGCCGGAATCCGTGAGAAGGCAGACATGTGTAATGGTTAGTGTTCTCATCAAAACAAAATCTGAAAAAGAGAACATACTAGAAACTGGTTTTTCATGTTAAAGAAATCTGTATTTATTACCCTCGTATGGGATAAAATCAAGATTATAAATATTACAAAGGCTATATAGTACCTTACTCTCTTGCTTTTGCCCTCATTTTTTCAATTCTTGCTTTCAATTGAGAGGTTACTTCTGCGGCACGCTTCCAACTTTCTTCATTGACAAACGTATCATTTACATTTGCACTTGAGTCTATAGTTAATAAATCTACACGATGTGGTAAGTCTTCACTGGAAGTGCTGTCCTTTCTTTTTTGTTGAATTGAAATCTGTTCATTATTCTCATCACCATGCATTCCTTCGTTTAACAAAGTTGACCTTGCAGAGACAGAGCGAGATGATATATTATTATGGGATAGTAACGAAGAACGTCTATTTACTGGATTACTGGTCTTTGTCTCAGTTAGGTGAGACATTCTATCTTGAAGTTTATTTAGTTGTAAGTCCTTCTGTCTCAATTGTAAATTTTTGTCATGCAATGTTGTTTGGGAGTTTTTCAATTGCTCTTTTAGAACTTCTATGTCATTCAATAATAAATTATATTTATTTTCTACATTATTCAGTTGATTGATCAGCTCATGCTTTTCTTTTAACCATAAATGCTTTTCTTTTTTCAAATTCTCTACTTCTACTTCTAATTTAATTCGTTTTTCTTCGTTTTCAATTTGATTTTCCTCATTAATTGGTCTTTTATTATTTATGCTGAACATATTATTATTCATATTATGCGGAAATCCACCATTGAGATGATTGTTATTGACGGTGGTATTTTTCAAAGATTTATTTGGTAACGTTAGAACGGGACTTTGAGTCATATGCAATGGAGAATTTGATTTACTTGATAACTTTTTCAACGGAGATGATGGACCACGCTTTGATGGTATCAATGAACTATTATTATTAGCTGCTGATGATATTGTTGTCCCTGATCTGCCCCTATTTACGCTGACACTATCTTTGAAATTGGGCAAACTGTCAATTAATTCTGCAATTTTCTTTTTTTTCATGTTATCGAATTTATCAGATGATCTTTTAATTTCTTCATTATTGACGAAAATTTTACTTATCAGAGCAAAAGCCTCAAAACCAGAGGCTCTAATAGTAGGTTGGGTATCACTTACAGCTTTAATAACGTTAGGTAAAATATCCGAATCTAAGTAAGCAGATAAAATCTTGACACTGTCATTCTCAAAATAATTTTTTATAACATAATTAAACAAATTTATTGATTCTAACCGTACTTGTGGTATTTTATTTTTCATAAATTTCAATATTTCTTGCAACATATCTTCATTATTTTGATTGATAGTTTTTGATCCATTGGAAATTGGATTATAATATTTTACTAATATATATAGTGTATTTCTTATGGATTCAATTACACTTTGTTTTTTCTCCTTAGTTCTTTCTAACAAAGGAACAAAACATATGTTTACTAATGATTTACTGAAGCCTGGTAATCTTAGTTTTTCTATAATATTACAAATTGATTGGGATGCAATTGTCACAGCCTGGACATTTGCATCTTTATGAATTATATTAGATAAAATGGAAATTAAAGTCGAATAATCTTGTCCTGAATTTTTCAATTTTTTAACTTTAGTTAATATATTATCATGTAACTCTTGCAAAACCTCAACTCTGTCCTTCCATTTAGATGAATTTATTTTTTCATTAAAATCTTCTGGTAATTTATCTAATATCGTTTCTTCATGCAACAATGTAAATGGGTCCATATCAATTTTATTACTATTATTGTTTTCTCTTTTGCTAGTCTTAGAGGCATTTAAATTAATGTTAATATCCATATTTGTATCACCATCTTCATCAACTAAATGATCTTGATTGGATTCTTTATTTGTTTTGTAATCATTGTGATAAGAAATTAATTCATCATCTAATTCTGCACTTAGATTTGAAATTGATTTTAATTCCTCACCATTATTCAATTTATCAAATAATTTATCTAGATCTCTTTGCTGAATAGGTTTCAATTTTTCTAACAAAATTTCTTGTATCAAAAATTTGTTTCTACCAATTTTATGATAAATTTGTAAAATTAAATCAATTGATTGTGACCTAATCGTTTTATCAGCATTTGATGCAAATGTTGGTAGTACTTCAAAAAGTTCTATCAAAAAAGAATTTGGGTTATTAAATGTTTTGTTTAATTCGATATGATCAAATTTAAAATTGTTAATTAAGTTTGTGATAATATTCAAGGATGCCAAGATAACTTTTGGTAATTTTTTAACCTTCAAAAAATTACTAATAATAAAATCTATAATTTTTTCGTTTGAATTATCAAATGATGTAATAATTAAAATACATTTAATTGAGTTTTTTTTAGTTAACAGCCTTGAAGATGCTATACCTTTTTCAATCAATAAAGGGACCCAGTGTTCAATTAAATTTTCTATTGAAATTAACTTTTGAATATCCACATTAGTATTTGAATAATATCTTTGTAATAATGATAACAAAGCGCTTACAGCTTTCTCTAATGCAATGACATTTGAATCTGACAAGTAACTTTGAAACAAAGAGGTATCCTTAAGATAAATATTTAATTCTTTCAAATTCAAATTTTTATTGTTGAATTTTAATATTAGATCTTCATAACCAAGAACCCTTGCTTTCCAAATTTTATTGTTTAATTTTTGTTCTAATGGCAAAGTAGAAAAATCTACTTCATCATTGTTGCTCATACTTAAAATACCCTACTCCAGTTCTCAATGATTAAACTTATTTGCTTCTTGAATTCCTAATTTCTCTTTTAAAATGCGATTTTCACTTCTATTAGATAATTTGTAGCCTTTCTTCTTGTATAAAGGGGATAATTCTATCTAGACTATGTAAATTGTAAACCCAGGAAGTGAATGTTAAATGAGCAAATGTTCCTTCCAAATAAGATACGCTATTGTTTATTTTTTATATTTTTGTTTTTTAGTTTTGTTTACTGTTCCCGTTTAAAAAATTGAATATAAAGAAAGTATACATAAAAAATAATAAAAACAAAAACGAAAAGAACAAAAACGAAAAAAACAAAAACAAAAATTAAAACAATATATTACCCGCACAATATGCAATGGAAGCATTATTAAGCGGCTAACGTGTGCTCTGACAAAAGTTAACAGCAGTTGTATACAGAGACAGAGAGAACAACCCGCAGACTTCTCGATCACCTACTGTAACCCATCTCCTAGGATTCCTTGTGTTTATGACCCTCTGCCCCATTTCTATAAACTCGGTGCATGTTCTATTATTGTATCACGCAAAGCAAGTCATTGTTCAAAACATGAACAGAAGCCTCCAACTCTTGTGCGTTCTAAAAAATGAAAAATGAAATCCACAATAATAATAAGAAACTCGAAAACGGCAAGAAGAGGAAAATACCGCGATTAACATGTTTATATATGGATTACAAACATCTTTTACTTTGCCGATCATCACGGTCGGCGGTTAAATGCGAATTATATGCAGAACAGAGAGAGACTAGCCAAACACCAAAAACACACATCACACATATACGCAATTTAGGTTACCCTTATTATAACCCAATTGGCCTCCATTAATGGTCACCACCATCAAGCTGCCGTCCAGTCAATGCTCTCTCACAGCTCCCCTAATTTTCCGCATACTGGGGGCCACACTGCATACCAAAAGTGGACCCAACGAGTGCATAATCAATCATAACTGGTATCAGGAGCAAAAACACACCCTTAATATGCTCACTGTACGGTTTCCAGACTACAGACAGACTCTATAAAAGAGATAAATACAATTACCCGCTTATTTGGATACGCCATTTGTTTTGGATATCCAAGGTGGCCATCGTTGGTAGCGACAAGAATGTAGCAGTTGAGACGAGTGAGCATGGTACAATACAACAAACGAGAAAATTCGAAAAACAAAGAACAATTCACTTGCGTAAGTTTCTGGGCACGGTGAACAAAAGCCCGTCTCGAATACGATGTATTGCTTGGTAATATGTTAAATATGGACAACTCTTCTGTTGGCAAAGACACCCGTCGTGTTTTACTTGCACTATATGGATGGGTGCATGTATCTATATTTAACACCAGTAATCACTGTACAACGCTGTTTTACCAGAGAGTCAAGGTTGTACGATATGTTAACGCGATATACATGCTTCCTCAATTTTTTGCCGCTGTGTGCAAAGCACCGCTATCACCTATAGTCCAATACACAGCTAGGTATGCAACACTCTGAGTTCCCCCTATCCTATACCAACACGCAGGTTAGGGAGGGAGGAAACAAGAGGATTATAGTAATGGATTAATTATGTGTTCATGTATACAAAGGTGATTTTTTTGAAGTGTGTGCAATAATAGTAAGAATTTTTTTGAATTACATAGTAGAACATAGTGCTCTTATTTTTGAAACTAGTTTATTAATAAAAAATATTCTCTCTTTTTTGATGAATTTGAAAAAAATAAAAAAGTTTTGATTTCCTTGCAAACCATTAAAATTTTATCCTTGTATTGAATTTCTCTCTCGTCAAGAAGCGTATTACAAATACTTTTTTCGAAGTTGGTAATAGTTTGAGAAAGTGGAAATCATTATCTATTTCCATGCATGGGATTATTAGTAATCGTTCCACCTCTTACCTTCAGATGCCTTGACCATAGTTCTAGACAAGTAATTTCTCATTGTTAACAAACATCTCGTACTCTTTTTCTTTACTTTTTGGCCATTTCTTATTTTTTTCAATAATTTATCAAGAATGATTGAAAAAAATAAAATGTATATAAAGGTCAATTGATTTCTTGATTATTATTAAAGCAATCTGGTATTCCTTTCTATAGTTCTTTCGGTAGATAACAGAAAAGCAAACACTAAAACAAACAAACAAACAAACAAATACACACATATATTAAAAATGGTCGCTCCAATTAGCAATGCCCAAGAATTCGAAGAAAAAGTCATCAAGGCTCCAGCTGGTAAATTAGTTGTCATTGATTTCTTTGCCACGTGGTGTGGTCCATGTAAGATGATTTCTCCAATGGTTGACAAGTTCGCTGTTGAATACGATGCTGCTGAATATTACAAGGTCGATGTTGACGAAGTTGGTGATGTTGCTCAAAAATACGATGTCACCGCCATGCCAACTTTCTTATATTTCAAAGACGGTAAGGAAGTTGCTAGAGTTGTTGGTGCCAACCCAGCCGGTATCAAGCAAACTATCGCTACTCACTTATAAATTAGCTAGCTACACTGTTTTGGAAGGTAAATAGAATTTTAAAAATACAGCAGAAAAACCAAAATCATCAAGCGAATTATAATAATAAATAATGAAGATATCTAATAATCATACATAACTAAATATAAACGAGCTAATAAGATATTTTATATTCGTTTTAGAAAGTCCACAGTAAAGGATCCGCCATGCAACCTTGACATGAAAAATTAAGGGTTTGCTGGGAATTATCAAGAACCTGTGCTCCACTCGACTTTCCTTTCGGTAACCCCATCTTTGGATGATGGATCTTACTTCAGGATATCCAGGTATGGAGGACAGACACAGCCAATTATGCATGGTATATATGTTGTTCATTATTGTTGCACGCATCGTATAGACCCCAAGCAAATTCCATAATAAAAGGTAAAAGTTCTAAAATTCTGCCCCCTTAATTTGTAATATAAGCGTATACATGTCGGATGCAAGCAAATACAAGTGCGGGTAAGTAACAATAGCAGATCACATGATCAAAAGAAGGTCTGTATAAAAGTACACCCACACATACCGCTATGAATGGGCTTCCATTAATTAGAAAACTCACTCACACGCACGATGCGCAAATAAAACAGCACATAAAAATAAACACATACCGCGATAGGTAAAGGAATTTCTGTGGCAAAAGAGCATGCAGCGTTAATTCGCTGCAGCCACTCGACTTTTTCCTTTTTCTTGTTTCGCATCTTTTACCTGCCGTAACATCTCCGATTTTACAGGATGCCAGTTTCTCCATCTCTCTTACGATTCCAACAAATACCAGCAGCTTTGCTCAGATCAAGATAATTTCATTACGTCCATTGCTCTCTCGAGAAGCGATATTTATTAAACGTTTGTTTCGTAAGTGAATAAAAAAACTACGGAAATAAAAGAAACGAAAAAAGGAAATCTGGTTGATTTGAATGTCGCCTTCTGCAGCGTTACTGTTTTGATTGCAAAAAGTAGAAACCATTTTTACCTACTATACATCTCATTTACACTCTCTATAGTCAAGCTAACCTAACCTGTGTTGACCTAACTTGAACGCTACATACAATACATACTACACACTAGTTTGTTTCTAACTACGTTGAGTTAATTTATTCAGTTATAATTCTCTCTTTCTATCTTCGCCTGGACCATTTTATATCTAATTGACAGTAAACTCAATTTTATCAAAATTGCCTTTTTTTGACTTGATACTGACGCCTTTCCTCTTATTTTAAAAATATTCACTATTGTCTTGCCCCATCTTTCTCAATAAACATCTGTAAACATCAATTACTAGATGCTTACGCATCTCATTTACCTGCTACGAGCACAATTCTATTAGTTTTTTTATTCGGTTATTTTTATGTATTTAGAGGTTTTTACAATAAATATTCTACTAAAATTCTGTAATTGTTTCATGGCTACTTAGCGTGGGTACAGCAGCAAAAAACAAGAAGATAGAAAGGAAAAGGGTAAGAGAACGTGAGCGTTCTACGTTAGTGAACCCAAAAACCGTTGATAGAATATTAACAGCATATATTTTTGACATACACATTTTTCTTCAATTCTAAGGTTGTGCTGCTTGAGAATATTAAGAATGATTTAAAGATAACTATTCCTTTACTGTATAACTAATAAGAGTGAGAAAATAATAATAATTTAGAAGAAAATAATTTTTCTAGGTTATTCCATATGGTTTTAGGTCTTGACTATAGTAAATCAAGCTTCCCAATTTTTTTCATTTTAAAAAAAAATTGTATATAAGTAACATAATATTTTTCAATTCTTTGATCCTTCTAGTTTGAAGACATGCTAATTATACCATTTTTTTGGTGTCACCTTTTAACTTTAATCTTATTACTTTTTTCTTCCTACTCTTAATTATTCCCTTTACATAGAAAACCATCCTTAAGATTTATTAACGATGTCTCAAATTACTTTAGGTAAATATTTATTCGAAAGATTAAAGCAAGTTCAATGTAACACCATCTTTGGTTTACCAGGTGACTTCAACTTATCCTTATTAGATAAGATCTACGAAGTCCCAGGTATGAGATGGGCTGGTAACTGTAACGAATTGAACGCTGCTTACGCTGCTGATGGTTACGCCAGAATTAAGGGTATGGCTTGTTTAATCACCACTTTCGGTGTCGGTGAATTATCTGCCTTAAACGGTATTGCCGGTTCATACGCTGAACACGTCGGTGTCTTACACGTTGTTGGTGTCCCATCCTTATCTTCCCAAGCTAAGCAATTACTATTACACCACACCTTAGGTAACGGTGACTTCACTGTTTTCCACAGAATGTCTGCCTGTATTTCTGAAACTACCGCTATGATCACTGACATTGCCACTGCTCAAGCTGAAATCGACAGATGTATCAAGACCACTTACATCACCCAAAGAACTGTCTACTTAGGTTTACCAGCTAACTTGGTTGACTTAATGGTCCCAGCTGATGTCTTAAACACTCCAATCGACTTATCTTTGAAACCAAATGATGTCGAAGCTGAAACTGAAGTTTTAGAGACCATCTTACAATTAATCAAGGATGCCAAGAACCCAGTTATCTTAGCCGATGCCTGTGCTTCCAGACACGATGTTAAGGCTGAAACCAAGGCTTTGATCGATGCTACCCAATTCCCATCCTTCGTCACCCCAATGGGTAAGGGTGCCATTGACGAACAACACCCAAGATTCGGTGGTGTTTACGTCGGTACTCTATCCAGACCAGAAGTTAAGAAGGCCGTTGAAACCGCTGACTTGATCTTATCCGTCGGTGCTTTGTTATCTGATTTCAACACTGGTTCTTTCTCTTACTCTTACAACACCAAGAACGTTGTCGAATTCCACTCCGACCACATCAAGATCAGAAAGGCCTCTTTCCCAGGTGTCCAAATGAAATTCGTTTTGGAAAAATTAGTTGCTCAAGTCGGTGCCGTTGTTAAGGGTTACAAGCCAGTTGCTATCCCAGCTCCAGTCCCAGCTAACCCAGCCACCCCAGCTGAAACTCCATTGAAGCAAGAATGGTTATGGAACCAAGTCGGTAAGTTCTTAAAGGAAGGTGATATTGTCTTGACCGAAACCGGTACCTCTGCTTTCGGTATCAACCAAACTCACTTCCCAACTAACACTTACGGTATCTCCCAAGTTCTATGGGGTTCCATCGGTTTCACCGGTGGTGCTACCTTAGGTGCTGCTTTCGCTGCTGAAGAAATTGACCCAAAGAAAAGAACCATTGTCTTCATTGGTGACGGTTCTTTACAATTAACCGTTCAAGAAATCTCCACCATGATCAGATGGAACTTGAAGCCATACATCTTCGTCTTAAACAACGACGGTTACACCATTGAAAAGTTGATCCACGGTCCAACTGCTCAATACAACGAAATCCAAAACTGGAAGCACTTAGACCTATTATCCACCTTTGGTGCCAAGGACTACGAATCCATCAGAGTTGCTACCACTGGTGAATGGGACAAATTAGCTGCTGACAAGGCCTTCAACGAAAACTCCAAGATCAGATTAGTTGAAATCATGTTACCAGTTATGGACGCTCCATCCAACTTAGTTGCTCAAGCTAAGTTAACTGCTGCTACTAACGCTAAGCAATAGATAATATGATTATATAATATAATCTTTTTATTTAGTTTAATTCATGAATTTATATATTTAAAATTCACTAATCATAGTGTATTTATCTAGGGCGCAACGATTCAATAAACTTTGATTATTTTAGTTTTTTTATTTACCCTCGTAATATTATTTATTCTCCTCCTTTAGATTGGTGTAAGTAAAATCTGATAGATTTTGTTGTGTTTTAAAAATGATATCACGAATTAAATTGTATCACAATAGTTGTTACGTATCTGCAAAATCATAGTTATTTAATACATATCTTGATTTAAATTTATTATAAATTTAGATATTCTAGGTTTGGTCAATAAATAAGATCACCACGAACTTAACAATCATACAAGATATGCAATTACGTGAACTTTCAGGGACAGAAAAGTTTTTTTATTCAAGAAGTGCACTAAATTTGCATTCATGTTTTTATGTAGCAGTTAAACTGCATACACTACCAACAGAAAAGGAATTATGCTGGAGTTTGAGAAATATGATAACAAAACATAGAATATTGAGGTGCAATATCCATAATCTTAATGATAGCCCTTATATTTTTGATATTATTGAAAATGAAAAT
This sequence comes from Tetrapisispora namnaoensis, assembly GCA_003705985.2. NCBI lineage: Eukaryota > Fungi > Ascomycota > Saccharomycetes > Saccharomycetales > Saccharomycetaceae > Tetrapisispora > Tetrapisispora namnaoensis. Next base: position 183,416 of record PPKD02000016.1, on the reverse strand, counting down.
AAAATAATGCTCAAAGATGTGGTTGAAAACAGGAACTGGAAAAAATTTAAAGAAGAAGAACAAAATGCAATACTTCAAGAAATTAATTTTCCGTATGATGAACTAAAACCTTTATGGAAATTAATTATATTAGAAAATGTAAATACCATAGTATTAACTATGGATCATGTGTTTTTTGATGGCTCAACAGCTGTATTCTTTTGGAAGGAATTGCTGGAACAATTATCATCTGCAGATGCAAATGATATAGAAGATGTTAATGTTGTTTTTTCCAATTGTAATGTTAATGACAACATTTTATCATCTCTAGAAATTTCTAAAAATAATATATTAAATGATTTTCCAATTCCACTTGCTTCTAGGTTAAAGAGATTTATTGCAGCTAAAGTTTTTCAATATTCTCCTTACACTATCATAGCACCAAAACCTGATCTATTACAATTTGATGATTATTCATTTCCTTCAGGCATTTTTGAGGATAAATGTGATAAAGTTGGATTATATAAACTGAAAAATAAGGGTAAAAGAGCAATAATTAATATTAAACCAGATCAAGTTTCAAATATTGTGAACTATTGTAGGAGCAAAAAAGTTGCATTGACTTCGTACCTAGCAACTGTGATTTCCAGTTATTTGATTGAATACAAAGCAAACACCAAGAATAGCGGATCTACAATTAAAATAGAGATTCCAGTTAACTTAAGACCAATTTTGAAGGAAAAACTTGACCTAGATTGTGATAATGAATTTGGTGGCTATATTTCAGCCTTAGATCTAATCTTAGACTCTGACTTGCAAAGCAAAACCTTCGATGAAATTGCATCTGATTTTCAAGAAAAAATATCTACCTCTTTGAAAAAGAATTCTGATGAGTTGATTGAAAATATCAAAATTACTGAAGTTATTGACTCATTCAAATATTTCGAATACAAAGTGACACCCAGACCTAATGAAGATAAAATATTTCCATTTTCCACCTTTGAAATTACAAATCTAGGCAAAGTATCATTTGAAACTAACAGCGACAAATATATTGTCCAAGATGCATTTTTTGGTGGCTCCCAAAGTTTAACCACTATCTTTACGTGTTATGTTATTAGCACGGACTTAGGTGGTATGAATTTGGCAATAACATACGGCGACGCAACTAAAGATGTTATGGATATGGTAGTCGAAAAATGTAAGGAAAAATTATTAAGTTTATAAATATTCATTAATATTAAATTGTAATAAACTAATTATATATATAGTATTATTTTATCATTAAAAATTCAGTCCTTGAAGGTATTGAGATTGAAGGTAGTAAGGTGAAAAAAAACATTCCACCAAAAGTTAAACAGCAAATGCCTCCGCATAGAAATGTAAACCACCATCAGTTGCCCACCTATGGGTGTTTTCAATTAAACTATTTGGACCAGCTGCAACAACCCAAACATTTGCTAAATCATCTACATGCGAACTATTTTTACTATTAGGATGACAACAAAGATTCGTTTCTGATGGACCAATGCATTCTTTCTCAAGGCACCAATTATAGTGAGAATTATTTAGTACTGGCCTTCCAAAAGATACTTTAATACCGGCAGGAATTCTAATTTTTTTTAACTTGGGTCTGACAGTGCTAAAGTTAGCACTCACTTCAGGATCTCCATTAGAAGTTGTACTTAAATTTACATCGCTACCAGATTCAATATCATCCTCAGTGATATAGGAAGAATTTGGTGGTTCAATAACTGTCTGTTTCCTGAAAACATTTTTGTGGACTTTTTTCTTGTTAGCCAGCTTTGATATTTTTTCGACTGCTCTCAAATTTTTTTTTGATTTTTTACGTGAGAAGGTTTCTGTAAAATCAACCTCATCATCCTTATCACCAATCGAACCAAAAGTCATCTTACTGTTTCCTAATAGAAGTGGCTCATTTTCATTTTCGTTTCCAGTTTCAGCTTCAGTACCGTTTTCAGTTGGAACAATATTACAATTAACTGTAGTTATTGAACGCGAATCCAAGTCACGCTCTTGTAACCTATTATATTCTTCGACATAGTCAATAGAATTTTTACCACTTACATATACTTCTAAACCTTCAAAGTTATTTTTAAAATGATTTAAAAGCTGCAAATCTTGATAATCTCTCGTTACCCAAATCAACCTTGTATGGACACCGTTGAAATTTAAGATTCTCAGGACTGGTAATGCAAAAGATATAGCGGTGCCACCTACCACCATGAACACTCTTGTGGCGTTTATCTTATAACGCAAAGGCGAATTCAATAGCGGTAAACTGTTCACCTGGAAAGGTAAGGATGGTAGAACTTGTGACATTAGGTTTAACGCGTTCCCATCTTCGATATTGGTACTAAATGACATACCATCATTGTTGTTTCTATTATTTGAATGGTAGCCAAAAAAATTAAATACAGGAGTAAATATGCTGTGCTGCCCTGTTTTTGATATGAAATCGATCATTGGTTCAAAACAACCAGTTATGTAATAATCATTATTCGTAATCAATGGCAATGTCTTACCATTGCGTACAATCAGTTGAATTGTATCGTCGTTTGGCAAGGACGCAATTGTGAACGGATGTTGGAATGGGACTATGAAATTATTGAACAAGTTCGAAAAAACATTTCTTCTGACTATGCTCAGCCTGACATGTGTCGCTGGTAAAATTGGTTTACTTGATAAATACTCCTTTGGGAATTCCAGCAGAGATATTGTCGGAGAAATGCAAGTGATCGTTAGCTTTGTCCTCTTCGTATGGGTCAGACGGTAAAATATCTGGTAGAGAAGAATAGCAACACAGAAGCAAAAGTAATAAAAAATGCTTGGTTTCGAATGCAGATATAGGAGCACTATCGATGCCCACGTCGAAATATAGTGGATATAATAAAACAATTTGAAGTTGAGTCTTCGGAATCTGTTCACGGAACTGATCCCTAGCACGAGGAATGCAATGAATGCCGCTATGCCGCAGACGTTGGTGAATTTCAGCAGCTTCCCCGTCGTCTTCGAGTACACAAACCACCAGCCGTACAGCACGCAATGCAGCAACGCCTCCAGCATCAGAACTCGTGCCATCCACTTGTGGTATGGCAAAAGCGACAGGTACAGCATCTTTGGCAGAGGCGAAGGCCTCAGCGTCAGAATCAGGATCGCGGGCAACAACGCAATCGACACCCGACCTGCCCGCTTGGCGATCTGCTTGAGATCCCCGTTTGTCTCGTACAGCGTAACCACCCCCACCACCCCCGACCAAAACACCGCAATATGGATCGACTTGTTGTGGTACACCTTCGAGTCATGCAGCCACGGCAGGTACTGGTACACAAAGTGGTGGTTGAAATTGTGTTCGAACTTGTAAAACCTCTTCGTCACCGACAACCTGTGCAACAGCGGCAGAACAACGCAAACCGCCGTCAATGACGCCACCAGGGTCACTCTCGCAGAACACCGCACCTTCGCTGCGCCCTCCACATACGATGACCCCGCCGAATAAAATTCACTCCATGCCAGCTCCCATTGTGATATATTGAACATAGCCTACTTGGCGAAACGCATCACCTGTGTCTGTTCCCGCTTCTCGCTTGTCTGCTTTGGCCTTCTCCACCTGCAAGAACCTCCACCCACGAAAATGCATGGTATATATATGAGTGTGCGTCCCACACCCCTACACTTGCCCATGCACCTATGCACCCAACTATGCACCCATCTATCCATCTCGACCCGCTCCGGTCTATGTAATTGGGCTGGCAGGGTGCAGTGCATCGCATTAGTAACGCTGATTACCGGCCGCCGGCCTGTCTGCCGGGCCCGGAAGCATCGCAACCGCGCACGTGACGCGGCGCGTCACGTGCGCGGTTGCCCGGACCGGCGCCGTTGGAGGTGACGTAGGGCTTTTGCGGCGTTTCTTTTTTCCAGTTGCGGCGAGCCGGGCTGGAGGCTGGAAGAATTTTCCACTCTGCTCGAGTCTGCTGGTGTTGCACCATCCAAGACTGCTCATTTGAGCAGTCTTGGATGGTGGACGACCAGTCCCCCGGCGAGCAGTATTTAAAGAGCGTGCCAGTGTGTAGTTGGTGGCATGGCCGCTGCAGGTTGCGGTTTCAGGTTCTGTCTCTTGCACAGGTCGCCAAGAGAAACGTAAAGTCGATATATTATACGAATAATAATAACCATGTCTTTACCAGCTACATTCGATTTAACCCCAGAAGATGCCCAATTGCTATTGGCTGCCAATGTCCACTTAGGTGCTAGAAACGTCCAGGTCCACCAGGAGCCTTACGTTTTCAAGAGCAGACCTGACGGTGTTAATGTTATCAACGTCGGCAAGACCTGGGAGAAGATTGTTTTGGCCGCCAGAATCATCGCTGCCATTCCAAACCCAGAAGACGTTGTTGCTATCTCTTCAAGAACTTACGGTCAAAGAGCCGTCCTAAAGTACGCCGCCCACACCGGCGCCACCCCAATCGCTGGTAGATTCACCCCAGGTTCCTTCACCAACTACATCACTAGATCCTTCAAGGAACCAAGATTGGTTATTGTCACCGACCCAAGATCTGATTTCCAAGCCATCAAGGAGTCCTCCTACGTCAACATCCCAGTCATTGCCTTGACTGATTTGGACTCTCCTTCCGAGTACGTCGATGTTGCTATCCCATGTAACAACAGAGGTAAGCACTCCATCGGTTTAGTTTGGTACTTGTTGGCAAGAGAAGTCTTGAGATTGAGAGGTGCTTTGGTCGACAGAACCCAACCATGGACCATCATGCCAGATTTGTACTTCTACAGAAACCCAGAAGAAGTTGAGCAACAAGCTGCTGAGGAAGCTTCCGCTGCTACTGAAGTTGATGTTGAAGTCACCGAAGAAGTCGTTGAGGACCAAGCTGAGGCTTCCGAATGGGCTGAAGAAAACACTGAAAATGCTACTTGGTAATCGACAAACGAGAAGTCATTCGCTTGACTATTCGTCCAACCACTGACTCAACAGTTTATATACATATATATCGTAGTTTAGTAAACCCTACCAGATACCTAAATACACATTTTCATTTTTTTTGCTCTTTTCCTGTTTTCATTCTGTTCTTTCAAGTCCAGTAAACAAGAACTACAACTTGGAACTCACAATCTTCGTATCGTTTTTATCCAGAAGATACACGACCATCAACAGCTCTCTCCTCTTTGAGATCCAGTCGACGCTATCATCACTTTTACTTTGTTCTCTCTTGAAGCGCACAGTATGTATTCCTTACTGCTGACCGAAACATTTTTCAACACTAAAATTGAAAAATGCTTGTCTATATATCTGACATGGATATGTATGTATAAAAGAGTTTAATGGTTAAAAGTAGCATTCTATCCATGGAGACCAACAATCGTGTCTACTATTAGCTAGTGCCCACATATAAAATAGCGTGACGAACTCATACACATATTCTGTTGTTCTGTTGTTGTCCTTTTCCAATGTCTTTATCTAAGGGAAAGTTACAAAAGGTTGCTGAGCTATCAGCCAAGATATTCGATCAAGTTTACAATCGAACTGGCGCCAGAACTGGTAATAAAATTCTATCCAAAAGACTGAAAGGCCCATCTGTTAAGCAATACTATGGGAATCCGGATGTATTGAAGTTCAAGCATATGAAGACCCTGTACCCTGGTATGAAGTTCACTGATCCTGAAGAGGAGTATAGATTATCTATGGTAGAATCCAGAAAACGTCGTGGTAAAGGTACTCCTGCTAAAGCAAAAGCTCCATCCGAAGGTAAAAAGAAGAAATAATTTAACTGCCAAGAAAAACTAATTACAAATAAACAATGATACGTAAAGGCTGCTTGCTACCTTAAATTCTCATATTCAATATATATAACATAGCACAAACATAACATGTAAATATAGAAATATAATCTGCAACTGACATATATTATGAACTGTTGCAAATGATCACCCCAATTCAATTACGAAATATATTCATTATTATATATGTATCGGATTACTCTGAGTTGTTTTTAATTTAAGTAGCCAGTAATATTCAAGTCATACTTACCATTTGTTGTACCATTATTGATGAGTTTTTACTAGGAATAGCAATTAAGAAATAGATATCAATAATCCAACATTTGGGCAATGATTTTTATATGCTTACTTCGCCTACTATTTAACTCGGCGCAAAGTATATCAGAAAAGAATCAAATTAAAATGATTTCAGTAACTACTATATCAAAGGATTAAGTAATAAAGCTACTAGTATCGGTTATGAAATATATGAAAATAGTGTTTTGAACTTTTAACAATATCTTCATATACTGTTATTTTATAAACAGAGAAAAATGAATTGAAAAGAAATAAAATTTATAAAAAGCTGGTGATCTCCATTTAAATAGTGTTTGAAATTTACAGCGGCTATAAAATTTGAATAGAGTTAAAATTTTGGCTTAAACCTCACTATTTCATCAATAAAACTTACTTAAAGAAATGGATGGTCGATTTAGACGTTCAAATAATGATAACAATTTACCATCTATATACTTAACTGATAATATTGAAAATTCTTCACGGGAAGAAGGGAAGTCTAACTGGAGAGGATCTAAATATTCTAATCCCTTCACTGATGGGAATCAACTCAATGGGACTTCTGAATTAAATATCGTTGACGTATACTCTTCAGGTTATAGCATATCACAAGTTAATTCAATAGAAATGGATTCTCCTCCACAGGAATATTATAAAAGGGCGAATAACATTGCTGCAGGCTACACGGATGAGTTTAATGAATTAAAAAAAACTGCGAAAATTGCTTTGTCAAAGAAAAATAACAGATTATCGTGGCTACCTAATGAATTATCTGATCAAGATCTTCTTAATATCGAAGAACCTAGCGTTTCCTTCTCTAAACCTAATGTATGCAGTGTTTTTTCTGATAGATCCAATGACTTCAAGGCAGAACCTTCATTCAAGGAGGAATATAGAGAGCACATAGGAGAAGTTATATCTGAGAACGAGTCCAAAGATGTAAATGAAACATTATACGGTAATTCTCTTTACATATTTGATCCCGACAACAGCACAAGAAAATCTTTATTAAGACTACATAATAGAATAAGATATAAAAGATTCATCATTTTTGTCAAGTTTATTTTAATGATCTTTCTAGCTGTTAGAGTAAGTGATCCATCTGACTTCAATTTTTTATACAGTAAGCGCAATGGATTAGATTGGTTCATTGGGTTATTATTCTGCATTTTAACTTTTAACGATTTTACAACAATTATAATATACGGACTATGGGATGATTATGAATTGTGCATGAAAAATAATATTCAATATAATACTGTTCTTCGAGCTTCAGGATTAGAATATTTGCTGGTTGGATTTATGAATAGGTATAAAATTAATATTATAGGGTGTAGAAAAATGGATACAGATAATATCAAAGATAATCCAATTGACATTAGCAGGTCTAATGGACAGTTGGAATCGAATCATCATCTTAAAAGAGCATTTTTGAGATATGCAGAGGGTATTTTACAATTTATTTCTACGGTTTCCTTTTGGTTGGGATTAATCATTTCAGGTAGTAAACATAAAGATGTAGTTGCTTTTTTTAGATCGTTGGCCACTATGCGTATACTTATCCTTCTTTCTTTCGATAATGGAATATATACCATATTTGAGAAATTGCTTACAATATTCCCACAATTGACCAAGATCTTATTTATTTGGACATATTTTTGGATATATTTTTCAATATTAGGAACATCTTTTTTTTCGGGTTCATTTAGAAGAAAATGTGTATGGACAAATCCAGATGACCGTACTGATACCTATCTGAATGATTCATATTTTTGTGGTGGATATTTAGATTTGGTTACTTCTGCTAAGACTAGTTTTGAGTACAATAATGGTATTTCGAGTGGTATTGTGAAAGGATTTATTTGCCCTCGAAATTCTAAATGTATTTCTGATGTTAATCCATATGATAATAGAGTGAGCTTTGATAATTTTTTAAATTCAATGGAGCTTATTTTTGTTATTTTAAGTGCAAATACCTTCACCGACCTCATGTACGACTTAATGGACTCTGATTCATTATCGGTATCGATATTCTTTGTATTTTCAATTTTAGTACTGAATATATGGTTATTAAATATCCTGATTGCACAATTAGTTTCATCTTATGAACTTTTTGAATGGAAAGAAAAACAGTTTCATATGAATAGATCTATCAGCACTAGGAAAAACCATTATAAAAAACTCATTAATAAGTTTTGGCAGTTTGTTGAATACAAAAAAAACCAACGTCCACTACCTAGTTGGTCATTAAAATGTAAAAAACTTTACAAGAAGATAGAAAAAATATTTCTTTTTTTTATTGTTTTCACATTGTCAATAAGATCTACAGTTGATGAATCTTCTAATATTAACTATCTAAACTATGTTTTAAAATACGAAGTTTCTTTTAATTACATATTGCTGTTCGAAAGTTTATTACGAATTGTTATTTATTTGCCAAATATATGGATATTTGTGTCAAAACCAAATTACATGATTGATTTGTTAAGTGCTATCATCACAACAGTAATATCTACGCTACAGTTGTTCTATGATATTGGCCAAGCATATAACTGGCTCCTTTTCTTTACATTATTACGATTTTACAGGTTAGTTGCATCACAAATGCTATTTGGGGCTATTTGGAATGAACTATCATTATATCTAAATGATATATTCAATCTTTCAAAATTTTGTTATTATGCAACATTTTTATTGGCAATTATTGCATCATATTTATTTCTTGGCATCATCCCAGAATCCGTCTCAGAAGAAATACAATTTGGAAATTACACTTTAAGAAATTCCTTTGTCTCACTATTAACTATTGCTTCGACAGAAAATTGGACAGAGACATTATATGAATTCCAAGGCAACTCACCAACTAATTTTCATGCATTCCTTACCGCTTTATTTTTCATAACATTTTTTTCAATAATTCATATTGTAATTTTAAATATGTCTGTTGCCATTGTTTCAAATGGATTAGCAACAAAAGAGTCAGATAAACGTCAACTACAGTTAGAACACTTTTTAAACGTTGAACTTCCAAAGCAAATACAATGTTTAACAAATAGAAGCCTGTTAGAAAGACTGAAACAAAAAATACTTCGTCAAGATAAACATGAGAGTAATGAATATGAAAATCTTATTTTGACTGGCGAGGCCATCAGTTTAATATCAAATAAGATATATATTCCTAATAATAAGTTGGACAAAAAAGAATTAAAAACATATGAGAAATCAACTATTCATATTGTTTTTAATAGTATAAAATCTAAAATATTTGCAATCGATTTTTTTATCACTCTATATGATTATTATAAAGGTCCAGTTTTGAAAAAATATTATCAGTACTCAAATAACAAACTTGTCGATGTTACACCATATGATTTTACGAATGACTGTAATTTTTATTCAACGAAAGACTTTTTGAAGCGTTACCCAAGTTATGATAATTCTTATTTTCTTTTCCCCCCTAACCATTCCATAAGAAAAATCTGCAAATGGATAGTTCCTCCAAGCTTTGGTATTAGATTTGATGTAAATACGGACAATCCATTTTCAACTTTTTTAAACAAAAGACAGAATACTGGAGTAAATCTATTGAGAGATTCATTCTCTATAATTATATTTTGTACATCACTGGTACTGATAGCAACAAATGTTGCATCACCTATACTATATTCGAACTATATATATATGAACAAGTTCACATGGCAGAATATTTGTTATCTGTCAGTAGCACTATGTTTTACACTAGAATTTATCATCAAAACAATTGCCGATGGTTTTATATTTGGACCCAACGCATATTGGAAAAATAATTGGAATAAATTTGACTTCGTCCTTTTTTTGTATATTTGGATAGATGTCATCAATTTGTATTGTGGTAATAGAGAACTGGCTGATGCTTTCAAACCATTTATTATTTTGCGAATATTAAAATGTATTAGTATCAGTTCTCATGCTAGAGAAATTTTTTCAATTTTACTATTTGATGGTTTTAAGGTTATTTTCAAGGCTGCATTTATAACATTTTGTTTTCTATATCCATTCTCTGTATGGGGGTTAAATCTGTTTAGAGGGAGATTAAATGTTTGTACTGACTTAACAATGGCAATGCAAGAGTGTATCAATGAGTATAAGTCAACTATTTTCAAATTTGATGTTGTTGCACCAAGAGCGTACACAGAACCTATTCTGAATTTTAACTCAATTGGTAGTAGTTTAAAGTCGATGTTTGAAATTGTTTCTTTAGAGGGCTGGACTGATTTATTAACCAATCTTATGAACTCTTCTGGTGTAGGTACTATTCCATATAAATTTGCTACATCAGTCAATGCCTTGTTCATTTTACCATATAATATGATTAGCATGATTTTTATTGTCACCTTATTCATATCACTCATTCTTAATAATCTTTCAAAAATTACTGGTATAGATTATGAAAGTGTAGATCAAAAAAGTTGGACAGAAAGTAAGAAGTTAATTAAAAGAATCACACCGTTATACAAGCCGATAATAACAGCAAGCAATAAGAAAAGAATTTTTTTTTACAATTTAATTGTCGAAAAGAAGTATATGCCATACAATATGTTAATTGATTTAGCGATGGTTATTCATATAATATTGCTATTTTCAGAACATTATCATGATTTTCAGACAAATAGGAATAGTCTGATAGTAGGGTTTTTTTTCACCTCCCTTGTATTATTTATCAATGAGTTATTATTTATTTACAGTTATGGGATTAAAAAATATTTTAGGGAAAAGTCAAAACTTATCAAAATATACATTCTTTTTACATCTTGGTTATTATCTGTTATTGATCTAGGAACTGATTATCAGCAATATATTGCTAAATCATTTAGTAGATTTTGCTATGCGAACGTTTTCTTATTATTAATTCCAAAAATCGATTTTCTTCAGCAAATTTGTGAAATTGCACTGGCAAGTTTTACTCAGATATTTGCACTTACATATTGTTGGTTTATCCTATTACTATCATATGCAATAACGTTAAATCAAATATTTGGTAGCACAAAATTAGGACCTAATACAACAAATAATTTAAATTTCAGAACAATACCTAAAGCTATGATTCTGCTATTTAGGATGAGTTTTGGAGAGGGATGGAACTATATAATGGATGATATGACTCTATCTGCACCATATTGCTCATCAAATAGTGAAATAACAGATTGCGGTTCTCCTGTTTACGCTTACTTGATGCTGATATCATGGAACATTTTATCCATGTACATTTTTTTAAACATGTATACTTCCTTAATAGTTAATAACTTTAACTATACCTATAGCAGGGAAATTTTAAAAAAAGGTATTCAGCTATCTGATATCAGAGAATTTAAAAAAGGTTGGTTTCAAGTTGATACGGATGGATGTGGCAATATTAACTTTAAGTCACTTCCTAAATTAATGCATTCTTTCAATGGATCCCTATCTTTTAAAATATGGAAAAGCAATTTACAAATCAACAATATTGTCAAAGAATGCATGTTTGTAGATGAGTCGAATCCTTATAATGTCACATTTATTCCTGAGAAAACTAGAGTTTTGCTAGATTCTATTGATCGTGAAACTATAATAGAAACCAGACGAAGATATAATGAATTTATATATTACCTCCAAATTAAAAATGGTTATGAAAAAATTTTAAATTTCAAGACATTGGTTAAAATCATCCCATTATTCACAACATATGATCCAAATAAATGTTTGTCAATAAAAGATTATGTTCATTATTTATCGATTTTTGATAAGGTCGAAAAAAAAATGAAAGAAGACAATGCAATTAATATATTAAAAACTATGATCCAAAGATGGAAATTTAAACAACATATTTATAATAGAAGATAAGTATTTATTATATAGCATTATACTAATGAAAAACATTTCAGCAAAAATGTTACATAATATTTTTTGAAAAATTTGTGATATATAGGAATATATCTTTATTTTTATGTCTTTAATATTTCTGGGGAAGAATTTCCCCAGATTCGCTTCAAATATAGGAGGGACATAAAAATTTAATAGATTAATAACTTAAAGTTATTACTAAAGTTAATAAAGGAATTATCTATGAGAATAATTATAACTACTTGTTAGGTCTGATACATATGTCTACACAGATACCTTATTATTAAAAAAGTTACAGTTGATATATTAATAATAAGCTCAAGCATTGTTAAGGGTTCAAGAAGGAGCCTACTTTGACAATTAAATACATTATTGATGATATTCATATAAGATATTCAACAAAAGAGAGAGAGAGTCCAGTTATAGGATTTTAATAATTACTTGAAGTTTTCAAGTAATAACATTTTAGTTTTTTTGAAATATTAATTCTGACTTGATGGAATTAATTTTAGATTTTAATGTAGAGTTCGATGTTCGGTTATTTGATAGAGTTGTGAATACATTTTTTGATGGTTCTGGGAAAGATCAAAAAATTGCACAAGAAATCTTGACTACATTTCAAGAAAATCAGGACGCTTGGCAAAAAACGGATAAGATACTTCAATATTCTACTAATGTGCCATCAAAATTCATTGCTTTGTCAATTCTAGATAATTTAATTAGTTCTAAATGGAATACTTTTCCAATTGATCAGAAAGTAAATATTAGGAATTTCCTCATTGGAATGATAATATTTTTATGCAATAAAAATCAGATGGGCGATACCAATAGAAAACTGATAAACAAAGCAAATCTGGTTTTAGTTCAAATATTGAAAAAAGATTGGCCTTTAAACTGGCCAAATTTTTTACCTGAATTAATTGAAAGTTCAAAATACTCGGAAAACATTTGCCAAAATAATCTAGAGATATTAAAACTTCTTAGTGAAGAAATATTTGAATACTCCTTGGAAAAACTAACTCAAGCAAAGATAGCAAAATTAAAAATGTCAATCGCTTCTGAATTCAAATTGATTTATGATTTTTGCTATAGTTTATTAGAAAACAATAATCCCCTAAATATAGTTGTCGCAACATTAAACACTTTACTTTATTATATTGATTCCTTACCTTTTTTTTATTTTTTTGAATCTAATTTATTTGATTTTTTGAGTATTAAATATTTTAGCAAAACCGAAACAAGGTTAGCGGCATTACAATGTATGACGAAACTTTCAGCGTTAAATTTAAATAAAGATGATAATTATTGTGAAAAGTTAATAGAAGCGATAGAAAATATAATTAACATTTATTCTTCAAGCATATCTCAGTCAGATAATTATTTCAATGTTATCTACGAAGATTTGAGTGTTTCAGATCAAAATTTTATAAGAGAATTTACCATTTTTCTTACAACATTTCTACAAAATCATAGAGAATACTATGATGCAAATAAATCTCATGAAAATTTACTGATAACCTTGCATAAATGCTTAATTCAATTATCATACATTGGTAACAAAGATATTTTTAAAATTGCATTAGACTATTGGAATAATTTTACTGCAGATTTATATCATGAAATACAGAGATTACCTATATTTGATTTAGCAACTGCAGCAAGTAGTGGGGCAGTGAATCCAAAATTCTATAAAAATTTTCCCTTAACAAAGCATAAATATGATGATATCTGCTCGAAGTTGCGAATGCTAATTATTGGGGAAATGGAAAGACCAGAAGAAGTTTTGATTGTTGAAAATGAGGATGGTGTAATTAGCAGAGAATTCATAGAGGATTCTGAAATAATTGAGATGTACAATATTCAAAGAAGTACATTAGTGTATTTAACTTATTTAGATGTAAGAGATATGGAAAAAGTTATTTTGAATAGCTTAGCAACGCAAGTTGATGGATCAAAATGGTCTTCGAAAAGTTTAAATACACTATGTTGGGCTATAGGATCCATATCTGGTACAATGGTTATCGCTGAAGAACGTGATTTTATGGTATCTATCATAAAAGATCTATTGAGCCTAACTGATAGGATCGAAGGAAAAGAGAATAAACAAATGGTATCATCAAATTTAATGTATGTCGCGGGTCAATACCCAAGGTTCTTGAAATCACATTGGAGCTTTTTGAAAATGATAATCGATAAACTATTCCAATTTATGCATGATAGGAATACTGCTGTTCAAGATATGGCCTGTGATACATTATTAAAAATTGTTCAGACTTGTAAAAGCAGTTTTCTTATTCTTCAACCTTATCAAGATGACTCTCTAATTGAAACCATTATTTCTGATATTGCCAATATTACATGTGATTTAGAACCACAGCAGGTTTTGCTTATTTATCAAGCATGTGCTAAAATTATTGGAGTACAAGGTAAGAAGGAGAAGCGAGAAGAACTATTATCTGATCTAATGGAATTGCCGAATATGGCATGGTATCGAATTATTAAGCAACATGGATCGAACGCCGATAATTTTTGGAGTCTAGAGACAATAGAACTTGTTGGTAGTATAATTCGAATAAATAATGCAATTTGTTTGGAACTTTACAATTCCTTTTCTCCACAACTACTTCATATATATCCCCAATTGCTAAACATACTTAATTCTGTTTCTATCCTTATCTCAAAAAAAATAGCCATCGAAGGTAGCTACGTCATTAAGATGCCGTTTTTAAAAGGACTAAGGATGATTAAGAAAGAAATTTTAAAGTTACTTACTTCCTATTTTTTCGAAGCAACAAATTTAAATGAGAATTCTGGAATACTAATCGAACCTTTATTAACTTTAATTTTAAACGACTATAAGAATACTATTCCTGAAGCTCGAGATTATGAAGTGCTTATGTGTTTGTCTGTTGTAGTGAATAAAATAGGACTTCAGAATTCTAAAATTTCATTGCTAATATTCCAGAAAATTTTTGAAGCAACTTTAAGTATGATAAATAACGAACTAATTGAGTATCCAGATCATCGTGTTCAATTTTACAAATTGCTACACTCCATAACGATAAACTCATTCTCAATTTTTGCCGATTTTCCAGCATTTGAATTTGATTTGCTAATAAAATCAATATTTTGGTCATTCAAACATAAAATTCTAGAAGTCGAACTCCAAGGTGTTGAACTTGCAATAGAATTATTAACCAAGTTTAAAGAAATAAAAGGGAACGAAATATTTAAATCCCATTTTTATAGAACTTATTATTGTGTTTTTTTGAGTGAGACATTGTACCTGATATCTGATTTAGATCATAAAGCAAGTTTTTCTAAATCTTGTATTTTACTGTTAGAGTTAATTAAATTGGTTGAATTCGATAATATTAATGTTTTACTCTTTGATGGTAATACGAATAGTTTAACCAATAAGGAATATGTAATAAAATATTTACAAAACTTAATGACAAATAATTTTTTACAACTTTCACAAGACCAAATTCAACTTTTTTTGAATGCCCTAATGAAAAATGTCAAAGTGCACGCAAAATTCAAAAGTGTTCTAAGGGATTTTTTAGTACAAATTAAGGAGATTGGTGGTGATCCCACAGATTTTTTGTATGATGAAGATAGACAAGATGTCATCTCTGAAAATTATCAAGACACAAATATGTTTTAAGGGTGTAATATTGTAGCCTATTAAGACGAATAGTATTAATTGAAATTATATCTGAGCCCTATGGTTTTATATTATGTGACAATTCAAAAATATAAATATATAATTAATTATTTTTATTAATTAATTGGTACTAAAATATACATGCATTTAAATATATTAAGACTTTTCATAATGGTAACTAGGTTATCGAAAGTCTATATGTTGAAATAATTTTTTGGCCTATGGCTAGTTTATAAAATAAGCTCTAATTTATCCTGTATCAATGTTCTGCTAAGGTTCAATAATATAATTATGTGAACTACCCAGCTGTTTTCTTAAATCATCATTTGAACCGTGTTGCGGTAAAACTTGACCAATGCTTTGAGGTTGTAGAATGTCAAAATTATCTAATAGACCACTAACACGAGATTGATATGAATGTTGAAAAGGATTCGTTTTTGAAATAATACTGTTATTTCTGTAGTTCATGGTTTGAAGCTTTCTAAATGAGCCTGCCGCTTTATATTTATTTGTCATGGTTAAAATTGAAGGATCGGTCATAACAATACTTTGTCTTAATTGGTATGGTAATGGAACGTTTAACTTACTTGAATTTGAAGTATAAGAGCCATGTTCCTGTAGCGTTGATTGGGAATATGAAGTGTGGTTATAAAACATATCAGGATGGTCCATAGGATTTAATGATGTACCTCCCAATCTAGCAGATTTTAATTTAATAACAGGTTGATATTTGCTTCTTCCTTTAAACATTGTAAAAGATTGGACAGAATTAGAATTCGTTAATTTAGAAGGAGTCGGTAATTCCTCATATGCTTCCGTTGTTTGTGGGTGGTGAAGCTGTTGTGGATGTTGCTGATAATAATACATTGGTAAATATTGAATTTGCTGGAATATTTGTTGAGAATTATTCTCTAGTGATGTTAATTGTTCATTTTGTTTCATTTTTTGAACTCCAGGCTCGACTGAGATATACTGTTCAGCCTTTTGATGCATTGGTAATATCTGCATCTCTGAATAGATAGAAGAAGCAATTCTTGATTTAGAATTGTTTTTATTTGGTATTTGGAGAATTTTAGAATTATTGTTTTCATTAGTGTGATGATTTTGTTCTGGATGTATCGTTGTTTTAGTTTCCTTATTCTCGTTATTGAAAGTGTATGAAATAGATGTTTCTAATGTAGATTGAGAATTATCGTTACATAAAATTCCAGGACGCATTAAAGAATCTAGTGAAGACAATGAAACCGATGATAGCCTTTTATCTATTATAGAAGAATTATCATTAGACTGTTGTGTATTGATTATATGATCAGAAGTATTGGTAGTTTCCAATATGTCATCCTTAAAATTCTGTAAGTATAAGTCATATATACTTTTTATTCTATTAAATCCATCCGACTCATGACTCACCAAAGAAAGATTACTGTGAGCCTTATTATAATCTAACTGAAGTTTATATTGTTTAGCTTCAACATCTTTGGAATTTGACTTAGGATCATCATTGAATTTAGTTAATACATTTGATGCTCTATTCGCTTGTAATTGTTCATATGAGATATCTGTGCTTATAAAAAGTGATTCGTTTTTTTTTATTGGTAGCTGGGAATCATTATTTTTTAAGGATTTTATTGTTTGAGAAACGTTTCCATTATTTGATTTAGTAAATGAAGAAACACTTAATTTAGATTCCATTTCTATTTTTTCATCACTATTATTTGAATTGGGCAATTGGCTGGCTATCTTGGCAAGAGAACTTGTATTTAAGATATTCCTGTTTTGTAGGATTTGGTGAGAATTAAAGAATGGATCAGTGGTATAATTATTCGATGGATAATTATTTTTTTCCTCTGCCTTTTCTTTAAGCATATCAGATTTTGACGAAGCATTGGATGAAAAAGCTCCAGTATTGTCATCTGATAAATAAGTAATATCTTTCTCAAACTCTTCATCATATTTTTGGTCTTTTTTCTTATATCGTTTGAATAGAATATACAGTATCATACATGAAATCAATAAAGAGACTCCGACTGGTACACCAATAGCAACACCTATTGTTACAGCATGTGAATTGTCTTTCTTATATTCACATCCTGTTTGACCTGCCGTGCACGTTACAGACGGATTTGACAGTGTAGATGACGCACTTCTTACAGTAGATTCTGTTATTGATGCAACAACTTTTTCCATGTTAGATACATATAAAGAAACAGACGGTCCAGATTCATCAAATTTATTTAAATCTCTTTTATATGAATCGAGAACCGACATAGCCAGATTTTGATTTTAATTATGCGAAGCTGAAGCAGCTTATGAGCAAGCTGCCTTATCAAATGAAAGTGTCAATTGCTTTGTTATCTGGCAAAAAATTGGAGCATTAATACGAACATAGATAAAAATGTTAGATGCCTAATACGTATATATATATATATATTATCTATGTTTTTTGCAAAAAAGATGAAGGAATATTAAAACAAGCTTAAGGGAATCAGATTAGGATATATTGTTCAACGTTTTTGATAGAAATAGTTACAAATTTTCTCTATTCGATAAGCTTCTAACCGATTCGTAGTTGCTATTTACAAAAAGGGACATTAAGTTAAACAATAAAGGGTTTTCCAAGAGAATGACAGTTATTGATATGACAGATAACTCTTTTCGTAAACTTTATGGCTCGAATAGTAAACATTTAAAACATGAGAAAGGAAGTTTTATAAAACGCGAAAAAATATTGAAATATTGTAACTTAAAGAATGAAAAATATTTCGAAAATGAATTATCCATTAGAACTAATGTAACATTTAATTGCCTTTTAATCTCTATTGAGCTTTCTAGCATTCTTAGTAGAATTAATTGTCTGTAACTTGGAAAGGACCTCTTCTTGTGTATTCTACTCCTACTAGAAATTAACACACAAAATCCTTCCGCAACCATTTTGCTCTTTCTTCTGAATGGTCCTTAAAGAAGGAATACTCTCTTGTGTAAGCACTGAGGGTTTATTTGCCAAGTCGAATTATATACTTAGCAAGACCAACTTTGAAATATCGGTATAAAGACAAAACAAAATATGCAAAGCAATACATTATTATCATGCTCTCATGGTAAAATAAAGTATTGAAAATAAAAAAAATATACACCTCACCACAGAGAAAATTAATGATCCTATTATCTCATTGTGATGAGAGTGTATAATATTTATAACGCATTCGACAAAACATTTCCATCGAATGTAAAAGCTCCAGTCCAATTCATATCATATAGGCCTAATAAGTGCCAGTATATAATACAATCTGATTAAAAGGAGGATTTCCAAAAAATATTTAGAATATAGTAGTGACCAGCATTACCTGTAAAAGAAAGACAATACCCGGATGGCTCTGGTAAAAGGCAAGAACCATGTTCGATATAAGTTATATTTTATGCAATAAAATAATTCTTGATATTGATCTTTCATCACATTTTACCATTAACTATACCCATGGTGCTTTTTTTAAGGAATAACAGATAGAATTATGAATCACAAAAAATCTTATATCATGATAAAAAACGTTAAATTTCAATAAACTAAATTTTTCATCTCTTTATATACCAAACTTTTCAACTTTTTGAAAAGTTTGTATTATTAAGAAATACATAAAGAATAAGTAATTATATACGAACTGAATTAAAATAAATTTAGTGGTTAATGCGGCATGTAGAATACTAAATAGTAGTTGCTAGAGTGTTGTAGGTATGTATGTAGGCGTGTGCATGCTTGAGGAGTTTGTAATTTATTAAATGCTATATGCTCGATTTCATAAGTGCAAAAAAAAACGATTGTGGAGACTACAATATATACAAATTAAACTGTTTCTACGTAATCTTTAAAATAATTACAATGCTACATTTTCTAAATCTTCTTTTAAATTGTTAATTTCTTCTGTTTCGTTAGAATCCTCATTCTGTTCAAGTTTGTCTTTTACTGGTTCTTCTTCTTTAACTGGTTCTTCTACCTTGACCAGATCTTCTACTTTAACTGGTTCTTCTACCTTGATCGGTTCTTCTTCTTTAACTGGTTCTTCTTCTTTAGCTGGTTCTTCTTCTTTAACTGGTTCTTCTAATTTAGCAGATTCTTCTTCATCATCGGTCATGAGCACGTCATCTTCATTAAAATTGTTTACACTTTCACTAACAACTCTTGATGGAGCTTTGAAAGACGTATCATTAGCTGTTGAATTGTTTTGTTGTTCGGTTTGATCACTTTGTTTTGCTGATCTATACGCTATTATGGCTCTTTCTTGTAAAACATCTAAGTATTCTCTCATAGGGCCGTTTTTACTTTTATCTCTAAATACTAATTCACCCTCACCATTCAAATAGTCATCTGAATCATCAAATAAGTACCAATTACCAACTTCCAAATCATTAGCAAAAGCCAGCAGAAAACTTCCCCAATTACTGGCTACAACATATTTTGTATCAAAGTCTCTACCAAATATAATTACTTGACCGTAAGTACCCTTTTCACCTGGAGCCAAATCGACACCGATGTGATTACCTGCTAAATCGGTCAATAATGGGATCCAAGATTCGTTAGCATAGACATGTTGGATGGCATAAGGTGGAATGGATTTTTGTTCTGGTATGTTTGGCAATTTAAATGGATTCGATGTTTGCCCCTGCTTTTTAGAAGAACCCTCCTGTGCATTGTGTTGTTGTAGTTCTTGACGTTTTTTTAAATTAGCAGCCACATTTCTCCACGTTTGTGTCATATGTACAACTTCATCTAACTTCATCAATTGTAAACCATAAACTAAACCTGACGTACCTGTGATGGATTCTAAATCTTCTTGACCATCATGAATTTTTAAGGAAGCTCTCACAGAAGGAGGAAATATAATATCCAGATCCTCTTCGGCTCTCGTCACATCGTTATTAGTACATGGGTCATCCAAAGTTGCATTTAAATCAGGATTGTTTTCCGATGACCACTTATCAATATGTGTCCAAGCCAAAATGACTTCTGAAACACCCTCATTATCATGTGCATTAAAATTCTCAATATCAATCGCTTCTACATTGTCATGGTATCCCATTTCTTCATCAACGTTACCATTGCTATAAGTGTTGTTACTGTTCAAGTAAACTTTGGACTGATTTCCAGCACCACTTCTTGAGCTCATATTAAAATTCGCATTTGAATTTGGATCATACTCAGCATAATGATCGGATGTGCTATAGGAATAAAATAACTCCTTAACTCTTTTTTTAAATAAATTCATTGTAAACCAAAATTACGTGACGTCTTGACTGCAGGTTTACAAATACTCTGTGTAACTAGCTTCTTTGTAGAAATAGAAAAAAAAGAATAAAGTTTAATATCACCCTCTAATATATATATAATGCAGCAAGCAAATATAGTTATGGGCAAGCGAATATAAGTATAAATATATATATATATAATATTAAATTTATATTGATGTTAATAGTTAACTATTAGAAATCCCTATTGGAATAATTAGAGCATTCGAAACAAAAATACACAAAAATTTGATTTCAAATCAGAATCTTGGAGGTTTTCTGCGGCACAATCTTACTCGCAAATCGATAGATACTGCGCTTTCAAGGTGTTCGCCGTGAAATATTTTTGAGACAAAATCATTTCGGTCGAGACACTTTCGTCAAAGTTGACAAGCGCCTACCAGTCGGTAGAAAAATTGTTCTCTTCAGAAAGCGGCAGAGAGAAACTGGAGTAGGGCCGTGAGGATGGAGAATTGGTGGTGAGGAAAGCGTAAGGATGGGAAGGAAGTTCAGTCCAAGCCAAGAAGGTGAGTTGTGGACGATATGTGTGTGGTTATACACTGACAGAGCATGTGAACTGAGTGAACTCAACTTGCCGGGCACATATCTAACATATGATTGAGAAAAGGCGCCTAGACTTGGTTAGCAGGGTAACTATGGTTCCAGAAGTTTATGAGTCCTGTGGCATGATCGTTTCTTTTTTAGGTTTTGCAATTTTTCCGTTTGACATGTCTATATATTTCCTAATTTGGTAATTGATTTCTCGAGAATCACCATGCTACCAGAGAAGGTCCGCACAAATGACAACTTATACTTCAGGTTAGATCAATAAGTTTTCCATATTGGGAAGGTCATAAACATTCAGATCTGAAAAGAATTTCGAAAACGTATGCATTGGATGGAAGTAAGAATCTCAATTCAAAAAACAGTACAAGCTCAATGGATGTGACATCTTCATGAGAGATCGATGAATGGAAGACACAGGCTTGGAATTTGCTGCATCTGTGCGATTGTAATTAACAGGTTCAAAGTGTTTAGAAGAAAGGAAACTTTTATCAGGTTTCAGACGTAGTTCTTTTGAGAAGCGTGTCGGTTTTCCGTTTTAACTTTAGTGAAATACACTGAAAGACATAGGAAAAATATATTCATATATAATTTCGAGGTTGCAATAATTATAGTTCATTGATAACTGATTGACAAGACCCCAAGGCACTCTTCGCGAACAGTACTATATACAGCGCTCTTTGTTGGATAACATTTAATATGAATACATTTAAGTTCAGTGAGAAGAAAACACCAAGTGATATTGTAACTAAGAACGTTGATGTTAAGCCTGCCAATGATAAAGAAACAAGGTCTATAATAGGTAAGAAAACATTGTTGTTGCAGAAAGCCTTATTTAATAAAAAACATCCAACACAGGGTATAAAAAAAGAGAACTTAAGACTAGAAAAAGATAGCAAAGATAAATTGAGAAACAAATTTGCTTCTCCTACAGATAGATTATTATCGCCATGCTCAAAAAAACTAAATGATCATAAATCCAAGCTATTTAAGGTGAACTCAGCTCCTACGAAGTTAACATTTTCCCAAAATAAAGAATCAGACGAGTTTGATTCTGATTCAAGTGATAATTGATAATCTTACATAAATAATAGTAAAAAATTATCAATATCAAAAATAAATATAAACTATGTATGCTACCCAAGAAAAATTCTTACATACAAATAGAGAAACCCCCAAACTACTTCTTTCAGAAAAGCAGAGTACTATAACTAGCAAATCGGAACATTTGTTAATTTTAAATATTTCAACGTTTTACCAGGACGTGATATCCTTACCAATTTCTTGAGACCTTCTATATAATAACGAAATATATTATATTATATAGGTAAATTTAATAATACATACAGATACCTCAAAGTCATGGAATTGTATTCTTTTCAAAATTTCTATATCTAAAGCAATTAATTGATTCTGTTGAATTCCAGCTCGAAATCAACGAAAACACCATTAATATTTTCATCAATTGAAACATTTTCAGACTTCTCAATGTTTGAACTTATCAGTAGCAATCCATTAGATCTTATCATTTCCCCTAACTGAAGAGAAATTTTTAATATATCTGTTGGTACGACAATTCCCAATAAATTATTGTTAGCAGCCAGCTTTATTTTTTCACGTATACAATAATATCTATCATCTCTTTCAAGAATATGATCAAATTTTGGCATAACATTTTTTAATCTATGGGCAGTGTCCATAATAAATTCATTGTTTACTTTGTACAGTGAATTTAATATAAAAATAACTGCAAAATTAGGCTGTTTCCAATTAATGATAGAACATGCTTGTATGTTACATGAACTAAATACAATGGATCTCAAAGATTTACCAGAATGACGTAAATCTCTTATGTGTTCAAACGTTGTTAGAAGAACAGTGTCTATATAACTATTCAGATCAACAACTTTTGTGCTGCTAAGTAAAACCTTACCAAATTCTTGCTCCGTTGGATATGAAACTTGTATATCTAGCTGAATGGAAGAAGAAGATGTTGCAAGTAGTTTTTCTAATGTTACAATTTTACCCTTCAGATATTGTTTCAAATCAGCTGCGTTATTAAATTCTGGAATTTCTTCAATATTATAACCAATAATGTTTTCCAATTGGTCTTTATCAAGATCTAGCATAAATAGATTTATACCGCCAACTGTCAGATAAACTGAGGGAGCTACAACAACAGTACCATCTCTTAACGAAGATGTTTTAACAGAAAGATAACTACCCTTTAGTGAAGAGGATGTTACAAACTCGTGTACTGAGTTATCATAAGTATTATCACTAGTAGTGGATTTCCAGTAAGTTTCATATTTCGAAATATCCAATGGCTTCACTATATTACATGAAAAAATGATTTGATAGTCAACAGTAAGGGATCCAATATATTTAAGTTTATAATCAAATAACGGCATTGATGCAGTACCTGTGCCGTCTAATGATTGTAAATTTAAAATATTGGGTATAACAGTAGTTTTAGCTAGAAGTCGTGTACCATAAGATGGATATATTTCAAAGTCGACACAGAAGTTCTCGAAAGAATCAACCTGGAAAATAATTTCGCTGTCCTCTTCTTCTTTAATTGGTAATATGATATTACGTGGAAAGGATTCGGGGGAGTTAGAAGTTAATGTTATTCTCCCAGGCTGGAGAGAAAGTACTCCGTCATCTTGATTGAATCTGATGAAATCTTGATTAGATTTTAAAATTAATTTTACAAATGTTTTTTTTTCCAAAAAACTGTGACCATACTTTCTCAACGGTATTATGGGTGGTGGTAATGTGAAATCAGGAATTTCATCAAAATCATCTTCTAAATTAATGGTATTTGAGGCAAGTGTACCATTTGTGGATGATATTTTTTTACGGTTATCCGATGAATTCAATTTTTTTAAAATCAAATTTAAAACTTGAATATGGCCTTCCCAAATAGCATAGAATAAAGGGCCTCTATCATTTTCATCAGTAATCTCTGCATCTGCACCGTTTTCAAGTAATTCAGTAACGACTTCAATATGACCTTCTTGAACTGCATAAATCAATGGCGTCCATTTATTGAATTCATCGATTCCATTTGGGTCAGCTCCATGTAAAATTAATAACTTAATCAAATCTTTGCTTCCTCCTCTTTTTGCAACTATATGAAGACATCCTAAACCCATGTGATCTTTAGTTTTATTAACATTGATTGATCCAATTCTCAGTAATAAATCAGCTGCTTCATAACTATTGAATTCACATGCAATAATCAATGGTGCAAACTGAGGGTTTGAACTCTCATCTGATTCTGGCGAAGGTTGAGCATTACCTTCTGTAAGGAGAACCTTAACCATATCATTATGGTTATTTATAATAGCTAAACTCAAGGGAGTATGTGAATTATTATCTAGGTCGTCAACGGAATGTAGTAAATTCGATTTAATTAAAAGTCTAACAAACTCAAGTTTTCCAAATTCAGATGCATAGTGTAAAGGAGTACGAAGATGAGAATCCTTAGCATTAAGTAATTTACTAAAAACTTCAGTGCTTAGTCTACTAGAGGCTTCTTGTAAAATAAAATGTCTTGAGTGTGTCATGCATCTAGCAGAATTGTGGAGTATATTTCTTCTGGAAAATACCATATCTGATTCATCAAAAAAAGATAAATCAACATGAATTTTTACAGATTCATAATATGTCTGTAAAGCATCATCGGACAACTCACTGTCAATCAACAAAGTAAACAATTTTGTTGTCGAATCGCGTAATTTGATGTCTAAGTCCCCCTTTTGATTCTCGTTTAATTGTTGAACGCTGAACTTTATTTTATTATCAAAAAATGATGATAGCATGGTGGTTTTTCTAGCTTCATCTTTGATTTTATCAATATATATCAATTCTTTAAACCAATCTTCGATCTCCGATTCAATCTCCATTTCATAATCAAAATTAGCAAGTTGTAGTGTATTTGAATCATTCGAATCGTTTGTATATCGAGTAGTATTAATGTTGCATAAACTATTATTTTCTATAAGTTCATAATTTGAAGCGTTGATTGAATTATTTTCTCGTTTGTCTCTCATTAAAGAAACTATATTATCTTGATCGATAGATTTTCTTATCCCATTCCGAGTTGTAGCTGAACCACCCGTACTAGTGTGTGGTTGCATACAAATTTCTTCTAATGTTATCAGTAATGTTAAAATAGAATCATTTAGTATTGAAATATCATTTTTCGTAAAAATAGGTTGAACAGATATAACTGTTGCAAAATAAAATTCTTTTTGTTGTGAGTGTGATCTTTTATCCCATTTTTTTAATGCTTTTAAGAACCCAGTTCTATTTAATTTAACGTATTGTTCTAAATTATCTAAATCTTTTTGAAACTTTTTAATGCCGCCTAATAATGTTTTATAAGAAATTGAATCCTTGGAATTTAATTTCCCTCGACTTTTATATTTATTAAATTTTTTTTGTAAAATATCAAATTTAATCTGCAAACTTAATTCTTTTTCTAAATAATAGGAATTAACTTTTTCCAATTCTCTTTCTAATTTGAAAAAAAATGATGATTGATTTTCTTGCAGTCTTTTATATATAATTGAATCGTCAAATGAACTTATTCTATCTATGCTATTCTCTACTTCATTACCCAAATAATCCATTGAAGATGATGCGTCAGTAGGTTGCATATTTATTGCTGCAAGTTGTTTTATAAGTTTTTTCAAACTTTTGTAATCTATAAAATAGCCATTATGTTCTGGAATTTCAATTTGTCTTGCTTCTAAATGTTTACCGAATTTCATGATTCAAAAATTGTTAAATTATAATAAAATTCTTTATTCTTATTGATGTAAATTAGTTATGCAAGTATTTTGTCAATAATGCTTTAATAATGCAGGCCTTATGGTAATAAATTGATTCAGTGGTATAAACTAATGAATTATCTTGAAAATGTTTTTCCACACCAATGACTTCGATTTTTATAGGTTTGATTAAAATAAAAATACTGTTTTATTTATATATCTATATTGAAGCTTGCTTTTCGAAGAAAAATTAATCACTTTTTTTCAAATTTGGACAATAGTATGAGTACTGGATCTACTAAAACAATTTATATAATTGAGTTGACTTGATTCGAACCAATATTAGTGCATGTAATATAATAAGAATTTATTATACTATAGCCATGAATTTTAACAAAATGTATTCCTTTATTTTTTTTCCTAATATGACAGTGAAGGTACTATAATTGAACAAATTCTCAACGACTTCTTTCGACTCTTTTGTTAGTTCTACTTGCTTGCTTAGCTTACTTACTTCTAGAATGTTTTATTATAAAAATTTTAATTCAATTTGTTACTTCAACGATCATAAAACAGTCAACAGTTAACATGATTACATAATAATTAACTGACTGTAAATGCTCTATTATGTTACTTTTTTAGAAAATTCATATTTTTTCTTATCTCTTAAATTTTAAGACCAAGTACTTAATTTTACATTTTTTCAGTACCCACGTGGTCGTAAAACATTTTGTGGACAATATGATATTTGTTGCCAACAAAAATAAACGTTATGAGGAATTAAGAAGCAAAAAAAGAGTAATGTCACAATGTTCACTCTCTTGTCGTTTATAAAATATCTTCCATGCATTACATTGAAAACCCGTAAATTAGAAAATAATAGTAACAAAAATTGTCTATTTTTATGTTAGCAAGGTATAATGCTTGGCTGTTCTGGATTTTGTAGGTGGATATCATAGGAAATGTTTTGTGTTGTTTAAAAATTTGTATTATTCCATTTTGATCATATAAGAAAAGTTTATTCTTTTCCCACTTAACTATTTACATTTAACATAGTTATTGAATTATTGTAATCGGAAATTATTTCTGTGTTCTTAAAGATCACAAAGTGAGAGAAAGTGAAAATTGAAAATATCAGCGATCTGTTCGCAACTGCCTATGCTTGTAAACTCTAGAATTTTAAGAAACTTTTGGTGCTTATCTAAAACTCCAGCTTTCTAGTTTTGTTGTTGGAATATTACTATTTCTTCTAAATTATGAAATTCGTCCAAGATCTGATTCATCTCCTCATCTTCTGTGATATTATTTTGTTTAAAGACTTCTAATAGTGACAATTTTAACAAATTTTCATAATCTATGTCGTTAAATATTTGTCCTTCTTGTTTTGTCGACTTGTTGAAATTTTTTAGCCTGGAGTTTTTTAGAAGATAGTTGTTTTTATTCTGATCTGTGTTTTCTGTTATAAATATATCGTATTCGTTTGAAATGTTAACTTCGGTTACGGCAATCAACAAAATATCATTCCAAAGCTCTAATGGCAAAAATAATTTATTAAAATTCAAATTTATTAGGTTTTTGAAGTTTGAATTTCTGGGAACGGTATTTTTAGAGATTAAGTATATTACTAGTTCAATTAGTTCTGATAATAATAATTCTTGGAATTGTTTCGTATTCGGGTCTTGTCCATTTTTAAAGATCTCTCCACAATCTATTGTAATAACAAATAGTCTTAACGTACTTGTTAAACAGCGTTCTTCTTTAATAATATTCATTTTTTTATGTGCAATGGTAAAGAAAACAGATTAAGTAAACTCTGGTTGTTTAGTTATCCTTCTTAAATTTAACTATCGGCGGCTAAAATCAGAATAGAACTGCAATTTTGTCCTATGAAAATTGAACATACAAAATAACTTCTTAAAGAAATTAGGCTAATACCATTTGTCATAAGTTGCGCAAATAATTAACAGTTTAATGTTTTTTTGCCAACAATTTGTTTTATATTTTTTAAGTAAAAGGATATTTTGAAGATAAGTGACCATTTCTTGTAAAGGGAACGAAAGAACTTTAAGCTTATTTCTAGCAATTTTTAAATATTGAGATCTCAAGAAGCATAACGCGTACAAGATTTTGAAAAATCTATGGATTATAAAAATAACAATGAATAAAAGAGATGAGATGAGATGAGAAGAAAACTTATTCGTAAGTTCTAATATAACATTTGCTTCGTATCTCTAACATGAAAAGTTATATTATTTAATTATTTGATTGCATAAGAAAAGTTTAGTAGATTTATATGTTTTTTTTGGAGATACAAAAGTCATAGATTTGTTGCTGCATGTCACAGTTGTTTGAAAATATTTCATTTTTAGTGGTTACCACTAAGAAAGAAAATAGTAAGAAGCATGAAGAGTTGGAGGATTTATTAAAATCTCATGGGTGTCTTAGATTTGAGCATATATCGGATGAAAAGATTCAACTAATTGGAACTGGTGATGACAAGGCTAATTTTATTCAATATTTGAATAACAAAAAAGTACACTTTATTATATCAGACTCAATTAATTTCCCATTCTTTAAAGTTGCATCTGTTGATTTTTTGATTCCTGTTATTAATGGAGAATGGGTTTATAAGTGTATTGAAGTAAATAAGTTGGTTAAAACTAATAGTTTTTCTCCAGATGAAGCCATGATATTTAAGAATTTTCAAATATTTTTATCGTTAAGCTCTTTCAATAAAACTGAAGTTCTTTTTTATTCAGAACTTATTAATTCGCTGGGTGGAACAACTGTTGATCATATATCGACCTCTACGACGCATTTAATAACGAATGATCCTTCTGATCAGGCTGTTATTGCAACAATAGCTTCTGAACATACACAAAATGTAGATTTTGTTTATCCAACCTGGTTATGTCACTGTTTTAAAAGCATGACTCTTGTTGATAAAAGTGATCATCTGATAAATGTTCAATCTTCTGTAGAAAGCTCAAAAGATAAATTACAAGATCTTTGGAATTTATTAGAAGAAACAAAACCTGCAAAAACTTTGAACATATTTAGCCATAACAAATTTTATCTTGGTATGGACCTACTCTTTGAAAAGAACTTATATAACTATTTAATATCATTGATTGAAGGGTTTGGAGGGAAAGTGATGAGACACATCAATGAAAATGATTTTTACGCTAAGAAAGCTGATTGTTACATTGGATTCTCCACAAAATCTCGTGAATATAAGGTAGCAAATTCACTTGAGTTATCAACAATGAGTATTCCTTGGATATTCTATTGCTGGGAAATGGGAATTTTTATTGATCCTAATACTAAATGTTTTTTGAAACCTTTTAAAAAAAAAATTTTTGAAAGATCGCAATTAGTTTTAGCATATACAAATTATTTTGGTCCACAAAGATATTATATTCAAAGATTAACAAAACTCATAGGCGGTATTGCAACCACCGAATTATCAAAAAAAAATACACATTTACTCTTTGGTTCACCTCATGGTAAGAAGTATGAATTTGCTTTGAGAAGACATAATATGTTAATTACTGTGAATCATAGATGGTTGGAAGACTGTTATATTAGTGGAGAAAGACTTAATGCAGATGTTCCAAAATACAAGTCAAATGAATATAATGAATTATTAACAACATCATTAGGCCAATCAGTTATCAATATCGATGACGTTGCTTCAAAAACTATCTATAAACAACCTTCTACTATTATTTCTGGTGACAACGAAGTAAAAATTGTGCCAAGCAGCAATATTGCATTAGGGAGTATTTCAAAGGAAAATGGTTCAAATATACAAATTGTTGATCAACTTAATCAGCAACATGAATTTTCAAAAAATATTGATCGAGTTAAAGATTCGAATACAAAATACAGAAGAGAAGAGATAGGACATGAGATTCCTAATGATTCAACCGACGTAAATGAGCATTCTAATGATTCAACCAATGTACATGAGCTTCCTAATGATCTAATCAAGGGAAATGATGAGCAATTTGATATAAATCATGATGACAATTTCAAATTCATATCGGAAGATATTAATGATTTATCATCAACTAATTCTCAGTCCGCCACCCAGATTTCAACACAAGCATTTTCTCCTGAAAAAAAAGGTTTAGTAGGAATTGATTCAGTCAGTCACCAAGTGTTGCCAGAAAGAAATCCATCTCAAATTGGCTTTGACAACTCAAATGAAAAAAATATATCTGATGTAATTCAAAAACAAAATGAAAATGGAGAAATGAAAGAGAAGATCTCATTATCAAATGAAGAGTCAGCTTTGAAAAATCCAACCATTCAAGTAGTTGCAGCTGAAAATATTGAGGTTAATACAGAGCTAAAAGATAACTTTTATCATGAAAAAGAGGTTACGAAAGAAAATAACTTAATTAACAAGAAAGAGATTATTGAATTAAATAGTAATGAAATTAATAGTGAAATTAACTATAGGTCATTGAGTGGGAGTAGGGCTGCTAAAGCTAAAGCTGCTAAAAGACTACACACAGATATCGAATCACTAAACCAATTCCAGAAAAATTCCAAAAAAAAAAGAACAGGGGATTTATTACCAGAGGAGTTATCACTTTTAGCAAAAGAAAAAGAATTGGACCAAGAGGCTAAATCAAAACTGATTGAAGTATTACCAGATGATGTTAGTAGTATTATTTCTAGCATTACTTCTAGTAATCCATTACGCTCGAAGTTACTCTATAATATTGATGCAGTTTGTACTGGATGCCTAGATAATCTATCAGATCTGGATAAAAAATTACTTTATTACTTAGGTGTCAGGATTTATGGTGAAATTGAAAAGGTTAATTATCATCATTTAAATACTGTTATTGCTCCAAAACAAATGCGAACTGAAAAATACTTAAAAGCATTATCTTTTCATCCTTTAAAATATATTTTAACGCCAGATTTTATAACAATGCTTTTAAAAGAGGTCAAATCTGGTAAGGTTAATTTAAATTTAAAAGTTGAATTAGCTCAATACTATGTTCCTGGAGTTTCGCAAGGTTTACTCCAGAAAACACATCTACAAAAGAAGTTGTTTGAAAGAGCAGGTATAAAATGTATTAATATAATGAACGATATTCAGGGAGGCACTGAACTAATATCCTCAGTGTTACACTCACATGGTGTTCAAGAAATTAATAGTATAAAAAATGACTTTACATTGAATGACTTAGCTATGAATAATCATTCGAATTCATTAAAAAATAAGAGTTCGGAAAATGGTGATAGCTTTAAATATATCATTTTAACAACAAAACCTTCACAAATTAAGAAACTCAAAAAGCTATTAAGTGATACTAAATCAAAAAGCTTGGCGATAAATTGGGAATGGTGTGCCAAATCAATTTTAGATCTTGAAACAGATTTTAAAGATAGAAAGATACACATGATTTCTAATTGATAAATTCATTTTATGGATTACGGACTGTCTCTAAATAGTGTTTATATATTTGATAAATAGTTTCAACAAATTATAAATAAATAATGATGCATAGTGGGGTAGGAATATGCTAAACTATGTCTGATATATTGTTCTGCTCTTTCAAATGAAAGAATTTATTTTTATAATAATCTCTTTCTTTTCTAACAATAGCTAATTCAGTTTCTAAATCTTGTAATTTTGGAGATTGACTGCTATTGTCATCATTATATAAGCTCGTTCGATTTTTCAATTCATGACTTTCCAATAGGATGTCATCTAATCTATCAGATAGTTTTGAAATGGCAGAAGAAGGCTGATTGTTAAAATTATTTGATGATGGTAAGTTTGGTGTCTCAAATTCTAAATTTTTGGAACTTGGATTAATAGCTTCAATTAAGAATTTGGGAGAAGTTTTATTACTGGAGATTAAATGCTGTAGTTTTTCTGAATATGACTTAATGTTAGTTATAAATTCTTCATCTTGAGAATTAGAATTAATAACATCTTTTAATTTTTCATTTTCATATTTTAAAGTTTGGTTCTCAATATTCAACAAATTCAAAGTAGCCTTCATTTCTAATGACTCCTTCAATTTTTCGTTCTGAACAGCTATAATTTTATTTAATTCCTCAGTTGCTAAAATTTTTGAAGTTAATAATTCTTTTAATGCCCTATCGTTTTGTGTTTCATTTACTCCAAAGGATTTTAAAATTGTTAAAACATTTTCAGATTCTTCCTTGTTCCTTTCTACAGAAAGATTTGTAATAGGTTTAATATTATCTATTTCCAAAGCTGGATTTAGAAGTGAAGTTGAATTGTTAATATTCTCAATAAACTCTCCATTCAAATCGTATGTATTATTTTCTTCTGTAGAAAACTTTTGATTCTTATCGTATATAGTCGGAAAACTTAAAACTTCTTGTGAATGATTATTTGAATCCATGTAAGCATCAAAATCAATTTCCTCTTCCATAGTTGAAGATAACCTCAACATAGAAGTTCTAACCGAATTCGTACTATATTGACTTTGTCTATGTTTTTTGTCATTTTCTTTAAATTGTTTAGATATCATGACGACTTTAGGAAGTTCAGAATCTGTTATCGCTAAACCATTGCTACTGATATCTCTGGTTAGCAGTTCAGAATCAGTGCTATTAACTAACTGTGGTATTGGGGAAATAGGTACTGGAGAAGTTATCTTTGATAAATCTGATAATGCACGTTTATGTTTCTTGACGGTAGTAGTACTTATATTAGGTATAGAAGGAGAAATAATAGCATTTAAAGGTGACCTACTTGAAACTACGTTATTTTCCTGTTCAAAATGTTCCGCCAAACCGCCTGCATCTTTATTAATAACTGGTGTAAATATATTAGGGAGACCATTTTCATCTTTAAATTCAGAAATCAAAGTCGAGTTTGATGCATTATCAATATCCAAATTTGAATCGTCATAAATTCCAGGGCATAATTTGTTTAATCTACTTATGTCCAATATGTGTATAAATACACCTTCGTTATTATCGATGTTTGATGCGACTAATTCACCAGATTCGGTAGATTCGACCCAATCTGTCTTATCACCACCCAATATTAACAACTTATTATTTCTCAGTAAGGACACAGAGTGTCCTGATCTTCCAAGCATAGCGGTTGCATTGAAATCAGGTAATTTGAACCATTTCTTTGTAATTAAATTTAGAAAATATATGCAATTTAAATAATTGTCGTCCGCATCCTTACCACCAACAATACACATTAAGTTTTTGTATATAATTACGGCATGTTCTTGAATTGGAGGAGGTTTATCTAGATTTTCCTTACCATGCGTTTCTAAAATCGACCATTCGTTCAGATCAGGGTCGTATATAAAAGTCTCGTTAATTAAACCTTGATAGGTATCACCACCAAATACATATAGTTTATTTTCATAAGTGCACATTGAAAAATTTGTCAATGGGGGTGGCATAAAACCTTTTGGTTTAATAAATTCCCACTGAGAAGAAGGATTTTTAAAATTAATTAAATCAAATTTAACCAAATCATTAAAATAAATTTCATCAAATTGGCCTCCAAATAAATACAAATTTGAGTCAATCACTGAAATTTTATGCCCGTACCTTCCTAATGGCCTTACGCCAATGGGTTTTGGTATTGTCCATTTCAAGGAATCTAAATTCAAAAAATATAGATCATCATCCATTAAACCATTAGTAACGTTAACTTTATGTGTATCACCACCATAGACTATTAAAGCGTTACCGCACACTGTCGCAGCGTGACCTACTCTTGGAGGTGGAGTGTTTTCCATTATATCAACTATATCACATGAATACTCCCATTTCGATGTACAATTATCGTCATTATTTTCTTTTATTTTTAACTTCCAAGTATCACCGTACACATTGGATTCAAATAAACCACCGATGATATATAATTCATCGCTTGGAGAGATATAAGAAGATGTAATATGTCTATATCTTGGAAAAGGCGTACCTTTGACATTTATTTTTGACCATGGAGTGTAATCTTTTCCAATTGAATGGGTTGATGAGGATTTCAACTTCTGTTTCATATTCATTATGTAGATGGATATGTCCTTTTTGCTAATTGGTTTCCTCCATTCACAACTGTTGAAACAAAAAACTGAGATGAGAATAATTTCTTTTCTTTATAGTCTATCGATGAGTAGCATAAAATGAGATTTAGAAAGAATGCTAGGTTGTTTCTATACGAAGGAATGAGATTGTAACATATATATATATATAAGTGTATTCAAGCTTGATAGTGCGTATGAGCATTTGACTCTTGGCTAATGAAATTTAGAATTGATCTGTAGTTCGATCATAAAAAAGAAGAAAAAGAAGTTTGATCTTGATGGTAAACAATGAATTTATTGATGAAAGATGATTCAATAATATTATTTTAAAAAAAAAACATAAAACAGATGACATTGTAATGAATAATGGTTTCTTTGATGTTCTTAGACCTTGTAATTAGCAATGTAGTGGTATTGCAACTTTATTGATTACTAGAAGCAGTATATATTGAATGAAGAGTATAAATTGGTAAGCTATGCAAGAGACGTAGAGCTGTTCATCATGTGATTGCTATGAGCTCTCTTGACAGATCTGGGCATTGTTAAGGTGCTGCCTTCACAATTTACGATTAATTCATTTGTTTCAACCATTTTCAGGTTACGGTTTTGTTCAAGCAAAGAGGGAAAGGTCAAGAAGAACGAGAAAAAATTTTCTACTGCCGCTTGATTGTGTCTCACCACGAAGAAAGGATGAGATGCAATGAGACTTAAAAAAACATACGAGGTTAAGACGGAAGAAAGCTTATAGGATAGTAGCAGATACCAAGGAGGGTTTAGAATACAGGTTACCAACATATGAACCTCAACAAAAACAACAACAATATCATCGTTTGTAGAATATGGAAAACATAGCCAATTAAGAAATTAAAACGAAGAACAAAAAATGCTAGGATTGGGCTTTAGAACTATATATTTTTCTCTTTGTGGAAGCGTGTTTTATTAAAACTCTTTAGGTTAATTTAAAAAAATCTTGCCTTACCTCTTCTTTCACTTGATGGAATATATCCGAAGAAGGAGTTGTTTCTTCTGTGAAGCTCATTGTATTAGAATGAGCTTTGTTACGAAATAAGGAACCGCGCCCTGCGTTCGTTTTGAATATAAAGTGTGACACCAAGGAAGCTCTTAAGATTTTTTTGTATCTAAAAACAATGAAATATTTTTTTATGTTTTTGTATTTATGTTTGCGTTTGTTTTCGTGATGCTGTGACGGTCATAACTGGTAGAGAAATTGTCTTTATTTATTTATCCTATTTAGAAATGCCCATAACTCCATGAATCAAGCAAAGTGGTGCTATCAATGGCGTTCTGTCTCCTGCGTAATTATAGCATGGACGAAGTAATAATGTTTTGCATTTTATAGGCCATACTCTTGTGCATATGCTATTTATAAAATGAACAAATGTTAATTGCTCAAGGTTTACCCTCTCTCGGTACGTTTTATGTAAGAAAATGCACACAAAAAGCTGCAATTTCCACAGGAAGCCTTGCTTTGGTGTTACAAAATTTTATGGACAGTGTGAGTGAAGCCATCACACGCAACGAAAATTCTTTTTGTGTGCCATGTCTATGTGTGCATATGCTTTTCATTCCTTGTATCACATGTAATTAACTCTTTTGATCTTGAAATTAAATTTTACTTTACGATTTAACTCAGCTTATTTCATACTCGTACGCATGTAAGAACGAAAGGTTTGTGTATGATGTAATGTGATATGGCGACATATATAATCTAATGTCTGCTCTGTAAAGTTGTATATATCTTTGTTTATTTATATTTGATGTTTTGTTTCTGCTGAGTTCAGTGCATTTTGTAACCCAAGTTTAAAAATAAGTAAAATACATGCATATACATGAGTGATGGTAGCAATCGAATTACTAATTGCAACGAGAAGGTCAGTAGAAGCAGCAGTAAGATACGTAGATCTAATACTTTAAAATCGCTAATCCAGCCGCATATAGTTGTAGAATCTTCAGCAGAGAAGAGAAAAAAGAGTGTTAGAACGATTGAAAACAAGAGCAATGATCAAACTGCAAGAAACCATGATATGCTGAAGAACTTGGCCACTATGGAGCTAGAGATGCTAGAAATTGAAAAAAATATCAAATATTTCGAGAAAAAAGTCTTGGAAAACAAGAAACTGCTAACAGATAAGAAAAATGCAATCAACAAAGTCAAGAACAAGATATATTTAATTAACTCACCCGGAAACAGGAACGAACATACGAAAGTTCACCGATCTACTACAAAAGATGGAAGCAACAATGCACTAGAAGATGAAAAGCTGCGGCGTTTAAGCGATTTGGAGAATAATAAGGCAAGTAACGTCAATATTTGGGAGTTTATGAATGAAATCAAGAATGGTATATTGGGGTTGGAAATTGACTTGAATTTGAACTATGGGGACACCAGCAGCACCGATAGTGAGAGTGGTGATGATAGCAGCAGTGACAAGGAACATGGAAGCACAAATATGTTGAACTTCACAAGCGACGTTATACACACTAGCCGGACTAGGAAGATCAAAACCTCGCATCATCAGCATAGTAAAGAACATGCTAGAACTCCGATTACAGATGAAAACAAAATAGCTGATGACAGTAGTCAAAACATAAAAACTAATACTACAAAAAAAATTAAAGACAAGGACAAAGACGACCTGCAATACCTCGGTATTAAGCAGTTCAATACAATCAGGAAGCAGGAGAAAAACGCCAACGAATGACCAAATGAATGCAGAGGCCAACATTGATTGTGTATGTGTATGTGTATGTGTATGTGTATGTGTATTTATGAGAATGCATTATTAAAAGAAACGGCAGAACCCCATGCAACAATGGATATACGCCGATCGGATCTCAGATCCACCCTTAACCCCAACTATAGTCTGGGTCGAGCTGCGCTTGTCTTGCCTACGGCACTAATGACGTAAGCTGGTGCTGTGGTTCGGTGTCCCCCGAAGAAAAACCATCGCTGACAGAACCGATCTACGATGCTGGATAGTGACGTTCGCACTTTGACTCGTTCTTTAGGGCTGGTTCCCTTGCGCTGGCCGATTATGCTTGCGGTTGTGTGACAAGAAATGGTCAATTACAACAAATCGGACACCAACCTCAGGCGGCGCACCATGCTATGACGTGCAAGACACCGTGCCAGAAAAGACAGCATCCCCTGATTCGTGGTGCCATTGTCCACGCAACACCGTTCGTTGTCGTGTTTGTGGGGAAGACCGAGTAACTGAATTAGACGTGGGAGAGAGATTACAGGAATGTAATGGATCGCTAATGGATAATAAGTGTTTAAATTAATGCGGGGTGAGTGAGGGGCGGCGTGAATAACCATTTCTGTTGGATCGGTCTTGATTGTTTCTGGCAGTGGTGAAGCCTCCGACCAGGCCGTTCAGAAACAGCGGAGCGATATTGCGACATAGGGCAGAAGAAACGACGGAAAGTGGATGGCTCCGCCAATACTGGCTACTCTGAGAGAAGTGGGCCGCGACTGAATATGTGGTGGGAAAACGGAAGGCCTTTGGTAACAGAGTCCTCTGTTTGTTTCTCTTCCGATTCATGAATTGGAAACATAGAGGAAAAAACGGGACTATAAGTGTTTACGCTTGTTTTCTCTCGTGCGATTGATACGCTAGAACGCCGGCACAAGGTTTTCTTCTTTTTGTTGAGCTTCGCAGGTTTTTCCTTTCGCCTTGCTGTTTCTCTCCAGTCACCGGACTCAGCGCTTTGTCTTATGAGAAGTTTTCGTTATTAATAATGTGAGTTGCACCACCACTTTTCCTCTGCGCTTGGTTGACAGGAGAATTGGCAAGTTATTGTTTTTAAGAGGGTAGACGAAAAAGGAAACTTATCAGTCATTCATTTCGCAAATTTTTCCTTCCCACGTAGCTTACTTGCGTACAGCTCTCTAAGCCTGCAAAAGAAGGTCTCACCTGTGGTAATATAGCATGACTAACGGACGAACACTGTTCTTAAAAACATATATAAGAAGCACTAGTCATTTAATCCTTTCGAAATGTTTAAAAAAGATTTGCCCGTAATTGCGTTGGTGGAGAATAAAGCAAACAAAAAATTTATACACACATACACACATATAACAATGTCGTCTGCTTTTAATATTGCACTAAAAAGGTTTTGGCTAAGTGAGACCGGTCCAAAAACCGTCCATTTCTGGGCTCCAACACTAAAATGGGGTCTGGTTATCGCTGGTATATCGGACATTTCTAGACCGGTGGACAAGGTATCGGGAGCTCAAAATCTATCATTATTGGCTACAGCTCTGATTTGGACGAGATGGTCCTTTGTGATAAAACCAAAAAATATGCTTCTGGCCTCTGTGAACTTTTTCCTGGGATGTACAGCTGGCTATCAAATTGGTAGAATAGTGGACTACAGATTGAAGAATGGCGATTCTATGAAACAAATCGCTGGCTATATAATCAATGGCGAGCAGAAGTCTACACTGCAGAAACAAGAGGCGGCTCAATGAGTCATTTTAAGTTATGATATCATAGAACACTAAATGGTGAAGGAAAAGGTTTCCATAAATCAAAATATTAAGCATATGTCAATTCACATTGGGACACGTCATAAAATGTATAGACAATATTCTGTCCAAATAAACATTTTATAGGGAATGTATTTCGGCAAATGAAGTACACCAAAAAATATAAATATATATTCGAATATTAAACTTCAAGAATTTTTCTCTATTATTTATGTTTCTAAAGCCTCTGTGCAGTATCTTATATATGAACCGTTCTAAACTCAAAAATGTTTGATATTATTTTACAATTTAATACGAAATATATTTATGAATGGCATGGCCTATAAATATATGAAAATATTTATGCTTACTTAAAAACCTTTCTTCTTTTGTTTTGTGATATGGGCACGTAGAACTTTTTGCTTATCTTTTAGTGACATTTTTTGCTTACCCGTAACAGATCTTTTATGGATCATCATAACAAAATTCTTCTTTCTAGCCTTCTCTTTATTCGTTGTACTTCTCATTGTGTCTCTCTTACCACGTCTACTACCGAACTTCTCCCTGCCTTCTCTACCTTCCATAACTTTTTGTAATCTTTCTTCCCTGCTTTGTTTATACTTGACTGGACCAGTCAATCTATCAGAATCAACAATCTCTTCGTTATTTCTTTTTCCCAAATTCATGATCTTTGATACACTGTCTTCCGTTCTTAATTCTTGTAACTTCAAGAAATCGGCTGGTGTCAATATTCTAGTAGAAGCTAGTTCACGGAAAGCATCATCAGCTGACAGAGGTGCATCCTCGCTATTTTCTATTTTTTCTTTTTCATCACCTTCTTCATCGTCACTCAACTCTAAATCGGAATTATCATTCTTGTCACCTTTTTTTTCATCATCAGAATCATTCATATCGATATCGTAATCTTTATCACTTTCCATGGTAACCCATTCACCGTCAACGTCACCATCATTATTTTCTTCTTCATCGACTTCCCAATTTGCGTCATCGTTCTCTTCAAGTTCATTGTCTGCATTTTGTTCTCTCTTCCATTTAGCTAATAGTTCAATACCTTCAATCTTATCGACATTACCTGTTTCAACACCAAATTTTAATTTACCTTTATACTCGACACCTTCTCTTTTAGCTTCTTGTAATTTCAATGAAACTGCTTTACCACGATCCTTCTTCTTTAGCATATCTGGAGCAAGTTCTCTATATAAAGAAATTAAAGATTTTGCTGCAATGTTGACACCTTTAGCTTTAGATCCGCGATATTCAACTAAATCTTGAAGAAGTACTTCATCAATTGCCAAAGGAGCTCTTGAACAAATCTCCCTGATAATGTTTAAACCAGCAGCAGCAACCTCTGAGGCAACACCATCAGAAACAAACTCGTTAGCAATTTTACGAACCATAATATTAATAGTCTCAGGTGGGACTAAATCGTGACAAGCTTGAGCACTAGCTGCCATTATTTTAGTGACGTCTCTTTGCTTAGGAGTTAAATATTTCAAAAAGTATGTATATATTCCAAGAACCATTAATTTATGGGTACCAATCAATCTTGAACATAGCTGCATTAATGAAATTTTCTGTTCTAAAGTAAATTTATTAGCACCTTTTCCTGATAAATGTTTTGAAAAAAGTTTTTCAGCAAAACCTTGCGGATCTCTTAATAGATGAATGGCACTGAAGTTTAAGTAATTTTGGTTGTTATTCTTGTTATTATTATTTTTCTTAACAGTCTTCAAGGCATTTTCTAATTTTTTACCTCTTTTACTCGACTTCTTATTAATTTTCATTCTATGTTTTAATGCTTCTAAATCTATCTCATCTTCATCATCAGATTTTTCCTCAAAATTCTCTTCTCTTTCTCTGTCAGCATCTAAAAAGAACAATACACCAGATAATGCAACTTTAACATCATCATGTAGAGCAGATTGTGTCATAATTTCAACAGCACGAGAATCATCCCAAATACCACGTTTCCATAATTCTCTAGTTAGTCTAGTTGCCCAAATACCCTGAGAATCTGGTTGTTCTAGTAAGTTAAAACAAACAGCTTGTGTGGTTTTGTTTAATTTTTGATTCTTTGAACCTGTATTACAACTTTTCAATAGAGCTACGACAGCATTATATAGTAGTTTTCTTAATTCACGTGCATGAGAATTAGCATTTAGTGTTGTACCAGAAGATGAGTAGGCAATTAACAATGGAAACAAGGTTTGAATAAGCTGTTCTGGCGTAATTACACTTTTATTTCTCAACATCATTAAAGATGTGATAATTTTTTCCTTCAATTCAAATGGCAATGATGCGTGATGCTCAAGTACTAGTTGTTGTAATTCATTAGGGAAATTAGATGTTTCCTTTGGGAAACATGAACAAACTTGAGAAACAAAACCTATAAGCTCCAAAAGTTGAGATGTGGAACTTGTAGTAGTTGTACCTGATGTGGATGCGCCTGTAGGTGCATCAGCGATATTGCCAACTAATTCACTTCCCATGCCATTTAACATAAAAATATCTCTCAATGATTCATAATGATTGTATTGCTGCAAAAATTCTTCGTAATAAGACTGAGGGTCACGCTTAACCAAATTTTGTAACAAAATAATATTTGTTGGCAAAATTGCAGCTCTGCTTCTTTTAGCCATTTTTAAATTTGATCTCGATGCTGAAATATATCACCTCTTTGATTGAAATAAAAAGGTAACTAAGATCTCAACTGTTTACAAATTTGTTGTGATTTTTAAGGTTAAAGTATGTTTCTACAGTCTAAGATAGAGAAAAAATTTATTTAAATATTAATTTTAAAGAGCATATTTAAATGCGATGACCTTGCGATGAGATGAGATTGGTATATTAAAATTTTTCCAAATACATTTATTACCCGGGCTTTGAAAAGGTAAAGTTATCATTGGCATTAACTTGATATGGAAACCAAACTATATAACAACTAAAACAACAAAATAATTATGCGAACCTTGTCGAATCAGTTCTTA
Organism: Tetrapisispora namnaoensis; assembly: GCA_003705985.2. Lineage (NCBI taxonomy): Eukaryota > Fungi > Ascomycota > Saccharomycetes > Saccharomycetales > Saccharomycetaceae > Tetrapisispora > Tetrapisispora namnaoensis. The sequence goes on along the minus strand of PPKD02000016.1, from coordinate 141,645 downwards.
GAATTTATTTATTATTACATTTTTGTTTTATGTTAAATATATAAGATTTTTCAGTATATATTTTAATATATGGAACAAATTAATGAATGCAGATATAGATAGTAATTAAAGTCTTGAAAAGGCATATAAATATTAATTGTTAAACAAACCATCAATCGCATCATAATTGATTTTTTTTGAGAAACTTGCCTTTTGTAACATACTTTTAACGCTTGCAGCTGTAGTTGGGTCACCATTTGCTTCTACCATATTAAGAGCAGCTTGGAATCCTGATTCATCTTTTAATTGTGCTAACATATTTTCTTCCTCATTTTCTTGTTTTGTAGATCTGCTCCTTTGCTTTCTTCTCTTTTTGACCGATGTGTTACCTGTAGCTATATCAGCTTCCTGTTTTAATCTTTTACTCTCCTGTTCAAGTAAAAAGTCACCATTTAAACCTATCCATATTCTTTCCTTCAACTTAGAAGCTTCTTCATCTAATAATTGTGCATCTAATTCTTCATCATCAACGTCATCAAGATTATCTGGATCATCTTCAATTTTTGAAAGTAAAAAAGCAGTAGTTGGTAACAAATGTAAATTTTTAGGGCGGTATGGATCATTGTTTAGTGAATAACCATCTATTTGATCTTGAAAATTACGTGAAACTGAGTTTTCAAAGGTACCTTCCTTTTCATCACCAGTATCAACCTCTACTTTAATATCTTGTAAATTCTTATCGCGCTTTCGTTTTTTAGAATTGGCATGTTTTTTTTCCTGTTGATTTTCATTATTTGCTTGTTTATTATTCAAATCATCATTATTATTGGGATCTAGCAACGTATCAGTGTCATCAATTCCATAGGTGGATTTTATTCTCTGTCTAACCTTTTCTCTTTGCTTTGAAAATTTTTCTAGGTAAAATAAAACTTCGCGAGAAGACAACTCTTGTTCACCTAGTAATTGTGATAAGATAGGATTCCTTTTAATTGCTTCTTCGCTAGTCTGGGTTAACTCCTCCTTCTCTAATTGTTTCTTAATTTTTTTTTCATTAATTCTATTCTTCATAAAAGATGGTGGTTGTGAGCCTTCACTTTCATCATCATTTTCTCTAAACTCTTTAATAGATAATTTACCTGTAGTTGTATTTTTAAATTCATTTAAACGCTGCTGTAAAGTTTCTTCTGCAACATGTGATATTGCTACAATTTCAGAATGTGTTCTTCTCAAATTATTCATTCTACATGCTAATAAAATGCATGCACCTGCTATACCTGCAGGTCTTCTACCCTCATACATCCAATCTTTTGACATTCTTTGTGCTAGTTTAACAGCATCTTTTATGACTTTGATTTTCTTATCACCTAAATCTAGTTTTTCTGCAAAATGTTGAATAAATAGAGATGGATCAGCTAAAGGTAAATTTGTAATATGTAATCTCTTGACCATTTTTAGAAATGTGGCACCAATCGAGTAAACACTAACTTGTAACCTTGATGAAAAATCGATTAACATATGATGAGTTTTTTCTTTACGGCAAGCCACATACAAACATGCCGCTATGACATTTTGTGAACGACGACCTTGGACAAAATTATGGTGTAATGCCAGCTTATACCATTGAAAAGCAGCATCTGTGATATAATCTTGAATCTTTAAAGCATGGGATACAGCTCTTAATTTTCTTCTGGCATTGTTTAAGGTTGCTTCTCTAGATTCCATAGCACTAGAACCACCATGTGAAGTAAACGCGGCATGGGCTTGATCTCCGCTGATAAAAGAACCTTGAACAACAGCAGCACCAGCGCTTGTTTCACCAAAAGTAACTTCTGAAACTATTGGATTTTCTTCTGAAACAGTACCACAGCCTACACAAACTAGATCATTATTGGCATTTGAAACATCCCTGTCAAACTTGGTTCCTCCACATAACTTACAAGTTAGAGACATGGCGCTTTTTGTAACACTTTTAGCGTCACAATAATTTGAAATAATACTCTTTTAGTTATTTAAGGAGAAAAGTGAACTTTCCTTTTGTAAAACACACTAAATGATCTTTTGATCAAAAGTGATTCTAATCTCATTGATATATCGCGTATGTTTACTTTACCATCTTTAACAGTTGATTAGAAAAATGGTAGCATATATCGTGAATAATGATTAATTATAATGAAATGATAATGGACTAAAATTTAAGTATTCTGTCGTTGCCATTACAGATATGAATTCAATGGTATATATATACCATTGAAGTATCATATGTTTTTGAAAGATATGAGATTCTAATATAAACTTTAAATTATATAGCTTCAAAAACTATAATGACCACAATAAATATATTTTATACATTGAATATTTTCAATTTTTAACTACGATATCCTTTATTAATAAAAAACTTATTACACCAATATAATGTTAACGGCGCTAATGAAATTTAATATTAAACATTATTATTTATTTATTGCTTTATTATGTCTCTAATATAACGATAAATCAAACAATGTGTATTGGATCGTAAAATTGCCACCAAAAGGTTCTTTTATTTTTATTTCCAAAGAATTTTATTTTTCTTTGTTTAAAAATTATTTTGAAAATAATGTCACTTGGTTTATAAAAGTGTTAAATTAAATATATTTTATATTATGAAATGGACTGTATTCTCAACTCTAGCTCTAACAATGTAAATTATAACTATTTTGAATTATTAGATATAAATTAAATAGACCTCTTTAAATTTTTATTTCTAATTTCTTTTTATCTGACAAAAAGAATGGAACCTAGGTAGGCGAGATTTTGTTAAATTATATTAACAAATTTTAATAATTTGATTATACAGATTTCTATGTAAGTTTCATATTAATTTATTATTATTTCTATGTTTTTTTTATTAAGTAAAATAAATCTTGTTCACTGGAACAAAAGGTAAAATTGAACCGCGAAAATAAACTAACCGCTCAAAATAAAGCATAAAAAAAGAGAATAATACAATTTGTATCAGTAATAAACATCACAATAGTTACAATCCAATACTCTTTGATATCAATGACAAGAAGTTTTCATAAGTATTATTGGATAAGTTTTGTTTCTGGAACCTCTATATATTTCCGATATAAAATATTACAAAGATTATTTATATCAGTTGGTAATTGTATGCTACAATATCATATGTTTAATGAAAAGAATATCTACATATCATAACTATTTCTTAAGAATACAAACTTTTGTTTCATAGCCATCAATGTGAATAAAATCATATGATATTTTGCATTAAGATTTGTTAATTAAGATTAACCAGTCAAATTTCTCAATTTTAAATATTTTGAAGATATTTGCTGATTGACTCATGTCAAAGATCTAATTACACATTGACTACCAAGTAGGGGAACTTCAAAGCTCTTTCAAAAATATAAATTCAAACCAAAGATCTAAACATAGCATAATTGATTTTTCGATATTTTGAGGTAAAAATCACATATTTATTTTTTCTATTCTCTTGTAAGTGAATGTTGAGAAAATATCCGAACAATACTAAATACTCTCTTTATCAAATAAAAAAAATGCCAAATGAGTTTAAATCAATATTTGATTCACAGGTTATTAATGACTTAAAAAAAGCCTCGGGAATACATAAACTATTCATAAAATGTAAACTATTCTTACGTATTAATATTTTAATAATTTGTAATAGTTCAGTAATTCATATATTCCTTTATAGTTGAATTAAAAGGACATAATTTGATGCAATAATATTGGAGGAAAGAGTATAGAGTATGTTAATGCAATTATAAACGAAGAAAAAATTATATTTACTTGAATTTATTTAAATTAAAGTTTTATTAATTACTTATTTCAGAATCCTAAAATCATAAATGGGAAACATTACTTAATACTTGGACGGAACTATTAACCGTGTGCATTCCAATGAATAATGATATATAAATTCTGTTACAAAATCGTGAGAATTCTTTTCAAACGACTGTTGTTATCACGCCATGATATCAGAAACAAAGAGCGTGCAAATCAGTTTTTTTAAATTAAATGTCCTTTTTAAAAAATCTAAAATAGGAAAGGAATCCGTTCAATGATACTGAGTTATTTGAGAGACTTTCTCTAGGGAAAAACATATATTTCTGAATTTCTTGTTCTTTCTTATTATTTTCAATTTAAAAAGACGCAAGAAGTATAACATTTATTTCCATTCAGGATAGGAACGTAAATTTATGTACATTAGAGCTTATTCATATTTCGTATATGGGAAAATTGTACTTAGTCATTCTATTTTAATTGATTATCGTCGTCGGTACCACTAAATTTTACAAAGAAAGATGCTGAACATTATTATCAGATAATAAATACAATATTAATAACTATAGTGGAAGGCTGTGTTATGGTCTTGTTAGGTGAAACACACGGTGCATCAATTAGAATGTGTCTCGGATTTAACTGCTATTGATACTTTATTATTTAATTTTGCATAGCAGTAAAAAAGCAAAAACAAATAATGAACATCTGCTATGAGGCAAAGTACAATAATTTACCGTCATTCAACAAAATCAGTCTTATCTTAGTATTATTTGCATTTAAATTTTGGTCCAAATTTCACTGCCTACATTTAAACAGCGAACAAATGATAAAGAAAATGCCAAAATTGTATGTCATCGATCTACTACTGCACTACCATTTTTAGTTTGACACAAAAAATTTGTTCAGAAATTTTTATATCACTTGCCTTATGGTGGAGAAATAGAAGAGGTCGTTGAAAAAAATGAGTAAAGAACGAAACTAGATAGAAGTTGTGGAGTTAATACCATAGCGTATTAACTTTTAGACAAAAATGGCAATACGGTAGAAAGATATTTTTGTATTCCCAAAATGAAGAACATTGTAAATTTTACGAAATTCGGAGATAAACAACATAATTTAATCTGAAAAGCAACTTTTCCCAGAAAGATCAACAAAACAAAAAAAGAAACGTGAAACGAAATTTACGTAAATTCTTCTACAAAACATAGAGAGAAGCAATATATAGCTTTTACATATTTCAAATCTATAATAATGCAGTAATACTAAAACCGTACGTATAATTTTTTCAAATGAGAACTGATAAATAAAATTTAAGATATCTTTTCGCATTACAAGAAAAGGAAAAAACTAAATAATAAAAATATAATATGACATTTGGAACGTTGACCCGGAGAAGTAATTGCGATTGAATAAAATCAAAATGAAAGCGTTTAGCAAACCAATTGATTTTCTATGCGAGAATACAAAAATATTGTGCAGGAAAATAATAGCATTTTTTTCCCATTACCGTTAGTTTAGAGATAGGTTGATGATTCCATAAATTTGTTTTGAGAGTGAGGTATATTAGTGACATAATATGTAACTTATTCTTTGTTTTCTCTTATATAACAAAGAGGGACAGATATTCGAGAAGAACGACTGGGAGATCACTGTTAGGAAAAGAAAACGAGAAGGATGAAAAAATCCAAAAGAAATGACAAAATTTGCCATATAACAAGTTCTCGTACAAATCATATATATGAATTGTTCTAAAATGCATAACGAATACCAGATTTTGAATGGTAGAATATCTCTTGAGAAGTGCATAAAAAATGATCAGTCCAATTATTATTACCTGATAATTTTTTATGCATTTGTTTCTTTTGATCAATGAATTTGAAGTGAGAGATACACGCACAATGAAATACGATAAAAAATAAAAAATTACCTCTAGAATTGACCAAAAAAATTAAGGTTCAACAAACGACAAAAAGGTAGATTTTCGGTAATAACCAAGACTATGTTTATTATTCTTTTTTAAGTTTTTTTTTATTGTTTATTTTTCTTAATTGTTTTATTATTATAATATATAATTACTTTCTATCTAGTCGACTAAAGTAGCAAACGATGCGACTGAGATATTTTATCGCAGTAACAGTCCTTACTATGTTTCCGAGAAAATATGTTGAGATTACTTTTTTCTTTTATCTTTTTATTATTTGCCATACTTGTACAATATTTTTCTCTTCATGAATTCCCAAACTCCAAAAGTACAATCATTTATCTGCGACATTTTCCGATCACATTATTTTTCCCACACTTATTCATAAGAAGAAAAATCAGTCACTTTGCATATTGAAATGTGTTTCCGAACCAAATTAGAAATTAATCTTGTAACAAAAATACATGATCACTATACAGAACAATTGTCCAGGCTTGTTTAATAATATGTAATTCAGTCTGGCATCGAATATTCTCCCTTTTCACTACCATGCCCGGAAAGCAGTTAGGTTTTCTATTTTTCTGTTTTTGTTTCATTTTAATCTTTAAGTAAAATCTGCGGAGTTTCTCAGAAAAATAATGATCTCTATAGCATCGTGTATGGATAAATCATGCAGAACTTTTCCATAAGAATATTTACATACAGCTCCTTTCCCTTCCCGGCTACGAACATCTTTTCCGTTTTTTGTTTGAATTTTAATTTCTAAAAAAACAGCACCTGTAACTTCAAACGAAATCCAATGCCTACCCAATGCATATTCGTTCTTCTCTTCATATTTTCTCATCTTTTTCTTTTCCTTTTAATTTTTTCGTCTTTTCTTTTTTCTTTTTTTCTCTATTCTTTTTACAGGTCTATGCTTACAAAATTACGTAGCAATGTAAACTGCAGGAGATATTAATAGACTTTCTCTGGAAACAGCCTGATATATAAATTGTCATATACTTCGTTACATATTTGCTATCGTCAGAAGACGAATTGGGTATCTGTACTATGTAACAAGACGCTGACTGCGTCCATTTCTCCTGTCGTAGCTCCAGTTGTCCGTTCTTTTGTTGTTGTTGCTTGTCTCTCCCCCATCCGCACATTTCTGTTACGTTTTTATTTTTTCCTATTACGGATTACTTCCTTTTTACTGGAAATATTCTATTTTATTTCTTTTTATTTTCTATTTTTTCTTTTTTTCCATTTTTCCTTGTAGTATATTTTAATAGAAAAAAAGAATGAGTACCTCAGAAGTTTACTCTTTTTGTTATCCCTCTCCATGGTACAGACCCAGATCGAGTTGACTTATAATACTCATTCTTCAGATCGATTATCTCATGATCTCATTAAATTATCTTTGTCCACTCTCTCTTTCTTCATTTAAAACAATTAGAAAAAGACGAAATTAAATTAATCTTGAAACTGATATATCTGACGAGCATAGTACTGCGTATTCTGAGATCTATACAAAATAGGCGACTTACATAATGAAATAATTATACAAGACTAATATAAGTTATAGTTAATATTACAAAATATGACTGTATAATTTGTTAAATTGTATATAAATGAGATAAAGCTTTAGAATGCGTATCAATATGATCTTTCATTCTTTATCGTTAAGTTTTTTCAATTATCTCTCTTTCTGTAATATAGTGTATTTTATCTCTCTGGCTTATTTTTTTTTCTGATTTCTAATTTCTAATTTCTAATTTATTTATTATTTATATATGTAGATTTCTCTAATCTTTTATGTAACTTTTACTACTTCTTCAAATTCGGTAAATATTTCGGAGTATCATCTTATATGTCAGTCAAAAAGTAATATACTATAGAATCAAAGGTAAAATAAATATTAAACTAACAAAGGTTTATTATACGAAAATTAACAACAAACAAACAAACAAACAAACAAACAAACAAACAAACAAACAAACAAACAAAACACATTGATAATATAATAAAACAATACAAAAAAAACAGTTATTTATTTATACACATCTATTTTTTAAACCATGCCTACGAGAACTTTCCTACATCAATTGTTTTCAATTTTAGCTCAAGATAGTCTGAATGAATGGATTTATTGGACTGAAGACGATGATGCCGTCTTTGCAATCAAGCCATACGCTTCACAGTTCTCTGCAAAAATTTTAAAAGGTTATTTCAAGCATGGTAATGTCAGCAGTTTTGTAAGACAATTACATATGTATGGATTCCATAAGTTATCAAATTCAAATAGTAGATCGAGAAATCAAGTCTCATTCTTAGGTGTAGAAAATTCTGCGACCTCAACAGAACCAAAAATTGAATTGGAGAGTCCAGAGTTCGGCAAAGATAAAGAAAAAATGGCTCGTCCTACTTTACCTCAAGATAGATCAAAAACTATTTGGTATTTTACACATCCATCAGGTGTTTTCCATAAAAATGCTAACACTTCTGATTTAGATAAAATTCATAGGAAAAGCAATAACGCAAAAGATAACAAAAGAAAAGCTGGTTTATCATCGTTGACTTATAATTATTATGATACAGCATCAATAAAAAATAATAAATTAGGTCCTGGTATGTATGATCAAGGTTACGTGCAACACCATCAACAGCTACAGCCTCCTCAGAAATCTTTTGTTTATGGTGATCCATACACTCAAGTGAATTCACACGCTCAGCTACAAGCTACCAGACATGCGTTCAGATCTTCACCCATTCCAACTCCACCACCGTTTTCACTTCATAGTGTGGGTGTTCAACAGAAAGAGGAATACCTGCGCCCAATGGTAGGACAAAATATCTCTCAATCAGTATATGGACAAAATTATTACACGGAAAGAAAGCTTCCATCTAGCCAACAATTACAGGGAATCAACACCTCAATTCAAGTTACTCCATCTACTGTTGTTGGAATTCCTGCCATGAGTACTTCACCTTTGCATTCGACGCCAGCAAATTCTGTAACATCGCAAGCTTCTACCAACACCACCTTACCTGGCCTACACAACAATGCAGCTACGAGTAGCGCAAATTTATCGCAACCTGTACCAACACGTCCTCCCATTATTTCCCAATTACCAAATATAGTCCAAACAGCACAGGTTGTGGCTCCTCCTATGCATCATGCATCAGGTTATTCACAAAAAGAAAATAATGTTGACTACAAATATAACGCTTTGGCCAAAGCTGTTTTAACTCTAACCGATATTCTTGATTCATTGTCACAATCAAATATGCACGATGCTAATACAGGACGAGCACCTCAACATATTGATTATTATAAAATTTCACAAACTCTTCAACTTATTAGAGATGACATAGTGCATTACGAGTAAATAATTATAGAAGCTGTATAAGCTAAAACCTTATTAATGACAACTACAAAATTAAAACAATTATTACGTTATTTCTGTTGGGGGATATCACAGTCATTGTTATATTTTTTATAAAAATAAACTACTTCATTTGATAGATTACATAAAATTGTATATTAATGCATCGTTTTTATCATAATTAACAACAAACTAATGTATTGGAGGAAATTTAACGAGCTCTATAATTACAATATCCAAAGATAAGGTAAAATATTAAGGTTATTAAACAAATAAATTAACAATTACATTTAAAAAATGTATATAGATAATTAGTTCAACTTTTCTATTTACTAGTCTCTTTTATATTCTGACCGTTCCAGATCAAAATTTCTTTCCGACACAGGTGCACGAATTATGTAAGGTACATTTATGTGTGGCATATAATTTTGTGTTGGAATTCCTGCGTGTGAAGGGGATGCAATCATCTGAAAGTTCCAGTTATTCATTCGAGGAAGATAACTAGAAGCTCCAAGCTGATAGAGATTTAATGGATGCATCGATTGATTCATAACATTATTATACATGAATCTTTGATCTGGATATTCTATATTTGAATAATCAACAAATAAAGCTCTGTTACCTTTGGAATAGGGTCTATTTAGATCTTTAATATTGTTTTTATTATCAATATTTGTTAGGGAATTATTAATCGATTCTTCATAATCTGAAATTTTTGAGCGTTTTTGAGCAAAAGATACATGAAGAATGTGATTCTTATCTATTTTATATCTATTTGTTTCAATAATTGCCTTTGAAGCATCCATTGTATTTTTGAAATAAACAAACCCATAACCTTTGGAAGAGCCAATGGGGACTTCAGGGTCAGTATCCTCATCTTTTATAATCTTAGTCTTACTTCCTCCAACTGTAATTATTTTTGCACTTATAACTTCACCAAAAACTTTGTAGAAATCATATAAATCAGAGTCATCCCAAGTCAATGGTATATGTTTAATATATAAATTTGATTCTTGCTGATCGTTCAAAGGTCTTGGATAATATAAGTTTTTAGAAACACCGTTAACAAACTTATAATTACCGTTATGATTGAAAAAAGGACTATAATTATTGTAATGAAATAAGTTTCTGTTGAAATTGTTCATATGATTTACATTGGCCACGGTGAGAGGATTAGACTCATAAGAATATTCATGTCCTTCATATGAATCGTTTGTATTTTCAAGTGATGCAGGGGTGGTAGATGACCTTGAAGCTGCTGTAGGAGAAGATGATAAGTTATAAGTGTCTGATTCGGAACTGCCGAATGAATTAGTAGAAGAATAGGGAATATAGCCAACGTAATGGTTAGTTTGAAAATTCCTTTGAAACATGCCAGAATTTGCTGAAGAATTATAGTTATAATAATTTGGAACACCATTATTGACTTGAAAATCATAATGATGGTAGTATGGTACACCATTTTTATTTTTATTTTTGATATTGCTAGTTTTATTATTGACAGGTGGGAAGGGAGCATTTATATTTTCTCCATAATAACTATCATGTATATCATTTTCAATACCATAAGACAAACCACTATCATGAAAGTTAAAAGGGAAATTATTATTTATGGAATGATGAGGTCTGCTCTGAATTGCTTTATTAACAATTATTTTATTTTCCAACCATTGGAAATCTCTCAAACTCTCAACAGCTGCTAATGCATAGTCATGATTAATAAACTTTATAAAACCATAACCTTTTAATGGGAACTCTTCATCTTGTAATGGACAGGTTTCAATGTTTATCTTCCCTTTATTTTGTTCAGTATCAATAACGTCATCATCCCCGTACTCAATATTCGAATCACTATTTTCTTTTGGAAAATAATATGATACAATTGAATCAATTGGAGTAACATCTTTTAGTACAGCACAGAATTTTTCAAACACTTGCGCTGGAGAAACTAACTTTTTATCTTGATTATATATTGGTAAATTACCAATGAAAATACCTTTAAATTTTTTGTCATTAAAGTTTTTTTCTTTTAAATTATCCCAATAAATTCTTTCCCTTTCTTTTCTCTCAACATGGTAATTAATGAACAACTTTGAACCATTTAAACTAGTACCATTTAATTCTTTTTTACATAAAGAAGCTTGAGATCCTAATTGAAAGGATAAAAAACCATAACCTAATGAATTACCTGCTAAATCTGTCTTTATCTTTAAAGATACAACTTTCCCAAAATTTAAAAAAATTGGTAATATATCATCAATAGTCATTTCTTTTGGTATACCCTTAATATATAAATTTCCAGGATGAGATAAAGCATGTTCATTTGATGAAACTGACCATTTATCTACATTTTTATTTTTTTTCAACAAGTCAATCACAATTTCAGTGACTGCATTTAAATTATTCAAATTTTTGAAATGAGATTGGATGACATAATCGTATTCCCAATCTTCCTCATCCTCACTATTTTCTACAATTTTTTTTCCCTCATTTTCCTTATCAAGCGTTAAGTTTTCTGCAAATGAATTTTCTATCTCTTGTAAACCAACTTCATACAAAAAAATGTCACTATTTTCCTTTAGTATTTTTAATCTTTGACCATCTTTCAAAAATTCATAATTTTCAATAGACAGTAAAGGTATAATAATACCTTTATGATCAAGTATTAAAGTTTCTAATTCGCTTAAAGATGAATTATCCACATCTAGCCATTTAATCCGTATAGTGAGTTCATTAATATTTGCTAATTGTTCAAGTTCAGAATTTATCAAAATATTATTATCCAATGCAGACATATGGATTCCAAACTTTCCTTTTATTTACCAGAAAAAAATTAACTTTTAGAAATATTATCGCAATTTATATGACTTATATCAGATTTTTCTTATTTATTCGTCCTTAAATCTACGTTTTTTCATAAGAATAGCCAAATATATACACTACCCATTGAAAATAGTACACCTAAGTTCTCAACGCCTATATATATCTCAAGATGAAATGAGTTAGTAATTCAAAAACAGCCGATATCATAATCTCAAATTGCGTACTATACAATTTCAGAAAGCACTTAAATGGAAAAAACATTGTAAAACTTTGATATATATATAATTGATGTTTAAGATATATATAGTGATATTTCATTTCAAGTATACATGTGTTTATGAGTAAGGTTTCTACTGACGCCTAGGCTCATCAAAAGGTGACTCCTAAACAATTAGAAATAAAATCTGTGTATTCTCTTGTCTCTTTTTTTCACTTTTAATTCGCGACGGTTGTTTTCTGTGTGTCCTGAAAGATATGTCTCTTTTTTAATTTTTTCGAATCTGATTTGATTATTAAGAATAAGAAAAACGATATTTGTCAAGAAAACGGAAATTCCATGTATTTTTAACAGTTTCGAGATTGTACTTTAAAGGAAAGAAACAACTCGACTGATTTTCTTTTTTTCTTTCTTTTTGAAAGGAAAACCAGATTGTGATAAAATGGAAACGTAGAGAATAAGGTGCATGATACATCGCCGAGGTAGAAGATAGCGATTAATTAAATAAATTTGAAACAATAGAAGACAGAATGCACTCTATGTTGTTTGCTTGTGTTTTGTAAAAATACATACAATGGTGAAAATAATACCGGCGTACTATATATACATACAATACGATATCTTGTATAAACCTGTTCTTAGGAGTCAATTTTAGTCAATCTCAGATGTCTGAGTGGTGGAAAAGATAACATACAATCCAATTCGCATAAATAAAGAAAACAAAACAAGGAATAGGTCGATATGTTGAGGGAGATATTTAACTCTTCCAGCAGTGGCGGCATATATAGCAGACATGCGATACAATAATAATCGGCAACCAACAAATCAAATTACAGAATGAAGAAAATATAAAAAAGTTCTCAGTGCAACTACAACTAAGACCAAATCACTGCAACAGAACATACAACTTAGCGATGAAGAACATATATATAGGACTTTTATTTATTTATTTTTGATTTCAATGAATAGATTGCACTGGACGGTCCCCTAATCTGTATCGTCTGAGTTTTTTCAGTTAGCCAAAAGGTGAGAAACACACTTTTATATTCTCTTGCTCGCCTGTTGTCTCGGATATATATGACCAAGACAAGAGAAAGCGAGAGGGAAGTCAGTGATTATTAAGCATTTTAATAGAAGCTGGATTTGAGTTTGATTTTTTGTTGCATTTTTTGTCGTCCGTTCTGCGGACTTTGGCTGGGCTCACAGCCGTCTTTCTATAAATAGCAGTTGTATGTAGGATAGAGGCAGCATGGCGAAATGTTCTGTGACCACGTAGTTATAATTTTGTTTGTCGCGTAGGCGGGGTGTTGTGTTGTGTGTGACTGTTACAGAACCCACTAGGGATGACTTATTCCTAAAATATGGCGATTAATTTGCTCAGTCGTCATCGCACGCAAGCGTGCGATGAAGACAGGCGGACAACCAGATTCTCCGACAATTTTCATCGTCTGGCGAAGTTTTACTGGAGACATGAAGTGAGGTAAAAATTAGCTGCACACACGGAGATACTCAGGAACAATGCAATTAGGAGACATCCCAATAGGAGCACAGCGTTGGACAAGAAAAAATTAAGTTGGCCGTTTGCCCTCGGTTGTTTAGTTGTCTAGTTTATTGTCTGCTCGCGTGCGCGGCGTCTTGGCAGACCGGACTCAATGAATTTGAATGAATGACAATTTGTAGCCCCATTCTTCTGTCAATAGATACGATCCTACCCAAAAAGCGCCATGCTTGATTATCAAACTTTGCAATGCTGAGAATTGTCTTTTCCCGATGGCACGGAGTTGTCACCTACATAAAAGTGTGTCTACATACAAATCGTATTAATTTAGTTATCGTATTAGTAACTTGCACCGAACTATTTCTTATTTATATACGATTCATACGGTTCGTATATTTTGGGTTCCGTTTTCTTTAGATCTACAAAGCTGTATTCAACAACATTAGGCTTGTCTTGTTTGCTCTCGCCACTTCCTGTACTGCTTTTTCTGTCTCTCTTTGCCTGGTGTACATAATCATCCCCTCGATGCCTTTTGAGAGGCTGTTTATATTCTCTTGGTTCTGAGTGTGCCGATGTGTTCGTCGTAATCGGAAGCCCCTTGAACAGTCTCTCCACGTTTAATCTCATTTGTTTCCTTAGTGACTTCAATGAGTCTATATCTCGAGTACCTAAGTCCTGATGGCCAATGCCATTCAAACTGCTATCTTTAAATATATCATCCATCATTCTAGTTTGTGTTTCACAAAAATCTCTTATCTTGGCGACAGTTTCGTTTTCAGTCACATCGGTTATTATCTTTATATCTTCTATGCTTTTGTTTTCATTTATATCAACATTTACTGGGCAATTGTTGTATATTTTATTATATTCATTATATTCTTTCCCGTATTTCTGGAAAATCAACTTTAAAAACTTTTCATTAATTCTAGATTCTTTTATTATATCATCGTTTGTGTATGAAAGCCTGTATAGGACTGCCAGGCAATCATATATCTTAAAATTGACTGTATCTGATCTCTTGATGGGTAATCGATCCAATATCTCATCGGAGTCATACTCGCCTCCACTGATGTTCTTCAAGCGACTAGTCATCCTCTCAAGTACTTCAATTTATTATCTTTGTGTGTACTGTAACTCGTGAATTTTCAGTAATTGTGGAATTCCCATCGTGAGTTTCAACGAGCATGTTTTTAACTCCAAGTCGTTTATACAAACAGTTATATATAGATTTTCAAGTTCACCTGGAGAGAGATGATATCTGATTCACTTTCTGCCATTGCAAGATGTAGCATCATATACTGAGACCTCTCTCATTGTGCTTTTTGATGCATGCATTCGTCATCGATGGCCCAAAGTATTTCATTTTTTTTTTCTGCGAACGCTTCAATACAATATGTAAGCTTTTGTTATATCACAAAGACGGGTAATTACAAACAATTTTGCTTTTGCTCATCGCCGCATAATTAAAATTTTTCTACAATGAAATAAGCTCATCTCATCTCATCTCTTTGAAATGGTTTAAGACTATTTATAGATATACACGGAGTGGGAGAATAAAGCATTATCTTCATATATTATTTAATTATAAGAAGCAATGATCCAACATATACCACTTTTGACGCTCTTAAGAACTCACTTGAAAATATCGTTATTAATATCAAAACATGTCTGATATATCGTTCAAATCGTTAGGACTATCAAAATGGTTAGTGGAAGCCTTGCATTCAATGAAAATTTCTACCCCAACTTCTATTCAACAAAACTGTATACCTGAGATTTTGAAAGGTAGAGATTGCATTGGTGGTGCAAAAACTGGTTCTGGTAAAACTGTGGCCTTCGCTGCTCCAATGCTAAAGAAATGGTCTGAGGATCCCTCCGGGATGTTTGGTGTTATTTTAACTCCTACCAGAGAATTAGCAATGCAAATTGCAGAACAATTTAGTGCTTTAGGTGCCAGTATGAATATTAGAATATGTTTGGTAGTTGGTGGTGAAAGTATTGTTAAACAAGCATTAGAATTACAGAAAAAACCACATTTCATAATCGCTACTCCTGGTAGACTAGCACATCATATTATATCTAGTGGTGAAGATACGATTGGTGGTTTGATTAGGACCAAATTTTTAGTTTTAGATGAAGCCGATGTTTTATTGACCAACACATTCTCAAAAGATTTATCAGTTTGCATACAAAAATTACCTCCAAAGGATAAGAGACAAACATTACTATTTACAGCCACGATGACAGATCAAGTAAGAGCATTACAAAATGCTCCACCACAAAACAATAAATTACCTCTATATTGCTATGAAGTCAGTACTGTTGATTCCGTAGCTGTCCCCTCAACTTTGAAAATTGAATATATGTTGGTTCCAGATTACGTTAAAGAAGCTTATCTATACCAATTATTAACTTATGAAGATTATAAAGATTCAAGTGCTATTATCTTTGTGAATAGAACAGCAACTGCCGAGGTTCTTCGAAGAACATTAAAAGAGTTAGAAATCAGAGTAACTTCATTGCATTCACAACTGCCACAACAAGAAAGAACCAATTCTTTGCAAAGATTCCGTGCTAATGCTGCAAGAGTGTTGGTAGCAACTGATGTTGCTGCTAGAGGTTTAGATATTCCAATTGTTGAATTAGTTATAAATTATGATATTCCACAAGATCCTGATACTTTCATTCACAGATCTGGTCGTACTGCGCGTGCTGGTCGAAAAGGTGATGCCATTTCTTTTGTAACACCAAGAGATATATCAAGAATTCAATCAATCGAAGAAAGAATAAATAAAAAAATGGAAAAATGTGACAAGGTACATGATACTGCTGTCATAAGAAAAGCTTTAACTAAAGTTACAAAAGCAAAACGTGAGTCTTTGATGGCAATGGAAAAGGATAATTTTGGTGAAAAGAGGAGACTTCAAAAAGAAAGAAATAAAGATCAAAAAAGTTTCAGGAACTGATGATATTATAATAGAACAACAAAAACAACAAATAAACCAACACATAAATAGATAATACTATATATTAAGTACTAGCACCATAGATCCAAACTTCTATGTGTTTTACTCATCTAATAATTGAGCTTTACATGGTTCATTATTGTTAAAATATACATGCGTTTTCTACTTTTTCAATTATGTATTTCTATTTTTTCCACTTAAAAGAAATTCCGATGCTAGAGTATCGCCGCAGTTTAAAAATTTTACATAGCTCATCGCAATTTTTGTCATTTGTAAAATATACTATTTATTCCTACCTAATTGATTAATAATTGTATAGATGTAAGTCTGTTCAAATAATTATATCTATTCATTTTGGAAGCTCACTTGCATTATATTATTCACAAGAATATTTATGCAAGCTAGATAACTTTAAGTAAAAGCATCCTTATATACTTGAATCTAGTTTTGAGGATTATATTATTAATATAATAGGGCCCATAAGCAAAAGCAAAAAGTTGGAAAATGAATTATACTCCTATGGATGAAAATCAGTTACAGCATCAGCATCAGAATCAAGTTGCTACTGTGCTATGTTGTAACTGTGGTACCCCAATAGATGGGTCTCAAGGGTTGGTTATGTGTTACGATTGTATCAAAATGACTGTTGATATTACAGAAGGTATTCCAAGAGAGGCCAACGTCTCTTTCTGTAGAAATTGTGAGAGATTCCTACAACCACCAGGACAATGGATCAGAGCAGAGTTAGAATCCAGAGAGCTTTTGGCTTTATGTCTACGTCGTTTGAAAGGTTTAAATAAAGTTCGTTTAGTAGATGCATCATTTATTTGGACAGAACCACATTCCAGACGTATTAGAGTTAAGTTGACTGTTCAAGGTGAAGCTATGGCTAATACTATCATTCAACAAACTTTTGAAGTCGAATATGTTGTTGTTGCTATGCAGTGCGCTGATTGTGCCAGATCTTACACTACTAATACATGGAGAGCTACTGTTCAAATTAGACAAAAAGTTGCACACAAAAGAACTTTCTTATATTTAGAACAATTAATTTTGAAACATAATGCTCATATTGATACAATCTCTATTACAGAAACCAAGGACGGTTTGGATTTCTTTTATGCTCAAAAAAACCATGCAGCTAAGATGATTGATTTCTTAAACTCTGTTGTTCCAATTAAATGCAAGAAATCTGAAGAATTGATTTCCCAAGATGTACATACAGGTTCATCCACATATAAATTTTCATTCTCTGTTGAAATTGTCCCAATATGTAGAGATGATCTTGTTGTTTTACCAAAGAAGTTAGCAAAATCACTAGGTAACATTTCTCAATTCGTTCTATGTTCTAAAATCTCAAATTCTATCCAGTTTATGGATCCAACCACTTTACAAACAGCTGATTTAGCTGCAAATGTTTATTGGAGAAGTCCGTTCACTACATTAGCTGATGTTTCTCAGTTAGTGGAATTCGTTGTTTTAGACGTAGAACCTGTTGGTATAAGTAAAGGCAAAAAAGTGTTAGCCGATATTACTGTTGCCAGAGCAACCGATTTAGGTGTGAATGATCAGACATATTATACAAGATCTCATCTGGGTGCTATCTGCCATGCAGGTGACACTGTCATGGGTTATTATGTTGCCAATTCTAACTATAACTCTGATCTATTTGAAACCTTAAAATTTGAGTATGTTCCTGATGTTGTATTAGTAAAGAAGCTATACCAAAGAAAGAGCAGAAAGAATAGAAACTGGAAGTTGAAGAGAATGGCCAGAGAGCATAAGGATATCGAAGCTTCTCAAGATTACAGTTCAAGAGCACAAAAACAAGATATTGAACGTGCTGAAAGAGATTACGAATTATTCTTGCAAGAATTAGAAGAAGATCAAGAATTAAGACAGACCATTAACTTGTATAAGAGCCAAAAACCAGAATTAGAAGAAAATGAAATGGAAGAAGAAGAAGATGCTGATACACCAGCTATAGATATAGACGAACTGTTAGATGAATTAGATGAAATGACGTTAGAAGATAACCATGCCACGGAAAGTGGTATGGCTGTTGATGGAAGCATGCAAGAAGGCATGTAAGTAAAAAATCATGCTAATAAACTTACTATCGCATTTTTATTCATTCGTAGGATTTATCTTTGTCTAAATAAATTCTTATATAATTAAATTTACACTACGTTTTGTAGGAATTGTCATAACATAATCATTAAATATGAATAGCGTATCTTGCTTCTAATATATATGTGTGCAATATTTATTCAGTTGGAATTAATTGATTAAAAGTAAATATCATATCTGACGAAAACATCGCTATTTTCAAGAATGTCTCATTATGTAAATAAATATGAAAGTATAATACTTATAGATCATAAATACCGATTGCTATTTTAAGTGCTATCTATTCGAATGGTATTTTGATGTTAAATATTTTATAAAAGCAATTATAAGGTTAATAACAGCGAAAGTAGAAATTCTAAAGACATTGCTCAATGGCTGGAAGACGTAGGGGAAGAAGGCATACTGTAAGAGGTCCTCCTCCAAAAAAGGCAAAAGTTGAAAAAGAACCCGAAGTAAAAGAAGATGCAATTAAGGAAGATATACAAAACGAAGATGTAGCGCAGCCGGTTGAACAAGATGGTGATACTCAGAACAATGAGTTAAATGGTAAGGATGAAATTGCAGAAGTAAAGACCCTTGGAGACAGCAAGGTGCAAGATGAAAAGAAAACGGAAGAGAACCATATAGAGCTCACAGAAAATGCTGATCAAGAATTGCAAAACGCCAGTCAAGAAAATGAGGTAACAAAGGACGAGAAGAAAATTGATGATATTGAAAATAATACAATTATTGACTCAAATTCAGAAATAAAAAGCGATGTTACAGAATCCAATAAAGATAAAGAGCAGTCTCAAAATATTCCTGACGCCAACGCTGAAGTTAGAACCACAAACGATGGAGGTGTCGAAAAGGATGATATAGATGAGATCTCCAAAATTACAGAAGAGAAGCAAGAAAACAATGAAGATAATAAAATAAAAGAAGATGAAATTTCAAAAGCATCCGAAGCCGATGATGTGATTAAGGTTGAATCAAACAAAAATGACGAAAATATTAATTCGGTTACTTCAGTTAATTTAGAAAGTGAAACGGAACAAGGAGTCACTAAATTCAAGTTTGATGGTGTAGAATATAAATTTAGAGAGAGAGCTAGTGTTTTGGAAGAAAAAGAAGGAAAAATTGAATTCAGAGTAGTTAATTGTGATAATTCCAAAGAAAGTATGATGATTTTAACAGGTTTAAAAAATATCTTTCAAAAACAGTTACCAAAAATGCCTAAAGAATATATTGCTAGATTAGTTTATGATAGGAGTCACGTTTCAATTGCGGTAGTAAGGCATCCACTTACCGTTGTAGGTGGTATTACCTTTCGTCCATTTGAAGCAAGGGAATTTGCTGAAATTGTATTCTGTGCTATAAGTTCTACAGAACAAGTCCGAGGGTATGGTGCACATTTAATGAATCATTTAAAGGATTATGTACGAAATTCATCACCAATCAAATATTTTTTAACATATGCGGATAATTATGCCATAGGTTATTTTAAGAAACAAGGATTCACTAAAGAAATAACTTTAGATAAAAGATTATGGATGGGTTATATCAAAGATTATGAAGGTGGCACATTAATGCAATGTTCAATGCTTCCGAAAATACGATATCTTGACGCTCCAAAGATTTTACTATTACAAGAGGCAGCCTTAATGAGAAAAATTAGAACAATTTCACAATCTCATATAGTGAGACCAGGTTTGGATCATTTTAAAGATTTAAAAAATATTGTGCCAATTGATCCAATGAAAATTCCCGGTTTAAAAGAGGCTGGTTGGACAACCGAAATGGATGAGTTAGCTCAAAGGCCAAAGCGTGGCCCACATTATGCTGCTATGCAAAATATATTAACGGAATTACAGAACCATGCGGCGGCATGGCCGTTTTTACAACCAGTTAATAAAGAAGAAGTTCCTGATTATTATGAATTTATAAAGGAGCCCATGGATCTGAGTACAATGGAGGTTAAACTTGAAAATAATAGATATGAAAAGATGGAAGATTACGTATATGATGCTAGGCTAATATTTAACAATTGTCGTAAATACAATGGTGACAATACTTCCTACTTTAAGTATGCAAACAGGCTGGAGAAGTTTTTTAACTCTAAAGTTAAAGATTATCCTGAATACTCACAATTAGTAGATAATTAATTTAATGCCAGTTTCACTACAAGTGTCAACCTTGTTAAACTAAATGATTAAAAGTTTAAGTGCAAATTATAGAATAACTATTAATATATATATATATATATATATATATATATATATACTTTTTTAAAGTTGTAGTAATACCAATATTATGAATCTTAGTTTCTAGTATGTATTCATTAATACTGTTATGTGATGTACGTATATATATTATTTTGTGAATTATTTTATTTAAGATAGTAATTGGATGATTGAATTATTTTATAAATCTAAGACATTTCAACATCTTGCTCTTCTGGATGTTCTTCAGCCTCTTTTACTTTAACTTCTTTAACCAATTCAGCTGTTCTTTCATTTGTATATATTTTGAAACCTTCATCTTTTGTTATACTACTCAATTGGGTATTATTCTCGTCTAGTTTTTCTTCCATTACTTGCTTTAGAACTTTTAATACTAGTAGTTCTGCTTCCTTTAAAGTCAAAGAAGAATGCCATTCATTTTGCAATTCAGATTGTGCACCCTCAGAACCAGCTCCAATAGCCTTGGCATTATAACGGTAAAAAGTTCCTGATGGTTCAGCGTGATAAAGTTGGTAACCTTCATCTTTATCATAACCCGCTATTAACAAAGCAACACCGAATGGTCTTGACATTAATCTTTCTTCACCAGATGCACCTTCACCAAACCTTAGAGCCAAATCACAAACAGATTGGGTTAATGATTCGACGTTGATATCCTCATCATAATATAAATTGTGAGTCACTGCAGAGGTACGTGCATGTTCAATCATAGATCTGGCATCTGCAGTTAAACCACTCATAGCACAACCAATATGACGGTCAATTTCCAAAATCTTCTCGATGGAATCTGATTCTAATAGTGGCGAAGTTGCTCTTTTCTCAACACCTAGCACAACACCTTCTCTGGTAGCTACACCAATAGCGGTGGAACCTAATTTAATAGCTTCCAAGGAATATTCAACTTGGAACAGTCTACCTTCCGGTGAAAATGTGCTAACACCTCTATCATACTCACTTCTCGTTAGAAACATATCTTAATTATATTTGTACTTATTATATTTGTATTTATTATTGGTGTTATTACCTTAAACAGAGATTTGTGTCCTTTCCAGTACCCTTTTTTTATTATGCTTTATAATTTATTTGAACCTTATAACAAATAATATAAATTTATCGATGATTTTCTAAGTAACCAAAGGTTTAGGCAAAGCTCTAACTATCTTACTTTTCCCTTTTTCCCGCTCCAAAGATGCAATCGTCGTGATTATTGAACCTTAATACCTCCACTCAAGAATTGAATCAATTAGTAAACAAAAACCCAATTTAAAATGAATTCAACTTGCTTTTCTATTTATATTAAAATAAAATAATAATATTATGCATATGCTATTACTGTTATAATTGTACATATCTAGTTTTGTATGTTTGATTTTTTTGCCACCGCCTTTAAAATTCCAATATTCAAAAATCAATGAAATCTGACCGTCAAATGTGATACAATGCCATTATCACGTGATAAAGTTCACGTGATAAATATCATTTTTTTACGAATGTCATTACTTGGGAATTGAACGGGTGAAGACGCGTAATGGTTTTATATTTTTATGTTTTTTATTTTTATTTATATGATATTATGTTTTCTAATATTATGTATGATACTATAATGTCTACATAAAAAAATAAGTAACTGATGATGAATTGTTTTTATTGACATAAACGATGAGATAATATTTTTTTGATGCTTTTCCTGGATATAGTTGTAGTTGACGGGGTTTTTCTTGGTAAAGAGGTATTACCATTGTTATATTAATTCACATATTTGGTTTCATGAGGGAGTAGAAAGACAATATAGGAGAGAATACAGGAAAATCACAAAAGAAACATCCGAATCCTTTATTGATTAAAAAGCAATTACCATTATTAACCACCCAACTTATCTCTATAGCCATTAAATATTACTGTTGTCAAAAAAAAGAAAACGATTATGGAGGTCAAAGATGTCGAAGACAAAGTTGCATTACTGGAAACAGTGAATTATTTGGATATAGAGGATGGTAATAACGAGCCATCTTTTTTAGGCAGACAAGTAAATTACCAACCATTATCCAATACTGATTCCAAGATCAAGACTTATCCATTGAATTTGCTATCTGATTCCAAACAAAGCAGAATTCAAGAGTCCTTAGTTGTGCATGACTTATTAAATATAATGCTGGGTTTAGAAGGTGCCTATATTCGCTACAATAACGTGTATAGTCCGTATTCGGATAATTCAATTCCTGAATTTAAGATTGCAAAAATGATGGACTCCTCATTAAAGTCAATATGTCAGAGAATCATAAAATTAGGCCAGCTATACATTATACTAACAAAGCTTAGTGAAAAATGGTCTGATTTGAAATACGGGAAAACATTACAAAGGTTAAGTTTTGAAATCAGACACTTTTTGCATGAAACATATATAAAATTTGTCGTTGACACATTAGAATATGAGTACAAAAATAGTTCTACATTTACAATCAGGGATTTTGAGCAATTGACTAATGACCATGATATCGTAAAAAAAATGAAATTGTTATATGACATTTGCTCTAAAATACAGAAAGAAATGGAAGAAAGACAAGCGATGGATCGAATGCAAGAAGATTTTAATAATTTTATGAATGATCTTAAGGAACAAAGCCAGTTTAAGAATGGCATGATTTTAGTAACCGATTCTTCATTACAGAGTATAGCAAAAGGTGGCCTTATACTGAAAATTTTACAAAACCTGGTTCAAGAAAATCTTGGAGATAGGGTCAGCATTAATTTTTTGAAAAGTGTTTTAAATAATGTCGCAACTGATTATTATAATATGTTAAATAGTTGGATGATACAGGGGGAATTGTATGATCCTTATGAGGAATTTATGATAATGGATACCATGAAGGATGTAGATACTATTGAATCAACATTAAAATTTGGTGATAGAGTCTGGGATACTCAATTTATTATACGAAAAGATGGATTATTAGATGAATTTAGTCTGAATAATAAATCAGAGAGACTATTTAAAGTTTTGATGACCGGTAAACTTCTGAATGTGATCAAAAAGAGTTATAACCTGGTACAATTACCTACAGATGAAGTTGAATCAATTGATGTATCCTCATTCGTCGATTTAATGGAAAGTACTAATTTAGATATTTATATTGATAAGTGGTACAACAGAGCAAATAAGATGTGCTTTGATATGTATTTAAAAGATTATGATATCATTCAATTCATTAAACTATTACAAAAACAATATTTTGGATACCAAAATAGTAATTATTTGCATAAATTTTTATCAAAGAATATGGTTGATTTAACTAGAATGTGTACTTTAAAGAATCGTGAACATCTAGAATCAAGATTTCAAAGACAAATAGAATTAGAAAAATTGAATAGAGGAGATGAAGATAATATTGTTTTAAAATTGTTGAACATACAGTTAGATAATCAATCATTCGAAAAAGTAGTTTCACAGTACATTAACGAATCCAATCATGCATACAACTCTGAAGGAGTATTTGGAACAAAGAGAGACACTATCTTTGAAGCTAACAATTTTCAAACTTTAAGAGAAATGTTAATAGAAGATGTAGAAAGCGATAATTCTAATGAACTATCTGTAAAAAATACAGTTCATTATATCCAAAATGAAGTAATTATTCCATTCCCATTAAATGTGATAGTAACAAGAACAAGTATGGTTCAATTCCAAATAATATCAAGGTATACCTTTCTTTTACAATATTATAGCAAATTATTAGATGACACCTGGTATGAGATTAACAAAAATTTAATTTGGAGATATAAAGGTTTTACAATAGAGATAAAAAAAAATATAATACAAAGGTGCCGAATTACGCACAACAAGATGAACAAGTTTGTCAAAATTATTCTAGAATACTATTGTCAAAATATTATTGAGGATGAGATGTCAAATTTCATAAATTGCAGTTTTACGAAGGATTCTAACATTATTGATTGGCAATTAAACCTGCAAGAATGTTTAACAAATATCATGACAAACTGTTGTCTATCACAAATGTTTAAGCTACAATTACAAATTTTTGAGATTATTTATAAATTTTGCAAATTTATCACTTCAATGAGACGTAAATTATGTAAAATTGATCCTGTTTTATATAGCAGGTACTTATCACATAAAAAGGACGGGAACAATGAAAATGGTAACATTGAAATGGATGAAAACAATTTTAATGAAGAGGAAGCAATCACAAAAATTATCCCAGAATTGCTCCGTTATACAAATAAGATGTCACATAGTTTTGAACAACATAGAATTGCATTCAGTGAAGGATTGAATCACTATTACCACAGAAACAGAACATCTAACAAATCTAGTAACAATGTCAACTCCTCTTTCTTTAACAATAGTAGTGCAACTGCAACTAATAGTAACTATAACACAGAAAGATTAATCAATGCATTAGGTCAGTAAATAAAAATATAATTTAAATTAAATTTAACAATAATAAGGCTCACTTAACGTTGTTTTCTCACCTTCTTACTTTGTGTCACATCAGGCACGTGACTCAAAGTTATTTACCCTGTCTTTTCAAGTAACAATTCGAACTTTACTCACTACCGAAAGTATTATAACAAATTGAATATTAAAAAACGTGTTTTTTTGTTCTGGATACACTTAGCCGGGGAAAGGAACAATAGCAATATAGTGTTAATTAATAACTTATGTGTTGGCTTTCTAGTTCCCACACACCAGCTACCAAACTGAATGTTTCCGCATTGCCATATAATAATTCATTTTTCTGCCGTAGCAATTAATTTTTCATTTGCTCCTTGACTTCTACTAATAAAAGAACTGCCATAAATAAAAAAGAGGAATCCAATAACCAAAGCCAATTGTACAATTCACAATAAAGAGCAAAATTTCGCAGAAAACCTCACAGTATTTCGTTTCACTATTTTCGAAATTGACAACATAACAGTGGCAACACCACAGAAACTTGCACGCACAAACTCCGACGCCTCGAGGCAACAAAACGCAAAATTAATATTTTATACAATTAGTGGAAGCCAGAATAATGTTTTTCTTTTCGCAGATTAGAGGAAAAGAAGATTCCAGCAACATATGGAGGATGTATCTTTCTCAAAGCCTTTCTCTAAGTACAACATAGCTTCCTTAGTATCATATTTCACTCAACGCTTCGTTATCCACTAGTCGAGTTACATCGATTCCGTACTCTGAACAATACGTTCACTTGCTACTCTCTGTACTCCACTACACTCAATCCCCTTTTGAACACAGTATCAAGGCCACTATATGCTGCTATACACAGGCATATCCATTAAACTTTCCACCGTTGGATATACTAATCGTTTTTGCATATTGAAAACAGTTCTAACTACCGCTGTCATTTTATTCATTTACTGGGAAAAATTAATACTCTGTTAAGGTTGCCAGGTATGGAAGCATAATGCTTACCTTCATACCAATGTTGTAAAACATAATAAACAAGACCCTACTACAAGAAGACTGACAATATCGAATTCGAACTAATACTTTATGCAAGTACTTTTCTGCAAAGTTATGTGGTCTAGTTTTTACTATATGATATTTAATTTATTTCCCTCTTTTTTTAATGGCAGTTAGTAGTTGATAAATTGCTTCTGCCTCTTTCTCTTCGAGGTGTGAGAATTAAACGTCTGCCAACATTCAACTCACTCGACTTTTAAGAGACTGTATGATGGTTAAAAAATTAGCTCTCACTCTTCCGTCTCTAGCCTTCTGTAGATCAACAGGTAATGATGATATTGATCTTAGTTGATTCCAATTTGGAAGAGGGCAAGTAAGAGTTTTAAGTTATTTTATTTAGAAAAAAAGAAAATGAAATAAAATGGGAATTCAAAATTTGAGGAATTCCAAGAATTTTTGAAACATATATAAACACTTATGAAATATTGTTATAGGAATTGATTTCAAGGTTGTGTTTATTTCTGTTCATCGTGTCAGTATTTATGCAAGTATTTTTATTGAGGTTCTCTTTTCATTCTTCATCCTGTCTATTTCTTCTTGTCGTACAATAGAACAGTAAGGATATTTATATCTAAACAAACTAACAACAATAAAAAATGGCTATTTCTAAGGTTTTTGGTAGATACGTCTACGACTCTCGTGGTAACCCAACTGTCGAAGTTGAATTAACCACCGAAAAGGGTGTTTTCAGAGCTATTGTTCCATCTGGTGCTTCCACTGGTGTTCACGAAGCTTTAGAAATGAGAGATGATGACAAATCCAAATGGATGGGTAAGGGTGTCTTAAAGGCCGTTGCCAACGTCAACGACGTCATTGCTCCAGCTTTAGTCAAGGCTAACCTAGATGTTACCAACCAACAAGCTATTGATGACTTCTTATTAGCTTTAGATGGTACTCCAAACAAATCCAAGTTAGGTGCTAACGCTATCTTAGGTGTTTCCTTAGCTGCTGCCAGAGCTGCTGCTGCCCAAAAGAATGTCCCATTATACCAACACATTGCCGACATCTCTTCTGCTAAGACCTCTCCATTCGTCTTACCAGTTCCATTCTTAAACGTCTTAAACGGTGGTTCCCACGCTGGTGGTGCTTTAGCTTTACAAGAATTTATGATTGCCCCAACTGGTGCTTCTTCTTTCTCTGAAGCCTTAAGAATGGGTTCCGAAGTTTACCACAACTTAAAGTCTCTAACCAAGAAGAGATACGGTTCTTCTGCCGGTAACGTCGGTGACGAAGGTGGTGTTGCTCCAGATATTCAAACTGCTGAAGAAGCTTTAGACTTAATTGTCGATGCTATCAAGGCTGCTGGTCACGATGGTAAGATCAAGATCGGTTTAGACTGTGCCTCCTCCGAATTCTTCAAGGATGGTAAGTACGACTTAGACTTCAAGAACCCACAATCCGACAAATCTAAATGGTTATCTGGTCCACAATTAGCTGACTTATACCACTCCTTAATGAAGAAATACCCAATTATCTCCATTGAAGATCCATTTGCCGAAGATGACTGGGAAGCTTGGAGCCACTTCTTCAAGACCGCTGGTATTCAAATTGTTGCCGATGATTTAACCGTCACCAACCCAGCCAGAATTGCCACTGCCATCGAAAAGAAGGCTGCTGATGCTTTACTATTAAAGGTTAACCAAATCGGTACCTTATCTGAATCCATCAAGGCTGCTAACGACTCTTTCAAGGCCGGTTGGGGTGTCATGGTTTCCCACAGATCTGGTGAAACTGAAGATGTCTTCATTGCTGATTTAGTTGTTGGTTTAAGAACTGGTCAAATCAAGACCGGTGCTCCAGCCAGATCCGAAAGATTAGCTAAGTTGAACCAAATCTTAAGAATTGAAGAAGCTTTAGGTGACAAGGCTGTCTTCGCTGGTGAAAAATTCCACCACGGTGACAAAATCTAAACAGCTTAATATATCATAATATTTCATGACTTTTATTTAATATATACATATATAGCTAGTTTACTTTTTAACGCTCTAACGAATCTTTAAAGGTTTAGTAATAGATATACTTTTTATCAAATTTTACGTTATTCAATTGTTCGAGAAAGATAACGTACATGTAAAATCTACCTGAATATATTTCAGTTTGTAAATGAACAAATTAAATGATTAAAGGATCCCAAGTTCACTTTTCAGCCATTGATTAGAATATCGCAGGTGGCACCTGAATATCACAATCGCTAAATTTATCTTGTTTACTTACTTAGTATTCTTAGGAAGAAGATAGGATTTGTTCTTAAAATTTTATTTGTAAGAATTAGAAAAACCGTTTTTATAAAGAAATATGACACCTTTGAAGGTGGACAATTTTTATTATTGTTTATGTTAGCATATATATAGCAGCACATAGACAAAGAAACAACTATATTAGGATCAACCAGTTGTCAGCCGCTGACCAGCTAAACATTTCATTTATCTGTTATTTAATAACTCCAAAGAACTATGGACCATTCATCACATATGAATAAAGGGATGTCTGGCCATTCTGGCCATTCCGGTCATGATCATATGGATATGGGTGATGATACCTGCTCGATGAATATGGTATTTACATGGGATTATAAAAATATTTGCGTTATTTTTAAGTGGTGGCACATCAGAACTACGATTGATTTGTTTATAAGTTTTTTGACCATTGCATTTCTATGCTATCTTTATGAATTTCTTAAACATTACGTACATAACAAACAAAAACATTATAATGCTACATTGGCATCCAATGTGAACAACTCGAATTCTAAAATTGAGAGAAGAATCAGATTAGTCAACAGTTGTTATTACGGTCTACAAGTCTCATTTTCTTTTATGATTATGCTAGTCTTTATGACTTACAATGGGTGGTTAATGCTAGCTATCCTAGTAGGAACAATATGGGGTAATTATTCTTGGGGGTTCCTTTTGGAGGATTCTGCCTCTAACAACAGTCTAGCATGTCATTAAATACCAAATCTTCAAACTATATATTATGTATCCATTCTAAATACTATAAGTACCATAATTTTAATTAACTAATCGAAAGATTTCTTCAAATGTCCCTCGCACTCTATTGAAGGACTTACATGCCAAAAGATATTAGATTAATGTCGATGTTGCAGTAATTTAAAATCGTTCTGAAAAAATCTAAACTTAATTTACAATTTATATATCTGTGGCTTTCTTGATCAATATAATTATCAGGCTATTACTGTAATGTGTCAATATTACGGGAATGGGAGCGAACATACTGTTGTAACTTATATTGGTCGTAATTAATTAAATTCCTTATAACTATTTAAGAAATAAAATAACTCACAAACAATGATATAAAAGTAAATATTGTTAGTTTGAAGTCAATTGAATTCGAATGAATTATGATAAAATATTATTAGCTATATTTTAAGCTTAGTTGTTAATTGCAGTTAAGATTTAATTCCTTTAAAGGGGTAATCAAACAATTAAGATGGTTAGCCAAAAAAGATTGGCTATTATTGGTGCTGGACCAGGTGGTTTGGCAACAGCTAGAGTGTTTTTAACTAATTGCCCAAAATATCAAATTGATTTATTTGAAAAACAATCATCAATTGGTGGTGTTTGGAATTACGATGGTGAAGATAAAGATGGTAAGGTTATGTATGATCATTTGGAGACAAATATTTGCAAACAGTTGATGCAATTCAGTGATTTCCCATTTTCTGAGGATGTTTCCTCTTTCCCTAAGAGAAAAGATGTTCTAGATTATCTGAAGAGCTACTACGAAATCTTTCTTAAAAATAAAGATAACGTTGCTGTTCATTTAGCATCAATTGTTAATAATATTGAAAAGGTTGAAAGTGAATCACAATGGAAAATTACGAGCACTGATTTAACTACTGAAGAAACGACAACTCAGATTTATGATTTTGTAATCGTATCAAATGGTCATTATGAATTTTGTAATTTCCCAAATAATATACTAGGTATAAAGGAATGTGTAGAGAAAAACATCGCATTCCATTCAAAAGATTTCAAGAATTGTCAATTTGCAAAAGATAAAACAGTAGTTGTGATTGGAAATGGCAGTTCAGGTCAAGATATTGTCGTACAATTATCAACGGTGGCTAAAAAAGTTTATAACAGTGTCAATGAATTTGGAAAAAATGACATGATTAATGATCTTTTATCAACAATGGACTGCGTTGAATTTGTTTCTAAAATTGTTGAATGTGACGCAAAAAATCATACTGTTTCATTATTAGACGGAAGAGTGATAAATAATATTGATTACATTATTTGTGCAACTGGTTATAAGTATAATTTCCCATTTTTCCAAAGAAGTTTAAAAAATACACTATTAATGAACAATCCTGATCGTGATGTTATAAATGAAAATGGAGCTGATAGAGTTTACAATTTATGGGAACAAATTCTATATAACAACGATCATTCTTTAGGGTTTATTTTGCTTTCACAAATGATTATTCCTTTCCCATTGGCAGAATTGCAAGCTACTGTTTTAAGTCAAATTTTTGAAAACAAAATTCAAGTTCCGCTCACATTTAAACCAGATAACGAAGATGAAAAGTACCACTGCTTTCCAAATCTAACTGACATAAATTATTATAGACACTTACAAAAATTGTTAGACGAAGCTAATTATGATACCTCTGCGATATGTAATTTTAAACCTGTACAATGGGATTCAGATCGTAAGGATTTGAGAACTAAAAGCAAAAATGATAAGACAGAAAGAAATAAATTGCTAATAAGTCACGCAAAAATACTGAGAGAAAAAGGTCTACCATATGAATTAATCTCAGAGGAAGATGATGAGCTGGAGAAGTTGAAATGATAATCTCTAAGTATTTTTGTAAACATTTGATAATATAGAAATGATACTCGTATCCACATAATAAAAACGTTGTAAATAATATAATGTTAATTTTTAGATAATCATCTTAATGACGAATAAATAAAATATAATAAATCTGAATATTTATTATCGCAGATATAGAATACAATGTTTTCTATGGGAGAAAGATCAAAACCATAGCTCTGAACCACCTAAGTAAAACTTTTACTGTCTATCCAACTCAATAGTCCTCATACGAACAACAAAAGAAGAACATTGTAACAACAAACATACAGATAATACATGGTTCCTTACTCATATAGACCTTTCCAATATATCTATATTGAGGAAATCTTAGAAATTTTAGAACGGAGATTTATCATCTATGATGCATATCTGCAGCTTACAAAGTTAAAGAACTCTCTTTATATAAATCTAGCCATAGCTTCACTTAATTAATCCATTGTGTCATTATCTATGTTTAACTTTGTCATACCTGTTATACCTTTCTCTTGTTCTGTGCTTGAATTTCTTGGCAAATTTCTTTCCTGTCCACCCGGTTCTTTTTTCATGTATTTTGTCGATGCTCTTCTCATCTTAATCTTCAGCATAAACAGTACAAGAATAATTCATATTTGATGTTTCATTATAAATCATCTTTATTAAACTAAAAACAGTTCATAGTATGTTTGCGTTTGATATTACGAGATACATTTGAATTCTCAAATTATTGGTCCCTTTTTATAAAGTGAGTTTTCCATTTTATGAATTCATTAATATTTTCTTCATCATCTTTTTTTACTTGGAACAGTTGACTAGAAAGAATTTAAGATTAT
Source organism: Tetrapisispora namnaoensis (assembly GCA_003705985.2). Lineage (NCBI taxonomy): Eukaryota > Fungi > Ascomycota > Saccharomycetes > Saccharomycetales > Saccharomycetaceae > Tetrapisispora > Tetrapisispora namnaoensis. Next base: position 109,581 of record PPKD02000016.1, on the reverse strand, counting down.
AGATAAGTACAGAAGTTTCACGGGAGTAGTGCGGTCATACATTAAGACGTGAACCTAGTGCATCGTGTAATTATGGATACTGGAACCCTCAATAATTCTAATGACAGTACTATGATACCCAACAAAGCAGGCTTGATAGTGACTCAGTCATCCACTATAACACCAGATAATGAGACTGACGATATACATAACACAAAAAATTTGGAGATGAAGTCCACAAATAACTCTGTTGATGACACTGTTGATGGCACTGCTGTAAGCGCGCAATTATTACCTTATGAACCTGATAAATCATCCAGTATGGTTTTGAAAGATACAATGCCATCCGATGGACAAGAACTTCAGTCATATTCTTGTTCAAGATGTAGAAGGTTGAAGAAAAAATGCCTGAGACAAATGCCGAAATGTTCAAATTGTATTGCATCTCATTATGAGTGTGAATATATAGGGCGACTACCAAGAAGGTCTAAGAAAGAATTAAACGCTGCAATGTTAAGAGGTGAGTTTAATCCTAAGAGAAAAAAAGCAGTCTCCAAAAATGATAAAAAAGAGAAAAAAATGAACAAAAAATATGAGAGTGTAACAATATCAAAAATTAATAGTATACCTACTTCTAAATCAAATACTACCCCACTACCCGAAATAAATACAAACTCATTAGGAATCAATATAAGCGATCCAATACACTCCTTCACACCAAATTCAATGTCAGATAATATGCTTGATTCAAGTATAAAAACCTTATCAAGCACAAATTTACAGAATCAAATGGAAGGTATATCATCATTAATGTCTGCATTAAACTCTGACTATATTTCAACTAAGCATTCTGACTCTAATAACAATACATTCATTTCTACTAGCGGAATGGAAAAGGGTTTATCGAATTTTTTTTCATTAGACAATGTTGAAAATGCTCAGAACGATAATTCAAATTCCAAGGTCAATACTTTACTGGGTTCTAATCCTAATACAAATTCACTTACAAAATTCCCAAAAAATAATCTAAATGTTTCATTGGATCAATTTTCTTCCTTACCAGTACCAATATTTCCAAACTTATTAGCTGCTAATAGTGAAACTAATATTCCAATTAAAAAAACTGCAAATTCTATAGTTCAAAACATTAGCCTTTTACCTGGGACTGGTCTAAGAAATCAACAGCCGATAAATAAAATGAATAGCAATTTTACTCATAATGATAGAAGTACATCATTAAGTTCTGAGACATTTGTATCTACACCAATTATAGATTCTGCTATTCAAGTAGAAACAATATCATCGGTATTTCACGGTGCAAAAGATACTCCATGGCTAACAGAAGATCACTCATTTAAGAAAGTTGATAGATCACTATACGATAGATTTATTGCTGCATACTTTAATCATAATCATAGAACATTTCCAATGATAGATAAAATAGCTTTCTTAAATAGCGTCTCAACAATTAGAGATTTTTCAAATATGGATGGACAGTATAGTGAAACATTTATATTTAAACTTAATATGATTATGGCAATTGGCTGCACTACCTTACAAAGAGCAGGTATGTTATCAAAAGATCAAGAATTACTAAGTGAACATTGTGCATATTTAGCAATGAAAAAATTTCCTGCAGTAGTTAAATTACAAAATATTGATACCGTAATTTGTTTGTTACTACTCGGTGTTTATTCTTTTTTCGAACCAAAGGGTGTATCGTCATGGACCATTAGTGGTATTATAATGAGGCTAGTAATTGCATTGGGTTTAAATAGGTCATTAACACAAACAAAATTAAGGAAAATATCTGTTGCTGAAGTTGAAATTAGAAACAGGATATTTTGGAGCGCTTATTGTTATGAGCGATTAGTTTCAACATCTTTGGGTAGAATGTCCGCTATTTCGGATGATTCCATTAATGTACCATTACCTCGTGCGCTCCATCAAGAAGAAGAAAGTGATATTGAAGTGACCTTAATGACAATCACTTTACGTAGGTTAAGCGGTCGAATATATAATAAAATCCATTCTGTTGCTGCTGTTAAACACGATTATAGCCCCCAACAGAAGACTCAACTTATTGCTGATTTGAGAAAAGAAATTGATGAGACATATAGTGAACAACGTGCCAAGATTCAACAAAAGAAAACTGCTAACTATTCTATGGCTTACTTTAATAGTGAAATAGTTGGTAATGATCATGATATGATCTCCTTTAATAGTTCCGACATATGGTTAGCAATGAGATATAGTCAATTTCAAATCATGCTATATAGACCATCTGCATTAATACCGAAACCACCACTTGAATCATTGACAATTTTAGGTGAATTCTGTCTAAAAGCATTAAAGTTTACTTATACTCTATACAAAAAGAAAATGTTACCATTAAATTGGATAACTTTATTTAGGGCACTCTCTATTTGCAATACAATGCTATATTGTCTGTGCCAGTGGAGTATTGATATAACAGAAAGTAAAAAGGAGATTCAACAGTGTGTTGATATTTTACAACACTTTGGTGAAAAATGGATTTTTGCCAAAAAATGTGCAGAAGTTTTTCAAAATATAAGCAATACAATTATTGACATAAGTTTAAGCAATGGACAAGTTCCTAATATGGACAAATTGACTAGAGAATTATTTGGTGCAAGTGATGAGTATAAAGATATCTTGGATGAAAATAATGTTGATATTTCATGGAATGATAGATTTTCAGAATAAAGACATTCATTCAGAACCTTTTAAAATTATGTTTTTCATCTTTATTTCCATGACTGATTCTCTTATTCTCATATACTGGTCCCCTATCTAAATCATAAATATTTAACATTGCATTAAAAGCAAATATATTGCCCTATTAATTTATTTTGAGGATTGACCTGTAGATCTTACAAATCGTTATGTAATTTAATTTATAATTACTTGCTATATAAAAAGATAATACTAACTGTTTAAGTTATTAGTAAATTTTTTATCAACATCTGTAATTATTTGGTAACGATTATTGAGCCCTGTTACTCTACTATAAGTATTAGTAACTACACACTAGAAATAATATTGATAAATATACAAATTAAGTTTCTTTTTGAGTATTTAATCTGCATAATATAAGTAAAATGAAATGGGATAAAAACGTTACGAAAACAAATTTATGTTACGATAACAATGGTCTAACAGTTATTTGTTAAAGAATACTAATATAATTTTTTAATAAACATTGAACGGTATAAGTAAGCAAATGCAAAGTTTGATCTCTTTTAAAAGTATGGGACATATGCAGCTTTATCATTGTTAGTATGTTTATAATCATTATATAGGAGCAATGTTATTAGCGAAAATGAAGTACATTATATCTTCAATATGCACATCATTTATTAAGAATCAATTTTTTATATATCAATTATGTAATACATATATTATTACACGTCCATTCAAGACTGAGTAGGAAGTTTTTTTTTGTTAATAGTATATATTAAAAAATGTTGTAAGTTTTGATCTGTTTGCGAACTTCTTAACTTGTAGTTTAAGTTTTATTTCAATAATAAAGAAGTCATGGATGCTCATTAAATTATATGAAATAAAGGAAAGTTATTCTGTAATCTGTAGCTGTAACACACAAATAAGAGCTTTACTATCATTTTTTTATTGTATCATAATTATAAGATTCAATTGTATAGTCGGAATTAGGTGCTACAATGTAACTTTAAAATACCGTTATCCTTAATCAATCATTCGTTAATCTTTTAGGGTGACGAAAAATTGTAAAGTTATAATTGCCTCCTTAGCTTAGTGGTAGAGCGTTGCACTTGTAATGCAAAGGTCGCTAGTTCAATTCTGGCAGGTGGCAAGCATTTTTCAGGTTCGGCGACACAAATTTAATTGAGCCTCAAAATGTCAGAATCTTTAATTAATTGATTGCTAAATGAAATCTCAATTCAATTAATTTTTTGGTAAAACTACACTAAGACACTATAAAAGATACAAACTAGTTCAAATATATATATTTATTTTCTTCTTATTTCTTGATAATATTTGAAATCACTATAATTACGATACCTTTGATGCCACAAATAGAACTGATAAGCAACGATTATCATGGAAATCAAAATAAAATGAATCCAAGTAATTATAAACCTCAATCCCCGCCAGATTTACCATACTCATACATATCACCATTATCAGATGAATTAAATATAAAAGGAAATTTGAAAGGAAAATCTAAACCATGGTATAATAAAAAACGTTCACATTTATTCAAAAAATCAGCAAGTTTTGATCCCGAGTTGGAATCAATTTATTCCAAAGATTCATATTCAAAATATAATTTAGAAAATTATAGTAATGACAAAAAAAATAAAAATTTGAAATCAAATGTTCATCCAAGTAAAAGCAATGGCTTTTTATACAATGATATAGTTGATGAAAATTCATTGGATAATATTACAAATATAGACAGTAGCAGCGACGAGACATTTATAAATGGGAATGTCACAAATAAAGATACAAAACCAACATTCCCAAATTTAAACAAAGAGAAGATCAGCTCTTCTAGTAATCAATTGAACAAAAAAAAATATCTTAAAAATTTTGGAGCCAAATATTCAAACTCAGCAATCTCAGAGGATTTTTATTCAGTAATACCAAAGAATATACAAAATTGGAAGAAACATGATATGAAACAAATTAAAAAAATATTATCTGAACTGAAAAAAAATAAAGAGAAAGTAGTTAAATCATTAATGAAATTAACAGTTGAAATTTCAAAATGGGAAGAAACATTAGACACCTTAGATCCAGAAATATTGGAACTAACAAGAGGATTTAAGGTCCTATTCCACGATGAAATGATGGCAGAACGACTTCTAACTAATAGTTATAATACAATGGAAATATCTTTTACTAATGTTATGAATAGAGAAAGCGAATATAATAATTTTATGAAACAAATTACTGAAGCAGATAAAAATTTACAAAAGATAATTAACAAAGAAGGATATAATTCTGAAGAATACATTTTTGAAAAAGAGAAAAGGGATTCAATGAATAATTCTTTAATTGTAAAGAGGAATCATTTTCAGGATTCAATTTTATTTAACATGCGTAAAAATTTATTAGATTATACTCAGATTAAGTTTAAATGCTTTTCAAAATCAAAAGAAATTGGGACAGATATTTTTATAAACTCATTAGTCAAATTAAAAAATTCAGAACTAGATAATTATCAAACATTGTTGAAACAAATAAAAAACAACAATAACACTAGTAGTCAGTACAAAAATCATGATAACTTTGAAATATTGATTAATAGGTTAGAGAACGAATCGGCTAAACATTTTAATGGCAGGGATATACTGAATAGTGACAATAAAAAGATGTTGAACGATGAAAATTATTTGTCAAATCTTTCATATAGTGATAGTCGATTAAAAACATTGGAGAACAGTCCAATAACTGGGAATAAGTTTTTAAGAGGTGGTTTATATACTAAAGATAGTGATAAAGTTAAATTGACGCCAACCAAGAATTTGAACCAGCAGTCTATGGTAAAAGAAAATAGAAATCTCGGAAGCCAGCATGAACCTACTAAAAAAATAATTATGAAAAATGATGTTTTTATCCAATCAAAAGAAAATTTAGATTCTTTCGATGATGATTTCTCAAATGTGAAAGATAAGGAAAACGCTAGTGGAATTCTGTTTAATATCGGTTATAATTCAAATAAAGTTGACCTAGAAGATGAAAGCGAAGTTGAGAACAATAAATGGGCTTAACGTTTATAGATCACATATTAATTTTTAATTTATTTAATATTAAATACAAGGCTAAATATACATATTAAAATGCAAGTAGTTTTTAAAACGAAACAATACGCTCCATAACATATTAAAACCAAAGTTATATAGCTGGTTAGATGCATACATAAACTTAAATTATCCCATAACAACTCATTCAAAGCTTTCTTTTCTTCAATTTATTAGTAGCTGTTAACACTCTTTTCCCCATGTTCAGTCTTTTCTCGGTATCAAACGATCCTGCAGCAAAAAATGCCGTTAATTTTTGTTGTTTAGGTATTCTTTTTCTTTTGTTTATATCCTTTATTAAAGGAATTAATACTTCATCAGATTTTTCTTGAGTCCAATTAACTTCTTTTCGCATAAATGTACGGAGCATGTCAAGATCTGGTGTACCCCATGTAAATTTTGTTTTATCACTGTCTACCTCTGGATACAAGTATGCATTTTGAACAGCGATACTTGGAAAGTTAGAATCTAAAATAATTTCATTTTTAACAAGCTTTTTTCTAAGATCTTTTTGAAATTTTGCTTCATTTTTTTGTATATTCTCATCAAATTGACCATTTATATACCAATCTCTAAATTTTTCTAACGATCCAAATTCGGCAACAATTTCTATACCTGATACCGGACCAATCCCTTTAATCCCAGTCGTATAATCACTACCTAATAGTAACGCTAAGTCTATCATATTTTTTCTTTCTAAACCCAATTGCTTGGATATTTTATTCTGGTCGTAATATTCGACATAATTTTTTTCATGGAACATATTTTTATAAATTTTAGTTCCACCAAATAAAAATACATCACTGTCATCAGTTATTATACCATCAACTAAATTCAATTGCAGAAGTTCTGCACATTGAGCTTCTGCTTCCATTGGTGCAATTATATAAGGAATACCAAATCTAGTTAAAAGTTCTTGAACAGATTTTATCATATCTTGAGTTACTTCATCAGAATCTCTTTTATTTTTTACTTGTTGCTCAAACAAATCATCTTCCATAAAAGCTTTATTTTCTATTGTTTCGTTCAAATTTATTTTAAATTCGTTGAACTCCTGTCCTTCTTTTATAATGTTCTCGACAATATCATTTTGTTCATCTTCAGAAAAATCGTACTCAAACACAACAGGGACTTTACCACTGTTATTATTTAAATATTGATTTGAATATTCAATCGAAATTTCATGATTTGGTGTTGAAGCTTTTGACACATCGTTTCTGTCATCGAAATATTCAGTTTTATTGTTAGATTCACTTAAGTCTCTTCCTACGTCATTTTTGTTTTTATATGCAGGAAGAACTATACTTTTCTCAGTAACTTTAGCATACTTATAAGAAATCTTAGATGATGAAGAATTATCTACCTGTTCTGTTAAAAACTGATCAGCATCTGCACCTGACAATAACAGATATCCATCTTTTTGTAAAGTATTATTTTTAATGCTATTAGCACCTTTGTCATCCACAAATTTATCAGCAGAATATGGGTTTAACTTTTTATTTAAGTTTTCTTGAAACCATAAGGGAGTTTCAACTGCTTCCTTTTTATTCTTATCGATGTTTTTATCCAAATTTTTTTTCGTTTCAGGATGTTTTTCGTTGTCTAACACTGAATTGCTGAAAAGCATCGAACTTGCTGAAGTTACATCCTCGAAGCCAGGTATACAGCTAACAATATAATCTAATTTTTCTTTGGTATCAGGCTCGGGTAAATGATACTCAGGAATTTCATTGCTACTCACATTCAGTGAATCATTTGCAGCTTGATTTAAATCTGTTGAGTTTAGCAAGTTTTTAACCATTTTATTGGCAACATTATGTGATCGAATATTCATTTTATTAAGTTGATCTATTTCAGTAGTGGAATCGAAAGCAATTCTATTCTTTTTAAAATTTTCCATCATATCCATTTCATTTAACTGTTGTTTAACTTCATTATCATCTTTGTAATTATCAACAGCGATCAACATCTTATCTGAGTTATATTGTATTTCGATATCATCTTGATCAGAATCTGAAGGAATTGAATGTACTTTCCGCAATTTGGAACTCGAAGGTCTTTTTATTGGTGATAATTTAAGATTGTGTTTTGTGTCCAAAAATGCTCGACTACCAGCATTGCTAATGGGTTTGGTAGATTGGATTAATTTTGCCGCTTTTAATGAAAAATCTTCAACTTCTTCGACTTTCTTGGCATTTGTATTCACTTCTTCCCATTCGAATTCTTCTTCTTCATCATCGTCAGCATATTCACCTTCATTAGTATTTGTATCAGTGTTCTCTTGTTTAATTGACAGGTTGTGTTGATTTGAATAGACATCATCTTCAGTTATTAATTCAAGCGGTTTATCTGAATGAAGACCGTCCACATCATGCATTCCCAATGCCCAACTTTCATTAGTTTTTAATAGCGAATACTCTTTGTTTAATTGGCCAGCAATTCTATCTCTAACTCCAGGATCATTAAATTTGGAAGCTCCGCCGTCATGTGCGTTGGTGGTAGCTAATAATTTCTGAGTAAAAAAATTTCTTCTTCTAACCATATCAATTTGAAATTTGGAGAATTCCATGCTCGTTGGAAAAATATCTTCCAATTGTTCTTTCGTATAACCCAATCTCAATCTAGATTTCAAACGTAAAGTTGTTAAAATCATATACTGAGTTGCAACTGGAAGCTCTTCAAATTCTTTAGATGCAGGGTTAATTGTTTCCAGATCTACACCGCCATAATCATCCTCGATCGAATTTAAAATTTCATCATATTTTTCTGTTGACAGGACTCTACTATCATGTTTATCTACTCTGAAACCCGCAATATCTGGAAGGTCCCACTCATCATGAGGTTTAAATAACGTTGATGAAACTTTTGCTTTTTCAAGAAAAATTTCTTCTGGAGGATTAGAAACAGAAACGATTCCATTTTTATCATTTCCCTCACCATTTAATTTCTTCTGTAATTGAATAGCAAGCAACTTCCTGGCAGTTACAACTGCATTATCCCTTTGTCCTTGTCTCCTCTCTTTTCTTTGTTTTATGGTTTCTCTTTTCAATGCTGGCACTCCACCATCAAATACAAATACAGGCTTTATTCCAAAATAAAGTAATTTACAAATTCTTCTGAAAAAACCTACAATGTGAGCATTGTTGACAGAATTCCCCTCGTTATCCCTAACTGCTTTTAAAAACTGATAAATCCAAATGGAGGCGTCAACTGCCATAGCTTTGTCCTCTAATGATTCCAATCTAACAGGTTTTGATGTTGGACCTATTATGTCCCAAAATGAGTGGACACCCATTGTATACTGTATTTATTTATCAGAGACTAAAAAAATACAACTATTATTAATAAAATTAATAAAGACGTTGCTATAAGTTACCCCATAATATTCTGTTTCAGATATGTGAGGAGTTTGTATCTTTAGTCTGTCGTAGTTAACCTAAATCTATTGCATTAAGAATCAGAAGTAAAACTTTTAACAGTTATTTTCACTTACATTAATGATTCATATATGTACCACAATTTCATGTTAATTAGGATTTATCTAAATTTTTCACTTAATTATTAGGTCTCTTTTTTTCGATTAAATAAGTAGTAGGAAAACAAGTCCAAAACGTGAAAAAATAAATGCTCTAACTGAGGATTGAACTCAGGACCTTTACCGTGTGAAGGTAACGTGATAACCACTACACTATTAAAGCATTGTACATATTTGTTAGAGCTGTCCTAATGCATACACTAATGTACTGAATATAAGTTTTGCAATTAGGATAAAATAGAGGAGTTTGTTGTTACTACATTTAGCTTTTCTTATTTTAGCTAAGGAAATATTTATTTTTTTCTTTGAAAGTGAACAAGTGAAAACTTGTTCTCCAATAAATCCTTATTATAATTTAGCGCCTGAATTTAGCACTTGAGAACTGTTGTCAGGTTGCGTACAAATCAAGGGCCAAACATTAAAATTATAAAATATATTTAATAATTATATCTTCATATTTTGTAATTAAAGTTGTTTTATTTGGAAGATTTATAGCTTATTACTACCATCAAATAACCTCTTTTAGGTAATTGAAAATAATCACTTCCAGTTATTGACATTTCTCTATGCAGCGTTACGATTTTAAAAAAAGATTTAATAAAATTTCAACTGTTTCTTGAACCTTTTCGAATGATATTTCTTGTATTTTACTACGTGACAACTGTGTAAGGTCGTCTCTTAATGCAAATTCAGACGCTTCAAATGTAATTTTGTATAATTTTTGAAAGCCAATCTGAGTATTAGGTACTCCCCGGAGTCTTAAACCACCAAGAATTATTTTAGAAAGAGTGTCATTGAATTGAAGCCTTTTGTCGCTTATTTGAAGACTTCTTATAACTTTCTCTTTATTTAACTTATTCTGTTGATATGTCTTTTTCAGAATTTTATCTATTTTATTCCTGGGATCTTCATCCAATTTTGAACATTCATCTAGAATATTTTCTGGGGCATTATTCTCAGTGTTGGCGCTATATTCTAATTTCTCCATATCGTTTATTTTTGAATCTATTAGAGTCTTACGGTTGATGTTCATATACAAAAATCTGATATGATTCTTTGCTTGATAAAAAACAATGTGGTCTGAAGGCATTGCTTGAGTTAGACTTTTTCCATTAGCAACCATTTTATTGTTGATTTCATGTTCAAGCCGAACCACAATGCCTCGGTTAGCGTATCTCAACTTTGACTTAAAGAATGCTAAAGTAGTGTTACTCGTTGTGAAACAATATAACCCATCATCATGACTGTTATGATTATTATCCATTAGCCATATAGGAAGACAAGTTACATCCACATATGTCAAAAACTTCGCATTAGTATTTATAACTTTAGTTTGATGCTTTTCCATTCCTTGATGCTGATCTAAACCATATTTATTCCACAGTTGTATATCTCGAAGTGTTATATCATTATGGCGAGAACCCAAACCTAATTTTAAAACCGCTACTTTATTGAACATGCAAAGTATATTTATATAAATGAATAAATGAATAAATGAATAAATGAATAAATGAATAAATGAATAAATGAATATATATTGATGTGTGTGCGTGCACCCGTATATGCAAATATTCGTGGAACAATGATGCAAAAAAATAGCTCCAAATATATCCAATCTTCTCTTTTTGAATCAATTGATTTATAACAGAATAGTTCAACACCCTAATTCTCACGAATCACAGCAGCATATAGTTAGATTGACAACCTACTGTACTAGATTATGATAATAATGAATTTAACAAAGGTTGGAAACAATAATCATGTGCATTTCAGACTAGATCAATCAGAAACTTTATCAATTCTAATAGCAATAAATCAATATAATTTACATAAACCTTCAAATCCTCATAACTTGTCCTCTTAACACTTCTATGTTCTTAATCCATCAATAATCTTAGTTGAAATCTGCATAAATGTGTCTATCGAGGAAGATTTTATTCAAACAAGTTTTTCTGATTTCAAAATAAAACAAAAAACAAAAAAAATCAAAATAAAAATTTATCAAATAAGTCTGATAATTATTATAAAGCAAGTTTTTAAAAATATGATTTTAAGGAATAGTAGTTGTTTTAAATTAGCAAATATACACCGACAACTGCACACTGTTCTTTTTCTCATCAGATATTATATATTTATATCCTGTTACTCATTTTTAAGTTATTATAGAGAAGACTTATTTTAGAACACTTCAGAGATCAGGCGGTCAAGTAACAGAAGAGAGTAAATACAAAATGATATTACCACCCTCTACTTTGAATCAAAAATCTAGTCGTGTATATTCAGTGGCAAGAGTATATAAGGATGAGTGTGAAAAGAGGCCACAAGAGTATTGGGATTACGAACAAGGTGTAACTATTGACTGGGGTGAAATTTCCAACTATGAGATCATCAACAAAATTGGTCGTGGTAAATACAGTGAAGTGTTCAGTGGTAGGTGTATTACTAATAATCACAGTTGTGTTATAAAAGTGCTAAAACCTGTTAAAATGAAGAAAATTTATAGGGAGCTTAAGATTCTAACAAATTTAACTGGGGGTCCTAATGTAATTGGTTTATTAGATATTGTAAAGGATTCTGGCTCGAAAATTCCAGCGCTGATTTTTGAAGAAGTGAAAAACGTTGATTTTAGAACTTTATATCCAACATTTGGGTTATCTGATATTCAGTATTATTTTACACAGTTATTAATTGCCTTAAATTACTGCCATTCAATGGGTATTATGCATAGAGATGTTAAGCCGCAAAATGTTATGATAGATCCTACTGAAAAAAAATTAAGATTGATCGATTGGGGTTTAGCTGAGTTTTACCACCCAGGTGTGGATTATAATGTCAGGGTTGCTTCCCGTTATCATAAAGGACCTGAATTACTAGTAAACTTGAATCAATATGATTATTCATTAGATTTATGGTCTGTCGGTTGTATGCTAGCAGCTATTATTTTTAAGAAAGAGCCTTTTTTCAAGGGTTCAACAAATGCTGACCAATTAGTTAAAATCGCGGCTGTCCTTGGTACTAAAGAATTATTAGAATATTTAGGTAAGTATGGGTTAAAACTACCTTTTGAATATGATAATATAATGAGGGATTTTTCAAAAAAACCATGGCAAATGTTTATCAAAGATGATGAAAAGAGCAAGAAATTGTGTGCTCCTGAAGTGATTGATTTAATTGATAATTTATTAAGATATGATCATCAAGAGAGACTAACTGCTACGGAAGCCATGAACCACCCATTTTTCAAAACTAAATACGATTAATTACATTAAAACAGTTAATTAATAATTTTATACTTTAATTAAATGCCATTTGTAAATCTATATAAACTGAATGAACATCTAACCAAAATATTGTAATGAAAATTATAACTTTCTTCAATGATTTTTGAAATAAATTATAATTATATATTCTTAATCAAAAATAGAACGAGCAACTTTCTTATATTTTATTAACTAAAGTATTGAAGAAAATTAAATATGATATAAATTTTAGTATTATAAATTTGAATTATTAATTCTATTCTCAATGCAAAAAAAATTTGTTAAAGATTAACAGTGAATGGGATATTGAATAAAGTTACAGTGAATATAAATGCGAAGTAGAATATTTGAGTAAATGGATAAGTTAATTAATAATTTTTGTTAATGAATGCATGGGCATATTATTTTAATTTGAAAATAATGAGGTACCGTATTAGAAAACAGAATGTAACAACAAATCAGAGAACATTAGAACAGGCTTATATCGTTAATATAGTTATGAGATTCAAAACACACACCGTTCTCACTGATATCTCTTCGTAGAACAAAATCATTAAAATTTAACGTTTTTGATTTGTTATTTATTTTTGATTGTTGATGTGCTTTTTCAAAAATCGAGCCTGAACAAGTGGAAGAAACAGATGAGATGGAGGAACGAGAATCTGAAAAATAATCTAATTCTTCTGGCATTTCTTCCATAAATCCCTTTCCCTTTGATTTCAAATGGATGTGTTGTAAATGAGAGATGATATTTTGTAAATTATTATTACTAATTTTTTTGATATTCGAATTATTTTTCTTAACCAGCAGCTTTTTATTAGCTGAGATGAAATCCGGACCATATAACACTGTTAGATCGGTTTCCTTATTCCAGTTAATAGATAATGGATCAACAACACCACTTTTTATATTTGCTAATGACATAGACCAACGCCTCCAAATGCAGTGATGTAACCTTTTCAAATAGAGCTCATAGTCAAAAGTATCTTCCAGTGAACAACTCGGTAACCTGATTCTTTTGCCATCGATCAGCTTTGTTCTTACGTTAAGCGAGTTATAGTTTTTTAACAATGTCCAGCATTGTTTATATTCTGTAGTTTCAAAGTCGTAAGTGAAATAATCTAAAGCCGTCTGACTATAGTCATTTAAATTCTGTAATATTTTTATATTCTTTGGCGTTATGATGAGGTCATCAACGCTATACTGTATCATATTTGGTCAGATAAAACAAACAGCTTATAGTTAATATGATTTTGCAGCTTGTGAGTAAAATAGATAAAACGCTATTAATATAGAGTTCAATCTCTATGGAAATACTTAATTTCGAGAATAGCAAGTATTATGCTCGATTATTGATTCTCACCTAAAAAACCTTTTTTATTATATTATTGCAAATAAGAAAATAAGCAAAGACTTTTTATAATAATCATTAGTAATCTAGTTATATATATATGAATAAAACAAGACTAAAGAAAAAATTAAAGTTTGCGGAAATAGCCATTTAACTTTTAAAAAACTTGAAAAATGGTTTGTTTGTTTCATACAATACAAATTAAGTTAATAATACTACGTTGAAAACAAGCCTTTTAAGGCATATTTAATAAATATCATTGAAAAAATTTAATTTTAGTCTTAATGGAAATATGTCATTATGACAAAAAAAGTTCTATACATTTCTTCCGGGAAAATAGAGTGGTGAGGAGAATAAACTAAGTTTAGGTTGGAAATAGCGAATGAATACACCATGAACGCAAATTGTGTACTTTAAGATTTATTTTCCGATTTATGTCGATAGATAGCCGAACTGAAAGAGAAACAAACGCATCAACAAACATATTAATAATAATTTTGAGAATAACACAAGCAGTAACGAGAACATTGCATCCGACGAAATAGATCGGAGGGTTTATGGTTTCCGTAAGTTTGTGCGAGATCAGCGTGCAAAGAAAAAAGGAAAGTTAATTTTGTTGTACGGCGATATACTGTTATTTAGAAGCAAAAGACGGATTTTAATCTATAGTTATTATTATGTTATCAAAATAAGTCGGAGCAAAATTTAATTTTAATTTCCGGTTATAGTAAGCAATTCTATGTTGTGGAAAAAAAAGAAGCTCAACAACCGTGCAACTTATCTCAGGTTAGGCTTCTCCGAACGACGCAGACACTTTTTATAAATCTCCTGAAAAACGCGGTGAAGAATACTCCACACGGAAGCTTGTGAGAGCCACAAAAAATGGCTTACTTTACCAGAGAAAGGTACTCGGGCTTTGGACGTCCATGGGGAAGAAAAATCGGTGGAAATCTGTAAAGATGGCGCAGATCAACGCAGTGAAATTGTTTTTCGCTATTTAATAAATTTCTTAAGAAAATTTTTTATTATTTTCTTTGTTTATTATGTTTTTGATAGCGTGTCCTGCTCGATTATAACGTGCTGTTAGGTGGCTATGCAAAAATAATAATATCTGCTATTTGTTTTTATTCGGAAGAAAATCAGCTAGAAAGCAAAACTTATTTCAGATGATTGCGACAAAAGAGAGGGGAATATTACCCTTTTCGTTCGTGAAACATCAATATAAACTTTTAAGCTCCATATGTTTTGGCAAGTTTTGCAAAATTTAAGTAAGAAATACTGGCACTAACAATGAAATTTATGAGTTTTTCTAGCTTTTTACTTTCCCTCGGTGGCGCGCACAACATTTTCTAAATCTTTTCATTATGGCTTCTTTGCCAAGACTGAAACAATAACGCCAGCTCAACCAGCTTTTTTGTGTTAACTGGAAACGAATAGCTTGGGCAAATCAATTAGTAATGCCCCAAAGAAAGGGCGTGACAAACAGTTGAGTGTTTTTTTTCTTTGGATAAGGAAAACGAGTTAATTCAGGGAGTAACTGTTTTATTTAATCACGTAGAACGGCATGAATATGTGACGTCATAGTATTGTTTATGCATAAGATTGTCACATATTTGTTTTATTTTCGGCTTTTGTAAAATTCTTATTCATTCTTCTCATTTAGCGAAGGCATGCGCTAAGATACTTATATACGGTTCTAGTTTTCTGTACGGTTTCTTCAGTTTCAGGCATATCGCTCAGGAAAGCATAGAACGATTTGTCGTCACCGATTTCTACTTACTATAAATTCCATATAGCCCTAATAAAATGTCGTGAGATTCTCAACATTGCGATTCAACATTTGTCAATACGTTTTGAGAGATTGTGTTTCTTGTGTGGTAGAATTATTGCAGCAGTTACAAAATTTTTACTCATTTGTTATTTTTCTTATTGGATTTGTCTCTGTTTCACAGTGTGTTATCTCCATATGGTATTCTTGAAAGGGACAATCTACGTGCATGACGGAATGAGGAATCCCTTTTAGGGAACATAACTGTCCACAACATACATTTTTCGGAATAAATGTCTCAATAAACAAGATACGTGAGTCAGCACGATTCTTTTGCCTTGCTTTCCATGATGCCGTTTACCAAATTAATTGTTGAAAAAAACAAAGCTAGATCAATTGACTTCCATTCATTCTGCGTGAGATTACTGTTAACATTTTTCAAATTATCGAACACCTATGTTTACATGTCCTGAAATTCTGAGATTCATGCTGCATATTATTTTGATAGAAGCATTTTTTCGCTTGTATTACCTTTTACAATATACATGTGATTGGTGTGGACAGGAATATATTTAATAAATGGATGTCGACATTCCGGAAGCATGCCATGTCCTTACCTCTTCAACATCCTTTCCGAATGTTAATTTCGGAGACAACCACTGTATACTGCGAATTTTTCTGATAAGTCCTTACAAATTCATACGTCTCGAATCTTATTGTGCTCCATTTTCTCTATCATGCACCAGTGGGTTTCCATGGTTCAAAGTATTTTATGACATGTATATTACAGTATTTACAGTAATATGTTTAGGGGAGGACAAATATCGATTTTATCAATTATGCACTGTAATTCTCAAGCATTCTTTGTCCATCGGAAACCATCAAATATGAATAAGGGTTATTTCAGACAGACTACAGTTATTGGTGCGCTGTATTTGAATATATAAAGATTAACCAAGACTGAGAATCTCCCTTGTTGCGTATGAAAAAAAAAACTCAGGAATCATCGTATCCAAAAATGCATTGTCCTAAATGTCGATGTACTAGGACGAACATAAAAACAAACCTCTCATATAACATTTTATTGTGACGCCGTATTTGATTGATAGCACCATAACACTATAGCAATTCTTGCGATTCCTGCAATTCAAAGAACATATGAATTTAAACACTCTAGCAAAAAGGGTTCCGTTTGGCCTGTGCTTGTTAAATTTAGATTTGCTATTGCGCGCGATCACCCTCCCTTCTGATAGTTTTGCAAAAGGAGACATAGTGCATCAGATGAAGGCAAACATTAGAGGGCGGGGTAAACCGAGGTTACCGTATCATGCCGTAAAAACTGTTTTGCACACCCATCACACAACAAATGCCGTTGGATCCTCACCTTGCTCGACAGCGAACGTCAACCATCCAATCAGCATCCACGGGAAAAAACCTGACAACTCCCATTTTACACTACCCTACCTTGTAATTCGTTATTAGTGATTGTTACTCGGTTTTGTAGCCTTAAGAAAAGTGGATGGGGTTACCCGATCTTACTTTCTGTCCCCTTCAAGAATCCGACCGTACACGGCAAAACAGCGCGCGAGACCAGGACGCAAACTACCCAACAAAAACAAACTGAGGACACAACTGTGCTCGGAGGCAGAAATATAGCACAATTCTAATCTCCGTTAAAAGTCGCTCCAGCGTCTTCCAGAGGAACCATTTCGCACCATCTGGTTGGCTCAAAATCTGTCATGCGCAGTACGTTCCTAGTTGCCGTCCCCGCCGGGATGTACAGAACACCTCAGTCCTATTATTGCCTGCGAAAAAGGACTCAGAAAATCAAACTAACTGACAATCTCCCTATGGTTCTTTCTGCGTTCTTTAACAGTGTGAATAAAATTGTGTCTGTGTTACCCCATTCCTCTTGTCTATGCTTCTCAACTCTTGCACGGGGTTCTTCAGGTTCCCCCAATTGCCAGGCAGAATACAACCTTGTCCCTTGAATTAGTACTGTCTCACGCTCTGTCGCCCCCTTCGCAACCTTCCTCAAGGCAAAGAAAAGAAATAATCAAAAAAATGAACTCAATAGACGATATTGACAAATGATAATAGTGGTTTTCATTATGGTAAATATTCATCGCATGTTATGTCTTGTTTTCCTTTATATCCTGTAACGCCAGTATTGGGCTTTCAATTGAGGATTATATCGCTAATAACAAATATTATATTAAGAATAATAATAATGTCCAGTATCATTGGTATTTAATTGTGTTTTTTCTTATTATTTAATTAATCTTTTAGTTTTCTTTTTCTCAGTTCTCATATTTTTTCCATTTGTCACTCTTTCAACAAACTGTTATATGTTTATGTATCATATTACAACCTTATCTTAATCTCTTATATAATTCATTAGCATATATATATATTATCCAATTGGTTCTCACAAAAAGATTTTTCTAGTAACAAACGCTGGTTGTGTAATTTCAATTCGTTAAGTTTCGACAATCAACAAGATCTTTATTAACCATTTTTATTCAAACTTCTTTCAATATTATATCCATTAGTTAAGGAGACACATAGGTTAATAATTTTTTATTTGGAGAAGCACACACGTTTAACTCTAATATATATATATATATTTATATCCATCTGTACATACTGCTAAGGTTGCTTTCGATTTATCATTCCCAGGTCAACAAAACGCATACAAAGACAAATAATATTTTACAGAAATTTTACACAAGTTAAATATTAAAGAAAACAATTTAAAATGTTCGCACAACTAAGAAATCATCTATCTTCTAAGATAGGCCAAAGAATATTGATCGGTGGTGCTGCTACTGCTGGTTTAACATCTTCAGCAATGTTATACGCTGACTCATTGACTGCAAATGCCATGACTGCTGGTGAGCATGGTTTGCATCCCCCAGCTTTTGAATGGTCGCACAATGGTCCATTTGAGACTTTTGACCACGCTTCCATTAGAAGAGGTTACCAAGTTTACAGAGAAGTTTGTTCCGCTTGTCATTCATTAGACAGAGTTGCATGGAGAACTTTAGTTGGTGTTGCTTTCACTAACCAAGAAGTTCGTGATATGGCTGCTGAATTCGAATATGACGATGAACCAGATGAACAAGGTAACCCAAAGAAAAGACCAGGTAAGTTAGCTGATCTGATTCCTGGTCCTTATCCAAACGAACAAGCTGCAAGAGCTGCTAACCAAGGTGCTTTACCTCCAGATCTTTCTTTGATCGTCAAAGCTAGACATGGTGGTTGTGATTATATCTTCTCATTGTTGACTGGTTATCCTGAGGAGCCACCTGAGGGTGTGGTGTTGCCTCCAGGGGCTAATTACAATCCATACTTCCCTGGTGGTTCAATTGCTATGGGTAGAGTCTTATTCGATGATTTGGTTGAATACGAAGATGGTACTCCAGCTACTACTTCCCAAATGGCTAAGGATGTCACCACTTTCCTAAACTGGTGTGCAGAACCAGAACACGACGAAAGAAAGAGATTGGGTCTAAAAGCTGTGCTAATTTTATCTTCCTTATATTTACTATCCGTATGGGTAAAGAAATTCAAGTGGGCCGGTTTAAAGACAAGACAATTTAAGTTTAATCCACCAAAGAAAAATTAACTTAAAAAATAATTAAAAAATATGAAGAACTATTAACATTTTTCATTTTCATTTTATTTTTATCCGTTAATTAGAACAAAACTATGGTTATTCTGCACGATATAAAGTGAAACGAGTGTTAATATAATTCACTTTATTTATTGTTAACATTAACTTGTCATTTTTTTAATCTCGTCTTCAATTTTTTGTTTTAAAAAGAAATTATAAAACAACAAAGGAAATATTTTCATAAAATATATTCTCATCATATATATTCATATTACATCAAAACAAAACAAAAGGAAAAAAAAACCAAGGATCAGCAAACTACTAAATGTGTCTAAGATAACCAATATCTAATGATATGTGAAAGTTGTTGGTAGCTGTCTATTTATTTAATTTTTATTCTATTCCATTTGAACAATTATTATCATATCGTAAATTGTTCCAACAGATTATATAAAACATGAAATTTACGACTTGACTACATATTAGGAGTAATAAAATTTCGTATGTATATAACTTTTTTTTAAAAAAAACCTTAAAATATTTATTATTTATAATATTATTTTGTTGAACTATAACTATATACAACGAAGATTGCAGTTCAAAGATGTCACAACATTCTTTCAATTGAGCTATCAGTCGCTGACTTTTAGTATTCTATATGCCTGAAAATTTTTTAGCCAGTTTCAATTTAAACAGGCTGCGGTCTAATATTTTCTCTGAATAAAACAATCGGTGCCTTAGCTAATTCGGTTTGCAGGTTAAAATGGTCAGTTTCACAATCTTAGATCGAATAACATGTGCTGAGCATTGATTAAAATATTATTACACTAATTATTCTGAGATATAATAAAGTCAAAACTTGCAACCACTATCCCTAGCACTCAAATTCTAACATTTTGTTTCAGGTATAAATTATATAAAGATGCATATTACTTGTCAAAAGATCTTTTGCCCTAAATAGGAACTTAATTAATAGCATATTGGACGGATTAGGAAAATTCCATTAACCACAGCAATCCACTTCTTAACCATATTGGGTAAAAATTAGATCTCGATCGCGTGAAAATTTGAAAAAAGCTTTTACCCAAACACGTAAACCTGAAATTGAAATTTAATTTTAATGAAAATTTTCTCTATCAATCAGTGTATATCATCATTACAGCTACAATATTAATTTATTCACTGTAGTAAAGCTTAACCAACAGCTAAATGCCGTTGTAATCTTCAGAGCGTGAGACTAGCTAACTGCCATATTATTCTAGTGGACGTATGCTCAATAGTCAATAAAATCAGCTATATTTATTAGTTGTTACCGTTCTGTTGTTTTCGAGTTCCATTATTAGACACCCTGCTTTTTGGTTATGTACTACTCCAACTTGTAATGAAATTAATTACTTTTCAGTTTAAATTGCATATGTCTTACAACAACTCTTGTAATAACTCTTTCAATTTTTTACCTTCCTTTTTTTTTTCACATCCGACACAGCATTTATAAATATACATCATTATAAAAACATTGATAAAAAATTTATATATAATTTTTCTCAAAACTAAATCAGAGGACCAACGTTTAACTGTGCTAACCATAGCTATCAAACCCGTCACTTAAACTCAATAAAAAGAAATAAACTGCATCCTTCATTATATACCAATCATGCAACCTATTGCTACACCAGAAAAACCTGCGAAGAGAAGGGGTAGACCACCAATTACGAAGCATTATGCCAATCCATTAAAAAGTCCAATGGCTCAATCATCAAAACAAGTACAGAAACAAGGCTTGACTGGACAAAATACATCAAAACCATTAATGAAAGTTGGTTCAATGACTCCATCACCAAAAAAGAGAAAAAGATCACAAAGTATAACTTCAAATAATTCCTTCTCATCTATAAATGAGCTGGCTGCTCCTAATTCCCAAGGCAGCTCACATTCAGACTTCAAATCAAAAAGGAGCAATTACAGGGGAGTAATTTTGTTAACTCCACAAAGACAATGCACTGCCACACCAAATAAATCGAAGTCAGAGGGTACTATCACATCTGAAAGTGCTTTATCTACTCCAAACTCAACAAATAGCAACATTTTTTCTTCAACTTCAAGAGTTACTGCTATGCAATCATCGCCTCCAACTGCATCTCCACTAGTATATAATAGTAAAAAGAGTGGTATAATGAATACTATGTCATATATTTCTCCTTCGAATAACGCCTCAATTTCAAAATCTATAGAAAAACCGATATGTAATTTCAAGCTTTCCTTCAATATCAACCCTGATGGAAGGGCTTCAATTCAAGGTTCAAATAATAATGTAAGTTCCAATCCTGAAATAAATTCAAAAGAGAAATCAATTATCAAACTTGAAGACCCATTAATCTCAAATACATGTTCAAATGATAACAATAAAGAAGACAAGATAAACAAGGAGAACGTATTGTTGTTACTAAAAAACTTGAGGAATAATAAAATTGCATCAAACAACACCAACCTTTTACAAAGTAATAATGAAGATACTCAAGTAAGAAATAAGTCCAACAAATTGCCTGTAATAGTAGAAACATTAACATCTGATCCATCATCTCCAAAAAATAATGAGGCTGCAAACCCTTTATTATCTCCAACAACCCCTAAATCTAACTTTCAATTTACCACAGGCTTCACACCAATTGGCATTGACCAGATTTTATTGGATGAAGCCATTATGGATACACCAAGGAAAATTTTTAATTCCTTTGATAATAAGTTTTCTAATCTCGTCGGTAATGCAAATATTTTATTATCACCAAAATCAAAGTTCTCCTCAAAAAGCACTAGTACTTGCCCTTCGAATCATGAATTAGTTTTCAAGCTAAGCAGTGGTGATCCACTTCTCTTGACAGATGAATCTATCACTAGTCCTTCAAACTCAAATCCGCATACTATTAATGAAAACCAACCACAAGCACATCTACTATTAGCAACACCTTCTAAAAAAAGACATTTTAATACCCCACCATCATGGATCAACTTTGGATCACCAAAAAGTTCTGATGTTAATAAAGGCAATGCAATTTTACTAACTACACAAACCAACCAACCAGCAATATCTAGTAATAAAGAAGAATCTATGTTAGTAATCAAAGATACAACAAAAATAATTTCATCTCCTAAATTTAATCTTTTAAGTTCACCAAACATTGATTTATCTAGCGTATCACAACAGTTTGACTTTTCTTTTAATACAAGCCAAGAGAATAAAGGTTCTATATTATTAACTGCAACTCCAAAACGTGTTGAAGATAATGCCTCGAATCCAGAATTGCATTTATCTACTATCATTGAATGTACACCATTAATACAGCAAACAATGAATGGATCACTAAATTCAAAGTTATTAGGAACAATTAATATGGATGATGTTCAACGTGAATCAAGAATACAACATAGCTCTACTATTCCAGTAACTTCAATGGCTGTTGAGCAAGATGATGCGAGAAATGCTTTAAGAAAGTTAATGAATGATCGTTGAAAATATATTAAATAATTCTATAATCAGTATATAAAATTAATTCTGATATCTTGACAGGAATTTTATCTTGTGCAAGTCTATGGTTCAAAGAAGTAGCCAAACGAAAGTCTGTATTTATGTTTTAGCTATTGTAAGTTACGGTCCTAGGGCAACCAATGCTAAAGTTAAACCACTAAATTTAATTCTCATTAAAATATTCTTATATGGAATTGAATTAAGGTTACAATTAGTCTGATTTTACAAAATAAACAATATTTTTTTTTTCGTTGAAACTTCTTGAATGTCCCTTTACAATATATTTCAAATAATCTTTCGGGCTTAAATTTTTCTGTATTAATTTTTATATTCACATTATGTTCTAACTTAATTACATACAATGTAAAAAGATATTTTTAGTTAACTATGATATATGCAACGTTGCTTTCATAATATAATATCAAAACAGTTTAAGTCAATTTAAACTTATTTATTCATTTGAATTTTAATAGCCAACAATTACTCAGTCGTAAATTAGGTAGAATTATGAATTACGAGGAAAACCTAGATGCCCCTGTTTGGGATGAATTAGATTCCTCACATCTGCCAAACACCATATCAAATAAGATTAACGAAGATGATGTAAAAAATGAATTAAGTAAAACGTTTGAAAATTTAGCATTGAAAAGCGAGGACAAGCATATAACTTCAAGTTCTAATGACTTTCATGACAGTTCAATTACTAATGGATTCATAGAGAATGCTGACAATATATTGAATACAGATCATGATACCTGGAATCCAAATTCTTCAGATGACAACTATAATTCTGGTAATCAGCATTTGATTGATGTGTTAGCACCTGAAGAAAATAACTTATTATCCGATATATTAGAGAACAAATCACATACAAATTCAAATAATGCCATAAAAACTGGAAACTTATTCCAAACCTCTGTGATATCTCCTATTAAAATTGATGAATCTGAGTTTTCAACTAATGTTAAGACAAATGAATTAGCTTCTGATTCTCTTAAGAAGCTAAATGTACTATTTTCATCCGCAAGGCTCCGCCGCAAACCGATATCAAAGAACAAAGATGCAAAATATGTTCAATTGAATAAAAAAACTACAGATCCCTTGACTGATATAGCTCAAAAAAATGAATTAAATATTAAACTAAACTCAGATGACATTTTAAATAAAGATAGCAATTTGGAAAATCAAAGTGACAACATTTTAAATGAATTCAATAATCCATTATTTAACTCACAAAGCCATGATAATGAAAATGACGACTTGGCCACTTCTATAACTGCAATAAGATCTAATATTGATAGTGGCAATTTAGATAATAAGCAAATGGACACATCTAATGACAAAAATGGAAAATTGGAATTAGTTTCCTTTACCATTGAAGTTAAAGACCCCATTAAGGTAGGTGAACTTACTGCAATGCATGTAGAATATAGTGTTGCTTCAACTTCTGAGTTAATTGAAGGGAATTTTACTCAAGTTAACCGACGTTATTCCGATTTTAGATGGCTTTATCGTCAATTACAAAACAATCATTGGGGTCATATAATCCCTCCACCGCCAGAGAAACAAATTGTAGGAAGATATAAAACAGATTTCATGGAAAATAGAAGATCACAAATGGAGCTCATGCTTAATAAGATTGCAACTGATCCGTTATTGCAGAAAGATGAAGATTTTTTAATGTTTTTAACATCTACCGACTTTAACGCTGAATCGAAAATGAGAGAACAATTTTCTGGATCAAAGGCATCGAATGATAGTAGTGATCTATCAGAAGTCCATATCAGTGATATAAAATTATTAGGTCCCGATGAAGCAGAGATTGTAGCTCAAACAGGGGGCTTAGACGGTGAACTTAATCGAAGTTTTATCAGCATGACTTTCTCAACGCAACAAAAATACGAAGAATTTGATGAATATTTTGTCAACACCTTACAAACATTAGAGATTTTAGAAGAACAACTTAAGCAAATTGACAAGAGCCTTCAGTTATTGTATTCTGAAAGGAATGATTTGGTATTTATTATGGAAGAATATATTCTTTCATTAAGAAAGACTGCTGAATTTGAAGTGATCAAGTCTGTCTCTGATTTATTATCCAATTTTGCAGAAGTTCACATCAAGTTGAAGGAATCTCTTGAACAAGTTTCTTCCCAAGAACATTTAACACTTGGTGTCACATTAGATGAATATATTCGATCAATTACAAGTGTACGTGCAATTTTTAATCAAAGATATAAATTAGGAGAAATTTTGTTACTGGCTGAAAGTGGCTACTCAAAAGCCAAATCTCAATTAAATAAATTTGATGGTAATCCAAACTCTCGGAATATTGATAAATTTAACAATGCCAAAACACATTATCAAGCTGCCAAAAAAAGATACGATATAATAAGAAATCATTGGCAAGAAGTCGGAAACAAGATAAAAAATGAGGTAGAATCATTTGACAAGGAAAAGATAATTGAGTTTAGAAATACGATAGAAATATTTTTAGAAGCTTCTATCGAATCTCAAAAGGCAAATATAGAGATATGGAAAACATTTTTGGCAAGCAATATGTAAAATAAATATTTTCATATATATGCATATTTACATAGCAGCGTTTGATATTGCGCATTTTATATACAAGAAGCATGTCACATTCTAAGAATGACAAAATATGCATTCTGTTACTTCTGAACTATATTATTTTCAACCTCACTATTCAAAACGGCATTTTCTTCTTCTCTTTCATCAACAAATAATTTATTTAAGAACGAAAATATTTTCTGTTGTTCTCCTATCTTATCATAGCTCACAATGAATCCATCGAATGCAAAACAATATTCTTTGGCCATTATATTAATATTTTTGTCCAACTGTGGTAGTTTTGGATATCGCTGAGAAAAGTGTGTTAGAATCAGTTTCTGTGCATTCATTATATTAGATACATCTATCGCTTCATTTATTGTACAGTGCTTCTTCTCTATCGCATCTTCTACTAGTTCATTATCTAATGTAGCTTCGTGAATCAATAAATCTGATTTTTGCCCAATACCTTCAGCAAAATATTTGATATTTGGTCTAGTATCTCCTGAGTAAGATATTTTGAATAATTTATGTGAATATGAATTCATATAAAACGATATCGAATTCGAATATGCCCAGTTGCAATGTATTGCTCTACAAGTTTCAAATTTAGCAAGTTTCAAAGCTTTAAACATTTCATTCTTTGTGTTTATATCTCTATACTGTGAATTATCATCTAATTTAATTTTTCTTTTTTTTCCATTAGAACTTTTGATAATATCATTATATTCCTCTAGTTTTATTGGCAAAGTTTGCTGTCTTACGTAACTACGGACTAAATGTTCTCCACTGAGGTAGCATATTCTTTTTAAGATCTCAGGATCCTCATATGCCAACCATTCCTCCATAAACTTGTTATATTGCCATGGTGTAACTAAATATAATTTAGCATTAGGATCATGTTTATTGTGCTTATACCATTCATTAAGAACACTTATAATCCCCAAATGATGATCTGCATGTAAATGACTTAAATAAATCATTTTCAAGTTTTTAAATAATACTGCAATATCTATGCTCGAAAACATTCTTTTGATTGTTCCTAAGGTATTTTCCCCAGCATCTAAAAGAATGCAACGTTGTTCAATTTGTCCATTTTGGTGTTCATATGGTACCTTTACTAAAGTTGAAACAACATTCCTATATTTAGATGGTAAAGCACTACCAGTTCCAAGTGTAATAATTTCAACTTCCTTCTCTTTTTCAGGAGTACAGTTAAAGTTGTTAACATTTATCTGGTCACTCAAAATTATCCTTTTCGAACTCATTCCATTATTTTTATCTGCTATGATAGTATCATAAATAAAACCCCATGAGAAAGGAGGTTTCAGATGCTTTTCTATTTTAAGCCTTTCATCATCCAATTGAATGCTATCAGAACTATTGAACTTTGTGTAGGGTATAATGTTCAATTCAATAGTATCTGAAAATACATGAACATTTTTTTCCAAAACCTTTGTGGGTGATAAGGCGTTCTCCTGCTGTTGCGATAAGGTGGATCCTGATGGTAATTCATCACTTTTACTTTTGAACAAATCATAAAACTCTTTTGAGTATATTCTATCAGTACGTGGTAAATTATAATTTCCAACTTGTAATGATTTTAATTTAAGAATTGTAGAAGCAGCACCTTTAAAAACTATACTATTAGGAGATACACTGGAATGAGAAATTAAATGTCGTGTTTCGGTTGGGAAACACTCCATTAATTGCATTAATTCATTGGAAATAGTCACTTTTTCATCTAAGAAATAATAAACTGCACCTAAATTAGCAGAGTCATATTTTGACTTAAAATGTGAGATGAAATTTGAAATGTAATCGTTGCTAGGAATATCCAATACTAAAAGTTTTACAAAAGAACGTTCTTTTTCTAAAACCATATCTGGTGTAATGACATTACCATTTTCCAATGTAATCGTCTTACCTTTTGTAAGCTCTGCAAAAAGGGGACCTTTCGGTACCCCTAATTCTATAGCTTCTTTAACCTTAAATCTACCTCTTATAGGATTAAAATTTATTTCATAATTGGTGGTAATCCCAATGTCTTCCAATTTTACACACTTTGGGAGATTGACGTTCAAATGAAAATCCGAGGACGGGTCATATTTAGCAGTCGGTGCATGTTTAGGAAACATATTTGAAACTATAGAATCCATTGCTGAATCACTAACGCTATCAAAAAACATCTTTTCTTTACTCTCATTAGATTGTTTTTCGATTACTATCGATTTTACTGTAATTAATTTGTCTTTGAATATTTCGTCATTTTTCAATATTGTAGTCTTTAAACTAATTCCAAACCTGAAAACAAAATATCTCCAAGAAGAGACAATGTACTTAATAATTGGATTACCGTATATTAAATTAAGTTTATCTCGTCCTTGATCAGCGAAAGTTAAAATCATGCCAGGTAACCCCCCCATCGAACTCCAGTTTAGTTCACCAGTTAGGAACAAATTTTCTAACTTTGATACTTTAATTTTCTTCTCTGAAAGACATCTTTGTGAGCCTTCTGAGATTTTACCAAAAAAATATTTCTCACCATGTGTTGTCTGCAATAACAATAGCGGATGCGTGGTGTCTGCAGTAGGAAAGGATACAGTAGACAAGTTGAACATCCCTTTATTAATGCTATTGCTGATGTTATTTTGCTTTCCTTTCTTATTTGTTTTCCTATGATTGTCGATTCTATATTTTTTTAGATGAAATCTGCAATTGAATAGTCGATATTGTGTTATAACCGATCCCTTAACAACGGTTCTAGGGGTTTTAACTAACAACCACAACGTGAATATATTATATAATTGAACGTATTCAGGTTTTTTGGCCAAATAAATACACTTTATGATATATACACAATTAGTAATTTTCTTTGAAAATTTTTACTCCACTTGTATACAATCGATTTGCTAATAACTTTTTGATCGCTAGTAATATAAGTTAGAAAACACTTATATTTGTATTTTTTATCTGAGTATTAACTGTTGCAGTAAATTGTTAAAGTAAACTGTTTAAGTAAAAACTACCTCATTGTCTAAAATAAACATGTACACTTCCTTTGTATGCAATTTAGCGATGAGCTCTTGTCTGTAAAATGTCAATTGTAATATTCATGCGGTTAGCCAGGCGTTTCTTTTTTTGATTTAAATTATATCATGTGACCAAAAATCGAACCCTATTATAAATTAAAGCCCTATTAGCCCTAAAATAACCCTAAACAGAGTCAGTTGTCGATTATATGCGTAAAGAAAGAAGTAAGTATTTTATTCTTGCCATCCTTGAAAAAAATAACACCATACAAATACAAACGAATATAATATTATTGCTTTTGCAACAAGAAATTGCATCAATTTTTAAATAACGACGATTAAATAATAACTAACTATAATGGGATACAGGGAACTATTTATTGTATTGACAAATGATTCATGAAAAGCAATTTTGATTTTGACTACTTTTAATCAGAATGAGTAACTGTGCTTCAAAAACTGGATTACTCTTTTGGCTGGATTATTTCTATAGTTTATAAGATTATATATATATATATGTGTGTGTGTGTCTGTGCATTTGTATATTTCCCTCTTTGTTTTATTTCCTTGTATGAGAGTCTGAAAGACCCCTCTAGTTCCAGTATCAGTACTTGAGTGAATCAATATATTGCGCCATTATAAGCAATCAAACAACATTTTAATCCAAACATGTCATCTGTTATTAAACCAGGTCGTACAATTCTAGCTTCTAACATCTCCAAAACATTTGTAGAAGAAATTAAGAATAAAGTATTGGATATCAAGAAAACCAGACCGGAAGGACCGCTTCTTGTTGGCTTTCTAGCCAACAGTGACCCTGCAGCAGAGATGTATGCTAACTGGACACAGAAGACTAGCGAAGCAATGGGTATTAGGTACGAGCTAAGGAGGATCGAAGATGCTGACTTTTTAGAAGAGGCTATCATTGATGCAAATAGAGATGATGACGTTAACGGAATAATGGTATATTTTCCGGTATTTGGGAATGCACAGGATCAATATTTGCAGCAAGTTGTAGCTAAGGAGAAAGATGTTGAAGGTTTAAATCATCTTTATTATCAAAATTTATATCATAATATCAGGTATTTGGATGAAAATAAGACACAAAAGTCTATTTTACCTTGTACACCTTTGGCAATCATCAAAATATTAGAATATTTAAAAATATACAACAGTTTACTAGTGGAAGGGAATAGACTTTATGGTAAAAAAATAGTAATAGTAAACAGATCCGAAATTGTGGGAAGGCCGTTGGCTGCTCTTTTAGCCAACGATGGCGCAATAGTGTACTCAGTTAATGTTGATAACATTCAAAAGTTCACAAGAGGAGAAGGATTAAAGTTCAAAAAACACCAGGTTGAGGATTTAGGAAATTTCTCTGATCATCTCCTGAAAGAAATTTCTTCTGATGCAGATGTTATCATAACCGGTGTTCCTTCTGACTCTTACAAATTTCCAACTGATTATATCCGAGATGGTGCTGTCTGCATCAATTTCTCATCTTCAAAAAATTTTGACGATTTGGTTAAAGAAAAAGCATCTTTATATGTCCCAAGTACTGGAAAAGTAACTATTTCTATGTTGTTAAGAAACATGTTCAGATTGATGGATAATGTTGAAAATTCAAAGTAGCAGAATAAAGTAACTAACTAAGTAATTAAAAGAATATACCAAAAGTTATATAATCGTTTAAGAGAATACGTTAATTTAAAGATAATGCTAAACATAGAGTAAAGTTCAATTGTTCTTGAATTACTGTCATTTGTCTCTTGCACGTAAAGCCTCTCCGGGTCACAAACTAAATTGTGACATCGTGACATAAAATTTCACAACTGAACTTTAAAAAATTTTAATGGTTTTGCGATGAGCTATTCTTACTTTTTTTTAATTGTAACTTATAAAACTAAGTATTTAATTATAATACTTTAAGATAAGTATAACAAGAAACTATATATAACCACGGAGCTATACGACAATAGGAGGACATATACCTCGTGGTTTATATTGGATTGGAAAAGAAAAATGTCTATAACAAAGAAGGCACATGTTAAATTTGGCGATGATGAAGATATAGATGCTTTGTCAAAAATTGCTATTGGACCTTCCAAACCTATAAATAAATATGCTGTAAGCGACAGTGATGACAGTGAAGACGATGATTATGAGGATGCTCCTGAAGAGCAGACAATGGCAGTTTCCAAACAAGCTATTGATCAATTTCTTAAAATGAGAGAGGATGCCAAGAGGTTAGAAGAACAAATGCTTAAAGAAAAAAGAAGGAATCAAAACAAAATATTCAATGAGCAGCAAAAAGAAAGGAGAGAGAGATTGGGTAAATCAAATGAGCCTAGTACTATTGAAAATGTAGAAGAAGTGGAAGATCTTCCTGAGGGTTTTTTTGACCAGTTAGAAGAAGCTGAATCTAATATTGAATCAGTGACTGAAGTGCCAAAACATATTAACTTCAATGATATAGATAGTAGCATTAATTATGTAACAGAGGTGAAAGAACAAATAAAGAAGAAGAAGAAGAAGACACTAAAGAAATTAAGGGCAGTTTCAAAAAAAAAAGGTCCTGTTATTGTATCTGTATTATCAGATATAAATGGTAGCTCAAGTATGGCACCTAAGAAAGAAGTACAAGTAATGTCCACTAAGGATAGATGGTTGAAAAGGAGATCAGTGAATAGGTTAAAATAAAACTACTATGTAGTATTAAAAATTCATCAAACCTTTACATATATTATTTGTATAGAATTAGCATCAACACATAATAATTTACATTCAACCTTTTTCAATTATATTATCATAGTATCAGTCAATCTAACTCTAGCTAAGATAGATATATTTCATATGGTTAGGAGTTTCTCAATATAACTTAAATTCGACTGCAATTGCTTAAAATTTACTATATAATTTTATACCAATAATTACACAACTTTGGAAAAAAAAATTTTTTAAACTTTTATGACGATGCAAGAATTTATAAAATATGATATATAGCAAAATAATTAATAATTGGTTATGGGGACTTTCGTAATTTGTAAGATAAGGAATCTATTTTTTTGAGAGGATTCGCAAATGCTTTTTTAGTCCCGGTGACGTGCTTCATTTTTCTTTCCGGAGAGGTTATATTATCATCATTTTTCTCATTGTTGGATGATTCGTCAACATCAGATTCCGAAGTGAAAACTTTGCTCAAGTTTAAATGTTCATTAACAATATTATTCTGATATTCTCCTTGAGTATTTGAAAGTATTTTCATGGAGGAATTTTTTAGATTATTTTCAATTCTATCGAAATTGAATGACTTTACATTTCCTATTTTAGCTGAGCTTGGAATGGGTATTATGATAGAATTTTCTTGTTTTGAAACAGGTGCAGAATCGATTTCTTTAACATTTCTATTCCTGCGATTGATATTATTAATTTCTGAGTCTCTAATCTGAGAATATTGATAGCCACTATTCATTTTTTTTAATACTGGGCGAATACCAGTACCATATTTATGACTAATTCTAGAATGCTTAGACGTAGGTGACGTAGAAAAGGAGAATGAATGAGATGCATTTCTTGTAGGTGTTGTAGATAAGTCAGACATACGCCTGGTTTTTTTATTTTTTGAAGGTGTTATTAATTTGTAATTTGTGGCCCTCCTCAAAGTACCTGTATTTTCTCTAAATAATAATAAAGTCTTTGAAGATTCCATATCAATTAAGTTGTCATCTAAAACTGTGGATAGGTGATTGTTGTTTACTGTTGAGGAATCATATGATCCTTCTTGAATATTTTCCTTATTAATAATTGAAGCTTTAATAAGTCCATAGGCCATATCATTAAATTGTAATGGATTTCTTATAGATGAAGAAACTATGAGCTTACCCTTTAAGGCGGTAATTGCCCTGTCAAGCGCAAGCTCTTGAGAGCAATGATTTTCAATAATTGAAACTTTTGGCCATGTTGCTCTTGCTCCATTTGTTGTTTCACGCAAAAGAAATTCTTGTGAGGGGTTTGATAATAATTCATTAAATCTGAATATCATTTGAAGATCAGGAAGTATTGTAACATCGCCAGAATATTGTTGAGATAAAACCGACCTAAATTTCATCATAGCATTTTTCGCAATTCCTAATTCACCAGCTATTTCAAGAAAGTGAACTAATTCGTTTGACATGAAATTATAAATATTTGAAAGGTTTCTTTTGAATTTTGCACTAAGTTCATCTTGAATATTACCGCCAACACAAGATAATGACATTTTTAGTAGCGGAAATACATGAAGGTTAACTTGACAAGCAATAATATGGTCCACATTAAACATTTCAGACAAACGAGTAATAGGTAAATCATTATCTACAGAACCATCAACAAATTTTACCGATTTACTTCCATTCCATTCTCTTCGTTTACCTGTCTTAGGATCTTTTTCATATAAGTTGGTTGGTGGAAAAATACCAGGCAAAGAACATGATGCACATACGGCAGACCAAATTAGAACATTTGGTGCTGTTAAATTGTTCAACAACCTTGGTTGTTCAAAAGTGGAAGCTGGTGAAACTGTAATATTTAAAATTCTGCCAGTTCTATTATATGCTTCTCGAAAAGTAAGATCTCCTAAAAAGGATATCATGGTATTAACTAGATTTTTGTTGTCAAACCAGGTACCATTTTTGAAAAATCTAGAAATTTTTATTAAAAGATTTTCACCGTCACTTTTGTCATTATCGTCTTTAAATATATTGAATTCTGAATCTAACACCTTTTCAAGTAACTCTGGAATTTCATCTTTTGTGTGCACGGATAATATACTAGCTACAATTGCACCAGCACTACTTCCGCTAATTACTCTAGGTATCAAGTCCAGTTCAAATAAAGTAGCCAATACACCAATGTGAAATAAACCGAAAGTACCACCCCCACTCAAAACTAAAGCAGTTCGGCCAATATTTCTTCTCGTCTGTTGAAATATCGCCAAAAGATAACTATCATCCAGTTCATTTTGGTTTAATAAAGCTTCAATACACATCTTAGATTCTTTTATATAGTCATCAATAATATATTTGGTACCAATGTGCGATTGAATATATAAATTTACATTACCCATGTTACCCAAATTTCTTACCCAATTTGTACGTATAAGATATAGCAGTTTTGAATAATCTTTTTCTAATCTTGCTGTTTTTAATTTCTTAGTTAAATCTTCTATTAATTTATAGTCATATAAATTAGATTCTGCCTTTTGCTTCCATTGAATTTTATTTGTCACATTATCCAATTTTAGTGAAGCTTCTTCCCATTCATTAAATGACATTGCGTGCCTTCTTTCAGATAACAACCGTTGGACCAGTAAATCCCTTTCATAGTCAAAACTATTAAATAATTTACCGAACAGCTGCTTAATATTTAAAATACCTAAATGCCATTTCGTGATATTTGTTGTTAAACAACTTTCACACTCCGGATCTAAATTAATAGGATATCCATGATTATCAGAACCTTTTTTCATTTGCTCTAAAAACTCCTTATCCTTGAGTTCGTCCTCTGGTGAAATATTATCTTTGTTGAAATCAAAGTCTGAGCTAGATTTTTCAGGAGTTTTTCTGCTACCAGTATCACTTAATTCCTCCATATTCACGGTTTCTATAGAGATACTGGAACTTGAGGAATCTGCTTGAAGCTCGGTGACTGTTTCAATATTTGAATGGCCATTTTCTTTCGAACAATCGTTTTTGAGATTTTCAGGAATTGTATTCTTATTAGATGTTACATTGGCGTCTTTGTCCTTCAATAAATGTTGATAATATTTTTCAATCAAATGTTGTGTAACATGAAAACTTTGGTTTTGTCCAAATTCCATAACCTCTAAAATACTTTTTTTGATCCTCGTATAATTTTATTTTGATACCTATGTAGCTGGTTGTTGATATGATGAAGTGAAGGAATGTATGGCTATTATATAGTTGGGTTAGATGCTTAAAGTTATACTTTGGATTAATATATTATTTGGAATGTAAATAAAAATAATAATTCAATGTACTTAAGTAGTATTAAATTAATCATCAACTGATTGAATTCTTAATTCCATTTTAAAATAGCAAGTTAACGTTTTCAGGATGGCTCGGGTTTAAACCTTAAATCTTTTTACGAGATATTTTTTGATTGGAATTTGAGCAAGAACCTCCACTCCATAGCAAAACATAAAATTTAAAATCTGTTTGCTAACATTTAAAGTGATTAATATGAAGTTTGTATAAGGTTCAAAAAATCGATAAGATTATCAACGTTGAGGAAAAAATTGTATGAAGTAGCGTTTGAAGATAATGTAAAGATGATTTTATTTTTATATAACTCTTTTTATATAATTTTATATTACAAATATTAATTTATCTTTCTCAGATGAATAATGGAATAAGTGAGTTAATTTATCTATGCTGAATGAAGGTTTAATAAACACAGTGGTTGGTTTAATCTAAAAATTTATAAGAACCAGTTTCTAAAGTAATTGAACCACCTCTGTATGAACCTCTCTTCATTTTATTTTTGTTTTTAGTGAAGTCCCTACCTCTTACTCTACCTAATTTTTCATTTGCCTTTTCACCCCAAGTACCAGCAGCTCCTTTGTATGTATTATCTGTCAAATCCCACGATTCAAAGCCAATTTTGCTTCTTTCAATTCTGGAGAAGTGACGTCTTTGACCATCTTTTAATTCATCTGTACCAGCTGATATATATAATTTTTCAGTTTGTTCATTTTTTGGAACTGACTTTATAGTTTCGGAGGTTTCTGCAACAGAATTGTTGGTCTTTTGTTTCTTACCATCTTCATTAATCGATTCATCTTGAATAGATCTCTTCTTAGAATCGATAGTTTCATCTTCAGAATCACTGGAAGAGCTTGAGTCTGAGTCTGAAGAACTTGAAGAACCAGAAGAGCTTGAATCTGAATCTGAATCTGAGCTTGAAGAATCAGAGGAGTTAGAAGAGCTGGAAGAATCGGAAGAGCTTGAATCTGAATCTGAATCTGAATCAGAGGAACTTGAGGAACTAGAAGAGTCTGAAGAACTTGAGGAACTGGAAGAGCTTGAAGAGCTTGATGCTGACTCTGATTCTGAACTGGAAGAACTTGAACTGGAAGAACTTGAGGAACTGGAAGAGCTTGAAGAGCTTGATGCTGACTCTGATTCTGAACTGGAAGAACTTGAACTGGAAGAACTTGAACTGGAAGAACTTGAACTGGAAGAACTTGAGCTAGAAGATTGGGAAGAACTTGAGTCTGAGTCTGAACTTGAAGCAGTTGAAGAGCTTGAGGAACTCGAAGAGTCTGAAGAACTGGACGAAGATCCAGAAGTAGACAATTCTTCTTTTTTAGCCTTTTCACTTAATTTTGGAGGATTGGCAACCATTATCTATGAACAATTGGATAAGTTTTTGTGTTAAAGAGTCCCGTTACTGCAATTCAATTGACTAAACCAGCTAAAAAAGTTATCTTAACCTGAAAACAACAATTCAATTAAACCTCGTATTGAATAAGTAATATATCATACACTGTCAAAACTAACAACGCAATCTTAATTAAAATTTAATATAAATCATTCGAAACATGAATTGGAATCAAAAAAATAACAATTATAGTAAAGCCTACCATACAGTAAGCAGAGTATTATCATAGAAAGTAAAGTGAAAACACCACTTTAATAAGATAGCTCATCGAAAATTTTTATTTTTTATTTTTTTTCAAATTTTCAAAATTTCAAATTTTTCGTTGTCCTATTTTGTCAGAATTGTGCATATAAGTGAAAAAGTTTGAACAAATTAAGAAAAAAATGACAGAGACTAAGGAAACAGTCACTCAGTAAAGTAACAATCCAGTAAAGGCAATTGCTAGTTATGGGTTTTTTTGAACATGAAACATAATATTATTGCGCTAATTTCATGAAGCACGAGGTATTGATATGAATTTACATATGTAGATATGCACTTATATATATAGCTCGAGCAATTAATAAATTTTTTTATTCAATTAGTGTTACATAATATAAAATAAGACAACCGACAAATATATTTTTATATTAGTAGAATATATCAAGAACTTAAATATTTTTATTTGTGATATTTCCATGCATTTGTTACATTTTCAATTCTTCATCTATTATCGATTGAGAAGATTCCATCTTATTTTGTATTTTCTCCATAATATTGCCCGAGAAATCAATGATTTCAATAATTTTTTTGCTAATATTATTCTTTTCCCTATCTAATTTTAATTGAAGTTCTTCTTTTCTCAATTTTGTGGAATTAATTAATTGTTGGGTTTCTAACAATTTTTCTTTTAAAATTTTATTAGCATCGTTAATTTTCCTTTCTAACTTTTCAATTTCAATCTTTTGTTTCAATAATTTATTATCACTTTCTTGCTTATTCAATTCATACGTGGAGTTAGCATCTGATAACTTCAATTCTACGTTTTCGATCATTTTATTTTTATCCATTACTTCTTGTTTTAGTGATATAAGTTTTTTTTCTAATATCAAGTTGTCTTTTTCAACCTTTTCAATTTGTTCTTGAAGTTCAGTATTTAATATAATAATATTGTTTTTTATTTTTGTTGTATTCAAATCATTTTTAAATAATTTGTCAAAATCAATTGCCTTCCCATTACTCAAATCTGAATTATAATTATGCTTAATTGTATCATCAATTATTAATTCGAAATTTGATTTTTTAATATTAGTATGTCCTAAACTTATCCTTTCATCTATCAATGTCTTTGTTGAAAGATCATATTGCCTTAATGTGTCATTTAAAGCTTTCATTATCGACTCAAATTCAATTTTTAATGATTGGGTATTACTTACAAATCTATTTATTTCATCTTTTTTATCATCTAAATTTTTGTTCAATTTTTCAAACTCCAAATTTTTTTCTGCTATAATTTCAATTGAAATATTTTTTTCTCTCAACACTTTTTTTATATCTAATATTTCTTTTGAAATTTGTTTTATATCATTTTCTCTCAACAATTTTTCACTATTCATTTTCTCCAATTTTTGAGACCATTCAATGCTCTTATTCTCCATTCCGTCAACATAATTTTTAAATTTATTCAAATCACCTTTTAATGCAATATTTTTATCTCTTGATAATTTCAAATTTTTAAATATTTTAACTAGTCCATCACATTCAATATCTAATGCATCTGTTTTGGAACGCAAATTATTTAAATCAATTTCAAAAATATGATTAAATCTAGAAAATTCTTCATTTAAATTTTTTAAAATGGGTTCGAAATTATCATCATTTTTCAAATATTTTTTATAGCTTTCGATAATATAATTTATACAAATCTGTTCAATAAGTACTTCATATTTATCTTGTTTTAAATCTTGCTCCTCTTGAGTTAAAGGTAATTTATTTTGTTCATTTATACTTTTCAAATCTTGAGTATTTTCATTTATTAATGATTTATCCAAATTCTTCAAAGATTTATCCAAACTGATATTTGTCTTAACCATCCAATGCAGCATGCCTAAAAATTTATGCCAACTATTACCACCTACTGCAGATATTTGTGATTTATTAATAGTATCTAAGTATGGATATTGAAGAAATTTCAAAATTTGATAAATTTCTATTTCAATAGATTTATTATTACCATTTCCAGTATTACTACCACTGATGTTAATATTATTATGACCACTGGATTTAAATTGATAACCAGGATCTAGTCTTTGATACAACCATTGAAAAGTTATTATAAATCCTTTCTGCGTTGGTTGTTTCAATGTTTTATTTGTAATTGGCAAATTGGTTTCCACCTCAAATCTATTGCTTGTTAAATAGTTGATTATATCTTGTTGCATGGCATTTTGAAAATTTTTATCCCTTAACG
Source organism: Tetrapisispora namnaoensis (assembly GCA_003705985.2). NCBI lineage: Eukaryota > Fungi > Ascomycota > Saccharomycetes > Saccharomycetales > Saccharomycetaceae > Tetrapisispora > Tetrapisispora namnaoensis. Next base: position 71,250 of record PPKD02000016.1, on the reverse strand, counting down.
GTCTTGGATCTCTCGTAGAAATGTTGCTGTTGGTGCTATAACCTAATTTGTCATTATTTGTCGGATAAGGTAGCATGGAATGCCTTTGAATGTTATTTGGCCCATCTCTGCCCACGTAAGATGCCCTCTTCTGATTATACAAGTGATTGACACTTGAGACCGTTGATCTGAGTTTCTTTCGATTGTTGATATCATTTTTATTTGAATTAGCATTTTTTGCGATGCTTGAATTGATCATATCAGTCAAGGCAACATTCGAGACGCTTTTTCTTCTCTTGATCCCTGCACTTGGTGCAGGAATCTGCGAGGTAAATAAATGCGGGTTCAAACTGTTTAAAATAGGTTGTTGAATATTTTCCATTCGTGTGACAATAAAACAAAAAGTATAGTTGTGGCAATGTACAATTGAAAGCCCTACACCCTTACGAAACCTGCTAAGGATGCTGATGAAACACTGTCAAAAACACTTTACAGCCTGGATATATTGAATCTTCTCTCAAGTGCCACCTTACCACAGAACAAATCACGATCAGTTTTTTGTATATTATTTATCAGTCTTTGATCCGCATCTCATATGTATATAAATAGTAAATAAATTATTATTATTTATATTTCCTTGTTTACTTTTTGTGTTTTTGTGTAACGATATTTTGAAGTAACCACAAAACACAATTATCACGGAATACGAACATGCAGACATACAAAAATATTGGCTTTATATATAAGCATATTCACGCTTCAGCATGGATGTCGAGATATCCAATATGTACACCAATATTATAGTACTATTCAAATAATGCAAGTAAGGACTTATGTGAACCAACAAATATTCTCTTTTCAGTCTTGTTATGGTCATAAACGGACCTTATCTATGAAATAAAAGATAACGCAGTTTGTAATCAAATTTTAAGACACAAACAAGAACACACATAAACGAATAGAATTGCCTGCATATACACATGCTATTCTGTTGGCGGGATCTTGAGAACAATACCCTCAATTGGTTTTTAGTGCTTAATATTGATATATTATCTGTTACATACACATCAGCGTATATTGCACATAAATACATATAATTCATATATTTTTTTATAGGCTTTTAGAAGACCCGACATGGAAAAAATTATCACTATTATTATTGTAACTGAAAAATTATTCATCTTAATAATTGCGATTCTTATTGATAAATGGGTGTAATATATATATAGGTGCTTATATCTAGTTACTTACTCAATTATTTTGAACGCTTCTTCTTTTGGAGATTATTTTCTTATGGTAGGTTCTTAAAAATTGAAATTGAATATATAGAGATTGAGAGACGATAAGATGTCTTGGGACGACGATTTTGTTGCTGGGAATGATGACGATGCTGTCTTAATGGAATCCTGGGATGCCGAGGAGACTATCGAGGAGAAAAACCAGAAGGAGGCTGAATTAAAGAGACAAGAGCAGTTGAAGAAAACACAAGAAACAGCTAACAAGAAGAACAAAGGTAAGTCTAGTACTGACCAAGTATTAATGGAAATTGACACTTTAGATGAAGATACTCGTAAGGAACTAATCAAGAAGGCTGAATTAGAGGCCGATTTAAACAATGCTGCCGATTTATTCGGCTCTTTAGGTGTTGCTGAAGAACACCCAAGAGCTCTAGCTGTTAAGAAAGAGAAAGAATTGGAAGCAATGATGAAACCAGCTTCTTTAACTAAAAATACTCCGCTAGATTCTCATCCAATTTTTAAGGCTGAATCCAAAAAAGACTTTCAAGATTTAAGAAAGGCTTTATCTGCCGCTATAACTCCATTAAACGAATCGTCTTCTTTAAATTATTCTTCCTCTTTAGCCATTGACTTGATAAGAGATGTTGCTAAACCAATGTCCGTTGAATCCATCAGACAAACTATTGCTACTCTAAATGTTCTAATGAAAGACAAAGAAAGACAAGAAAGACAAGCTAGATTAGCTCGTGTTAAAGGTGGTACCGCCACTGGTGGTGCTGGTAAGAAGAAGGCTAAAGCAAAGACTAATTTAGGTGGTGCATTTAAGAAAGATCAAGATTTCAGTTTGGACACTGAAGATTTTGGTGATTTTGGCGATGATGATTTCATGTAAAATACACACCATCTATGTACGCATATATATAATATACTTAAAGAAATATTTTTTAATTTAATACCGTACCATTCGTATTCAACTAACAAACATCGCTTGTAACTAACAATTATTATTATGCTTTAATACAAATCTTTTTTCTGATTAATTAAAATAAAACTAAATCACTAATAATATTATTAACTTGTATACTTATTTAAAGTAGTTCTCAACTTGAGGAATGAATGAATTAATAAACTCAATGTTTAATTCAATTTTTTCGATAGTTTGTCTTAAATTTCTATCATATAGAGAAACATCTTCACCATCAAATATTTCTTTAACTGTTTTAAATAATTCAACTACGGATATGTTTGCAAGTGAAAAGCTGACAAATCTGGCAATTACAATACCATTGACTTTTAGTCTGGATAATAGTTCCGTTTTGTTTTGTTGAATATAATGAACAAAAGGTTTTTGAACATATGGATTATTACCAAATGAAGTCGCCAAAAATTGAACGTTCATTGGCTCAATTTTAAATAATAGATCGAAGGCAGACGTAAATAAATTTTCGTTTCTCACCTTACCCAAACATGTTAACGTGACTTCTAACTCGCTTAAAGTTGCAGTAGATAATTTAGACGCAATTTCTTCAAATAGAGATATTTTAGTATCTAATTGAGATAAAATAGTTCCTAAAATAATCAATCTATTAGATTCTTGAATTTTATTGGAATTATAAAATTCAAATGTAGCTTCTACTACTTTAGGATGACCCAATGAACCAGTGAAAGCCAAAATCATATCAAAAATCTTAGCTTTATCCAGTCTAGTAGGATTTTCTTCTTGTAAAACAGTGCTTGGATTTTTAAAATACGAAATAGCAGATTCAACAAAAGGTTCAAACAGGTTTAAAACATTTTTGTCAAACTTTTCAACAGTTTTTTGGGAACAGTTATTATACATTAAAGTTCTCTTATTTGATAATTTGTCAATGACTAATCTCCAAACACAATGGTCAGTTAAGTCTCCCAGGCTTAATATAGCTGAACTCAATTTCAAGAAATCTTCAAAAGAGTTGAGAGCTGCAACATCAGATATTAAAACAATTTTTGATCTGCTACTCATGTTTGCTACATTATCAATGATATTTTGAAGTAGAGCTTCAGATTGATAATTAACTCTATAAAAACCATAACCATCAGTATCGAAAAAATTAAAGTTACTTTCATTTCCTATCTCTAATAAAGATGAATCAAATTCTAACTTACCTTCTAGTTCATTATCTTTGGTCATCATTAATGGAACCCACCACTTCATGTCTTTACTATTCTCCGTTTTTCTTTGCGTATATCTGTTTTGAGTTAAATATAATAGAGAATCAGTACTTTTGACATTGATAACTGGATAACCCAACTCTAAAATCCATGGTTTTATCCTTGTTAGAACATCAACATCATTTATTTCACTGATACTATTGAACAAGTCAACCATCGTGGCATTACTGAATTTATTTCTTTTTAGGTATAAAGCAACACCTTTTAAAAAGTTAGCTTCACCTAAGAATCCACTTAACATTTGCAAGACTGAATATCCCTTTAAATACGAAATTGTATCAAAAACTTGATCGATATCTTTTGGATCATGAACGTCAACTCTAATTGGATGAGATTCATCTAAAGAATCTAAACCCAAAGCAACCTCACGAGCATCCAACATATTTAAAGATGAAATGTTCCATTCTGGAAATAAATGAGCGACTGCATAATTACCTACCCACGTAGCAAAACCTTCATTTAACCATAATTCATCCCACCAATTCATAGTGACCAAATTACCAAACCATTGATGAGCAACTTCGTGACAAACAACACCAGCAACCTTCTTTGCAGCCTCTGATACACTAATATCTTCGTATTTACCATCATATAAAACTGCAGATGGTCTGAAAGTAATTAATGAAAAATTTTCCATTGCATTATGAGAATATGATTCTACACAAACAATATCTAACTTTGGCAAAGGATATGGAATTTCAAATAATTCAGAAAATAGGTCTACCACTCTTCTTGCAACACTCATGGCAAATTTACCTTGATGGGCTTTACCCTCAGCGGTAAACAATCTAATTGGAAGCGAATCTTTTACTTTCGAAGATCCATCTGTGACATTATATCCATCCAAAGTTGGATAAATTTTTTTTTCAGTAGTATCCTCGATGTAATCAAACTGACCCACAGCCCAAGCAACCAAATAAGTAGACATCAATGGAGAAGTATAAAAGGAATGTGTGGATAAGGATCCGACTATCTCAGTAGCTTCCTCAGGCATATTAGATAGAACATTAAGATTCTTATCACAAGTAATATGGATCCTGAAGTGTGATTTTATATTTGGTTCATCCAAACAAGGAAAGGCTCTTCTTGCGTCAGTTGCTTCAAATTGAGTAGATAACATCCATTTATCTTCACCGGTTGTAACGTCTTTGTAATCAGATCGGTAAAAACCAGACATGTTCGTTTGTAAAATACCAGAATACCTAATAAATAATTGGACATCCTTTGTAATTTCGAGAGGGAATTCCAAAGACACTATTTCAGTAATTTTGTCATACGAATGAGAAAGAATAAAGTATTTCTCATTATCAGAAAATTCAATCCATGCTTCGTTAATAACTAAGTCTCTAGTGTGTAGTTGAACAATGTTACTTGAGCTTATATGTTTGAGATCAATTGAGACTTCACCATTGAACGCATTTTTGTCAATGTCTAAGTCTCTGATCCAGACAGTATACAATTCTGGTTTAAAATTTTTTGGCAGCAAAAATTGGTTGCTCATTCTAACCTCTAGCGATGATCCTGTCTTTTGTTCTCAACTAATAATAAAAAACAATTCTTCAGATAATCACGATAACTGACACTTATGCAGAATTATCTAATAACATCTGTTTAAAACAAAAATTATCAATTTATTTGTTGCTATTGAAAGTTGAATGTCTTTTTTCATCAGCGAGTATGTGAAGAATTTTGCGATGGCATATCCTGCGAATTGGCAATAAATGGCATAAAAGCATATATCACTAGTTAATACGATAATTAAAATACACGCAATATATATCACTCTAATAATTTAGTAGCTAGTTTATTACATGTTAAAAACCCTGGAAAGACTTGTTCCCCATGGCTATGGTCACATCATTAGTTTCTTCAGATACTGAATTTATCAAGTTAATCGGTAGAAATATGTTTGTCTACAAAATAATAATCAGTGCCATTTATATAAAATAATACATTTAAAATTCCTAACTATGAAGTTAAAGGAAACAATATAACAGTATAATACTCGTGAAGTATTTTAATGACTTAATTAACAGCGTTTCTGTCTCATACTTTGCAAATGCGACACAGCTTTAACGTCGTAATTGCTGTAGTCACACTTCATACGAAGGGTTTAAAATCATAAATCTTAAGATATAAGTTCTTAGACTTTAAATAATAAAGCAAACTCATAGATACTGTTCGAGCCGTGTAATGTGTGTCATTCACAAAGTTCACTGATACATCGTACTGGTTCATTTTCAATTTTATTTATTAATTCCACTAATCGCAGTTAAAATATCATTCTTTAAGAAATCAAAGGTTCTCCTTGGATGAATTGAAGTTATATTTTAGCAGCAAGGATTATAAATCTAGTATAAAAGAGCAGTCACTGTTTTACTTATTCATTGTTAGCGATGTTTTCAGTGGTTGGATTTAGAAGCAGTGCTAGGATATGTTCCACTTATGGTATGTATAGTCAATTATTGATATCGATTTTAGTTCTAATATTTGCAGTTTGGATACTAATACCTATTTCTCCCGTTTCTATATTAGCTCACGTCCAATATTTAAAAGGTAATGCATATACCCTCTCAAAGAGGTTTTTTTCATCAACTGGCACGTATAATTACAATTCAGACCACTATAGTTCCTACAGTTATTATACCGCCTCCACTCAACCACAGGATACAGGTTTATCTTACAAACTTGCTGTTGCATACCAGCCAAAGGATAGAGAGGATCCAATCTATCAAAATTTAAAGTCTTCATTGAATTCACCAACTGGAGAAGATAACTATTTTGTGAGAGCAAACTCAAGAAATGACGTTTATATTGGTGTAGCAGATGGTGTTGGCGGCTGGGCATCATATGGCTATGATTCAAGTGCCATCTCAAGAGAGCTATGTAAAGCCATGTCAGAATATAGTAAGATTGAGAATAACAAAGATCGTCTTCCATTTTATGAAATTGATCCTAAGACATTGCTTGATATTTCTTACAGTAGATTAAAGAATGAAAATATTGTTAAAGTTGGAGGTACTACAGCTATTATAGGCCATTTCCCTCCAAATGGTAAATTACAGTTAGCAAACTTAGGCGATTCTTGGTGTGGTGTTTTCAGAAATTATAAACTTGTATTTAATACGAAATTTCAAACAGTTGGATTTAATGCTCCCTACCAATTAGCTATCATACCTAAAGAGTTATTACGCGGAAAAGAAAACTCTTACATTCAGAATACCCCAAGTGATGCAGATGAATACAGTTTTCAATTGCAAAAAGACGACATTATTGTGTTAGCAACAGATGGTGTAACTGACAACATAGCTACTGGAGATATGGAAAATTTTTTTAGAGACAATGAATCTTCATCACAAGAAGAATTACAAAATATAACAAATAAATTTGTAAAAGAAGTTGTCACCATAAGCAAGGATCCAAATTTCCCTAGTGTATTTGCCCAGGAGCTTTCAAAATTAACCGGAAAAGACTACAGAGGTGGAAAAGAAGATGATATTACGGTTGTTGTTGTAAAGGCTGAGTGAGGAACATTTTTAAATAAAGGAATAACATCAACCTAAATGTCGTATTTATTGTTTTTTGTGAAGCGTTCCATATAAAAAAGCTTCAAAATGTTTCTATTTTTTAAATGGATAGCAAAGACTAGACAGTTGAGACTACTTTTTTTCCAAAACTGAATTTATGGATACTGTACAAAGTCTCTTTTATATAGCTCATCAAGGATTACACAACTTATATAACTTTCTTATATAAAATAATTACATATATGTGTATACATTTTTCAACTCCTAATAACCACCTTCGCATAGTAACATATAATATTTGAAAAATCTACGTGTATGGTTTATATAAAAAATGAAATGTCCATAGAAAACTAATTCTGCATGTCCCTTTTTGTTAATTGATACATCATAATACCAATTGATTCATCAGTATATAAATATATAACCATATTTTATACTAATTTGAATAACCGGGACTGATTTGTGTCCAATTGAGCATGAAACTGTTTAAAGAATGGAGCAGTTGTTTATGCTAATATTAATAGTAATATCTTCTATATTTGCATATAGTTGGTCATATAAAGCGCTATGGTTTAAAACTAATATTTTATTTCAATCAGTATTACCAAATGTTAACAACAATAAGTTTACAGAATTGAGTACATGGAAACCAGATACGAATGAATTTGTGCACAAATTTTATATGGAATATTCTGTTTCTTCTCATACATTACATGAGCTAATAAGAATGTTATTTGCATCTTCAATGGTATGTTATTTGGTGCTAATTGAAATTGTATTATGGCAAATAATGTCAGATACCAATGGGAAGGAAGGGTTTGTAACGTCATGGATTTGGCCATTTTTATTATTTTCTTTAACGGTTATATTAACTACTGTTCAACCGTTTTTAATCCTAATTTCTTTGTTAGACAAATTTTTTAATGATAAACTTAATATCGAGAAGCTGGCAATGATTACTGCTACAACAGTTTTCTTATTAAACATGACCTTATATTACATAGAGTTTGGTCCATTTGTGCATACAACCAATTTATTAACGAAATTATCTGTGGCTGGTGTTTCTATGTTGTCAATTCTATCTGCAATTGCTACAGTATCCACAATTTATTACACATTTTTAATGATAACAAAAAGGGGAAATATATCAGGCATACAAAATATAAATTCTATAAGTGACAAATTATCTTTGTGGGCGAATGATTTTGTAGTGAGGGAAAGAATAAATGACTATAAGAGAAACATTGAAGGAAATATTGAAATATTAAGAAGACTTGAATCAGAACCAGGTGGAAATCAATCAATCTTAAGAGAACAGTTAATTGAAAAAATAGGTTGGTATCAGCTAGAGCTCAATAAATTAGAGATCCAACAGAGTGAATCACAATTACTTCGAAATTCAAAAAAGATATTTCATGTTATATTCCTAATATATTGTACACATAAATTAATCACAACCTTTATTTCAAGAGTCCCATATTTGATAATACATGCAATTTATTATCCTGATGATTACAATTATGATTATTTTGATCAAAATAATAAATCTAATTTTGGTTCTGACCCACTTTCAGTTACACTAGCTAGTATTTTGAATTTCCTTTTATTTAGATTCAATTATGAACAGGATATTGATAATCTTTCTAGACAAATATCTTTACTTATGTCAATATCATTATTTGGTGCCTCCTTTTCTACTGTTATTACTACCATATCATATATTTCAGCATTGTTACCAATTAGACTTCAAGTGTTAGCTTTATATGCAATGCAAGATAATAAGGATTCTCCCTTACCATCTATAAGGTCGGATGACAAAAATAAAAATAAGCATAAAAATCCTTCGTTAATCAAGAATTTATTTATTTCAGAGTTGACAGGTATATATGTAATTTCTACGGTATTAACAATTAGATCAAATCTACCGTATGAAGTTTCAAGAAAATTGAATGAATTATTAGGAGAACGTTTTTCTGTTCCTAACGTGGTAATAGATGTTTGGTTTTACGAGGTATATGCATGTTTTTGTATAATTGTCTTTATAGCAACAAAACTTGCCGAAATAACAATGTTTCCACAAACCAAGTACAACAGTCAATAAATTTAATAATATGCCATTTCGTTACTTTAATATAATAATTCTGTAATTGTTGACCAATATTATCAATTGTTTGAAATAAATAGGTAATAAAATTAAATATTTATTTATATTATGCAGAAAAAATAATTAATATATAGAAGAGAAGTTGCACTACGCAGATAAATAAAATAAATTATTTACTATCGGCAGATAACATGGAAGAGATTTATAAATATTCTACAAAACTTGGATCGTATTTTAAGTTATCCTCAGTCATTTTATATAATTCTAATAGTAAGTTTGGAAATTTTTCAATGAAATAGAAGTAGAATCCATCAGGCAAAATTCCGATCTTTTTAGAAATTGATTCTGGGGTATCTTGATAATGATGATATTTATTTCTGAAAGCTCTCAGTAAATCTAAAAACAAAGCACCTGAATATTTCCTGTATTTACCTAAACTACTGATAAATTCAGAATCAAGTGTAGTTGTCCAGTCTCCATTTAATATTACAAGGGGTGCCTTAGATTCTAACTTAAGTAGTAGTTCAGATGGTGGATCTCTTCTTTCAAACTCAAAACGATCACTAACTTTTAGTAAAAATTGTAACTTTTTTGTAACTGGCCAAAATAGAGGATGTTTTAAAACTTCCAGCGCAGATGGCCTAGATAAAGGATCAGTTGCTATCATACGCGATATTAAATCCATTGCTTCTAATTGTAAAGATTCATCTGTTAAACTAGCAGATATCTGTGACAGATTGTAAGAACCTTTGATAATATTAGCTTCTCTCATATATCTATCTCCAAAAGGATGAGATCCATTTGATAAAATATAATAGAAAACACAACCCATTGAAAAAATATCAATTGCTTTAGTTAGTCTCATTTTATTAATAGGATCGGAAACTGAATCGGAAGCAGATTGTTGGGAGTTAGATTTATCATTTTCTGAAACTTCCTTTATAGTTTGAAGAACACTTCTCAACGAGACATCCAACAATTCAGGGGCTCTCCAACCTGTAGTACCCGCAGCATTATTAACATTAGTCTGAAATGAGGATTTATCGCTTTCTAACTTTTTACACAAACCAAAATCAGATATTAATATACGGATATTTGAATTGTCATATTTATCAGCAGAAATTTGACCAGCAATGAATTTCTTGGCTGTGGCAACTAAAATATTTTGTGGTTTAATATCTCTATGAATTATTTGTAGCAAATGTAAATGATTAACACCTGATGAAATTTGATTTAAGATTGTAAGTGACTCCCAATCTCTCATCCAAACATCATTAGTATTTAATAACATCTTTTTTACAATTAAACTTCTTTGTTCTACTAAAGCCTCTAGATTTGAATTACATAATTCCAATGCAATGTATAAAAATCTTCCTGTTTCTTCCGAACAATAATATCTAATGACATTTGGATGATCATCACTTTCGGACAAAAGATCAATTTCTCTTGATGCTATATCACAAAAATCCATCAACATTCTTTTAATTGCAACAGGTCTACCTTCAAATTTACCTTTGTAAACAACAGTACCTAAAGAGCCATAACCTAAAACTTCTTTAGAAACTGTTAAGTTCTTTAAATTTTTATCATGATCTTCATCAATTGGGATCGCGTTTTGACTCGATGTTCTAATCAATGGAACACTAGATGCAGAAAATTCTGGATTACCCTTTTTCATTAATGAATTTGCCACTAAATTTGAATTTGAATTTGACTTATTGTTTGGCCCGGTGTTATTATTTGAATCCGTTGTATTTGTTTTCTTTTTATTCTTTTTATTCTTCTTCTTCCTTTTTTTGTCATTCGTCACTAGCGTGAATGCATCGGAATCTATTGATGTATCAATAGTTGTATTTTCCATCCTAGTCATTGAATCATCATTATATTCATTATCATTATTTGATGTATCATGATCAAATTCTTGAATTGGATCAATGTTAGAAGCGATACTAAATGTGCTTGTTTCCTTTTTCATTCTTTGGCTTCCCATAGAAAAAATATCTTTGTCTTTAAAATTAAAATCGAATTCTTCGTTCCCTCCAGGAGAACTTTCAAACTTTTTACTTTTTGTCTTACTTTTATCATCTCGATTGTTGATATTATGGTTTGATTTTTCATTTGTAACTTTTGAATTTTGTTTACCAAGTTTATCAAAAAAACTTAAACGGCGAATACTTTGACTAAATCTTTTAACATAAAAAGAATCTCTCCTATAAAATTGAGTTTCTTTCAAGATACCTATTGACTTTAATAAATCTGCTGAAGGTTGAATAATTTCATATTTTTGTAGAAAGATTATTAACAAAATTGTCAAAATAAATATTGTTATCGTTTCTAAGACCCTTCTCGCAATACTTTTAATTAATGAGATGTATCGATTACCATTCAACGAAGTTCCTTTATTATTTGTATTCAATTCTCTTTCAATTTCTTCTTGAACTTTTAATCTATAAGCGTGCAATTCTTCAGGAGAAAACAATTTATAATTTATATCTTCGTTTGATGTGTCACGTAAATTTTCTTTATTATTAATCATGGTGTCAATTTTATACTTTAATTGACTATCATCAGTATTCTTATAATATTTTTTTTCAAGTACATTGGTCCTTGAGATAGATGTTGCTAAAGTATCAAGAATTTTCCCATTTTCATCAACTGATATATACTCTGTTTTTGTAAAACCTGTATCCTCCTCACCAAAAGTAAAATAATCTTTATCATCGTATGGCAACATAATCAAATTATGTTTCTCATTTAAATTATAATTATAGTAATGGTTCTTCTTCTCTTTGTTTAAATAATGAACTCCAATAATTGTCGATTTAAATAACTTTTTATTTTTCAAAAATTTTAATTTTAAGTCGTACGTATAACTAACGCCTAATTTATCTTCTTTTTGTTGATATCTTGATAATTTTGCAGAGTTAACAAACGATGGGAAATTAATTTCTGACAATGCAATCCAAGATTTGTTATCTAATTGATCCAAATAAACTTTTTCGTATAATTCTTTCGAATTTTTCTCATTATTATTAACATTGAATTGTTGAACCGGATGTTGTGCTAAGACATTATCACCAGTCTCTTTATTCGTAAAAACGTCAAAAATATTGGTTATTATACCAGAAGAAAATTTATCTGATATCCATTTAATTTCGTTATTTTTTAAATCTATTGCCATCACAGAATTATCATCCGAGGTTGTTGACTTTAATGGAGATATATAGATGCCATCTTTTGAATAATTATTACCAGTTGCGAAATGTAAATCTAATGAATTTCTTTGCCATGTCGTATATGTGACATCGTACGACGGAGAATCATTAGAGTGGATTTCTAAATGATAAGTGGTTTTACCAATTTTAATAACATTTGATAAGTCTAATATATTTTTCTCATCGGCTTCATCATAATATTTTTTGTTTTCTGTACTAAATCCAAATGCAGATAAAATAGTACCCGTTCGTATGTCTATTGTAAACATCGAAGTCTGTCTTGAGCCCGTGTAAGTTTTTTCTTCTTCCACGACAGTCCCTATTTCGTCAATAATAAAATTTGTCTTTAAATGCATTGGTGAAGACATAATTAACTGATGGATTGAAATAGGCAATTTTGTTACCCCTTGGAAAACATTAAAAAAATAAATATTCCCATCACCAAATGGCTCTATGATCAAAGTTTCGTTAGTTTTCGAGCCTGTTGAATTTTGGGCGCCCAAATCATCTTCGTCATCTTTTATCGTCAGTATGGAATGTTCTATATCCACATGATTCAACGACCAAATGATCTCACCAGTGTATCTATCCAGACCATATAAACCATCCTTCAGATCCGAGACGAGCACGATTTCGCTCAGTTCATAGTCTGAAAGCGAACTGTCAGTGTTATATGGTATAATCATACTTGGTTTTTTGTATCTATTTACATATGCATCTGTCTGTGTACTTGTGTGTAAGCTCGACGAGGTCTTGACACTCCCATCGTCTTTTATCCTTTCATTGAGAAAGTGTTTGTATTTGTCGTCCCGATCAGTGTCCTCGCCACCGCCTTCATAGCCATATTCATGTCCGTCCTCCTCGTCCTCCTCGTACTCCTCCTCATACTCATCGTCTTCATCTAGCAACAACGTAGACTTCAAAAGATCGCTTGGCAACTCAAATTGATTTCTATTCTCGTAATTATCGTTCAGAATCGTCGTGTATGTCGACCCCTCCGCCTGCTTGATTATGTTTTCCTTGACCCCATGGTACTCATACGCCTCAATCGCACTCCCCCCATATATCACCATAAACACAAGGAGATACGCCGTCGGTACCAACGACAACTTGCAACGTACCATGCACAATAATGGATGTAGATACCTGCCCATATGCCAATGTACGTGTTACTCGACCAACCTTGCTGTCTGTATCTGTGTCTATCTGTATCTGTGTCTCTGGATTTCTTGATATATAACAATGCTTTTCAAAGTGCCGATCCAAATTTTACACCGAAGCACTTTGTGTTCTCTTACACTTGCCTCCTTCCACTTTTATATTAATATGTCTATGTATACATAAATCTGGGCATCTGCATGGATTCCCAGATTTCCATATCCAGGAATTTTGTAGTATAGGTGTTTTATATTTATTGTATGATATGCACCATCCAGACATCCGTAACTTTAAATTACTAATTGGAACCAAAATAACAAAACGTTACACAAAAACGAGGACGGAAAGAGGAAAAGAGAGAGAAAAAGAAAAACTAGCGCGGACAAGCCGCCCGAGCCTCGATCTGTGTGCCGCTCGCTGCGCCTGCGGGATCCAAGAGCCGTTTCGGACAGAAGAAGAAAATGCTGCTACCCGGCCAGATCAGTCGTTTGGTACGTGGGTCACGTGGTGACAGTTGGCGGGATCACGTGACAGCAGGGTTTCCAGCGCGCGCAGGTGGGCGGACAGCCGAATAAAATTTGCTCTGGGCAGTGGAAAAGTCAACGAGGTCGATGAGGTGGGGGCTGGCGGTTGCGCCAGGGTGGGCACAGGTATAAAGGTGTGGGGGCCTGCGCAGATGCAGGGTGTCAGCAGGGGACACGCAACCACGACGCCAAGCATGGATAAGGACATCAAGAAGTTTAAGCTGTACCTGAAGCACCTCAACAAGCAGCTGGATGGGGTGAGCTCGCAGCTGGAGAAGGTGACAAATGGGGAGTCGTTGGACGAGAAGCTGATCAAGCTGAACGGGTCGGAGAACGGGGAGATGGAGAAGCTGAGGTTGGTGAACCACATGGCGTACATTGTGGCGTCGCTGCTGTTCATAAACTCCAAGCTGTACGATGCGAAGGACAATTCCAAGGTAATGAGCGAGCTGAATAAGGTGAAGGAATATATGGCACGCTACGATGCGTTCAAGAATAGGGCTTTGAGCGCAGCTGAAGACCAGTTGAAAACGAAGGAGCAGATCGCCGGTGCGTTGCAGAACAGCGCCATAAGTTACAAGAACTTCGAGCAGAAGGGAAAGAAAAGCAGCTACAAGGTCTCCAAAAAATGAGAAATTGCATGGACCGTGTTTTCAGGCAGTATTGGAACGGTCGCCGACAGACGGCTATTTAGACATATAGGATATATAAGTATGAACGAAATATCATGTTGTGACGTTGGATTTCCTTCGTAGGAATTAGATGGTTGCGTTGTGAGCGACGCCAGCGCTTGTGTGACATCGCATGAGGTTGACCGGGTAATACATAGCACAAAAATAAGCGTGAACATAGTACGCGGCCTGTGTTGTGCTTGTGTAGTAAGTAAAATAACAATATTATACACAAACTGATAGCCATATAACTATATAAAGATACATGTTAGTTGCACACTCTACGATGATCTGAGCTCGGACTAGAATCATAGCACGCTGACAGTAACGGGGCCATCGTTGCAATGAGGATCACTTATATTCTTCCGTTCTTGTTATCGCTGCTTGCACTGCATGTGGCTGCCGATGAAGAAATGAACAACCATACAAATAATTGGGCTGTCCTAGTTTCTACTTCTACGTTTTGGTTCAATTACAGACACATGGCCAATGTGCTATCAATGTATAGAACGGTGAAGAGATTAGGTATCCCTGATTCTCAAATTATTCTAATGTTGAGTGATGATGTAGCGTGCAATTCAAGAAATTTGTTTCCTGGGTCAGTGTTTAATAATCAAGACAGAAAGATCGATCTTTATGGGGAATCTATTGAAGTAGATTACCGTGGCTACGATGTCACAGTAGAAAATTTTATCAGACTACTGACTGATAGATGGCCAGATGATCAACCAAAATCTAAAAGACTATTAACTGACGAAAATTCGAATATTTTCATTTACATGACCGGTCACGGTGGTGACGATTTTTTAAAGTTCCAAGATGCTGAGGAGATAGCATCTGAAGATATTGCTGATGCCTTTGAACAAATGCATGAAAAGAAAAGATACAACGAGATTTTTTTTATGATTGACACTTGTCAGGCCAATACCATGTTTTCGAAATTTTATTCGCCAAATATATTAGCGGTGGGTTCAAGCGAGTTAGGTGAAAGTTCATATTCACATCATTCGGATGTAGAACTAGGTGTTGCTGTTATTGATAGATTTACATATTATACATTAGAATTCTTAGAGCAAATAGATAAAAGTTCTAAGTTAACATTAGAGGACTTATTTCAGTTCTATACGTTTGAAAAAGTACATTCCACTGTTGGTGTGAGAAAAGACCTTTATTCCAGAGATCCAAAAGATGTGTTGATTACAGACTTTTTTGCCAATGTCCCAAAAGTTA
The DNA here is from genome assembly GCA_003705985.2 of Tetrapisispora namnaoensis. Classification (NCBI taxonomy): domain Eukaryota; kingdom Fungi; phylum Ascomycota; class Saccharomycetes; order Saccharomycetales; family Saccharomycetaceae; genus Tetrapisispora; species Tetrapisispora namnaoensis. The sequence goes on along the minus strand of PPKD02000016.1, from coordinate 55,393 downwards.
TCCCTGACTCTTCAAGTGAAAGTCATGCATCAAATAAATACAATAACCTAATAAAATTGGCAATGGACCAGTTCACTCAAAATTCTAAGAATGAGGGTAGTGAGCACTCTACAAGTATAGTATCGAAAAGTAAAAATTTTAATAAGTTCGAATACATTGAAGATACTAAAATTTCTATTGATTCCAATATTAAAAACTTGTTATTGTTCTGTGTCGTTTCACTCCTTTGTGCTTTATTTTATTTACAAGGAAGTGATACAACTTTAAAAACAATTATCAAACAATAAACATTTACCATAGATAACAAACCATATATAAACAGTTATATACGCATTTAAAAAAATAAAAACAATCGTTAAATAGACATTCGATTAGTAAAGCCTTGATATATACATACATATATAATCAACTACCTAACAGACAACTATAGTAGTTGATATGGGTAAGGATATATAATAACTTATCTTAAACTCAATCTTGCTGTTGTAACACCAACCAGTTATTTCTATATTCTTCTAAAGAGTCAACTGCTTGATCTTGAATCAAACTTGATTTTCTAGCCATTCTTTTCTTGGTTACAGATGACTCAGTAACATTTTGATCATAAATTTCATATGGTCCAAACATTGCTCTTTTATCAACAACACCATTTTCATCTAATTCATCATCATCTTCAAATATCAAAGCATCATTATCTTCAGCAAATACATCTCTGTTTTGAACAGCCGTTGTACTGGAAGCGTGATTAATCATTGGGAAAGGAGAAGATCTTCCAGCTTTAGGTATAAACTTCTTGTTTGTCGACGATAATATAGTATTAGTGTCATTCTCAGTTCTCCGTGATTCAAAATTTGTTGCATTCGATCCTGGTGAGGGTGTCAAACTAGGACGCCTATGGTTATTTGTGATCGAAATATTGTTATTTGATACTGTTAACGAATCATCATAACCATGTTCGGTGGATAATCTTCTGTGATGAGGCGGAACATAAACACCTGCTTTATATTTATAAGTAGAACTTCTCCTACGGTTATCGAGGTTAGTTTCACTACTAGACAAATGATTTTTAAAACCTGAATTAAAGGACCTGGCAATAGGTTGATGTATAGAATTATTGGTATTATTGGCTCTAAGCAAATCTGGTACTTGATTCCCAGTATTTTGGGAGTTAACGTCTTCATGTAAAGACAAACTATCCATATCTTTCACAAAATCGTAATCATTTTCTTCCAGTGTAAATAGAACATCGTCAAGCTCAGGTTCGCCATTATTATTAGAAGAATTAGAGTTAGCCATATATTGTTCATGGTATGTACTCGGAGGAGGAACGTCTAAAACTTCAGAAATATTCTTTGAGACCGAGTTTTCGGTTGCATATAAGCTTGATAATCTTAAATTAGGAGGAACATATCTTCCTGGTGAAACAGCCAACCTATTGGAGCTATTATTCCTGCTGTGTCCTTTATTTCTTGTGTAATTGATTTGATCAGATCCAGGTATCGATCCTGTTGTGCTTGGTCTTCTTTGATTTTTCAAAGATGAAATACTATTGTTTCGATGGTTGTAAGATGATTTATTGCTAATATTATTAATTTTACCTTGATGTAATTTATAGTGGTTATGCGATCTGTTATTATTATTAAAGATACCTTCAATGTATCTATTATGCAAAGTAGGTGGAGTGAAAAAATCACTAGTATTAAAATTATCCTTAGATTTGTATTCATTGAAGAAAGTATTCATATGGCTGTTAGGAGTAGGTAAACCAAGAGGTTTCCTAGAATTTTTAATAATGGGTTTCTTCTTTCTTCTTTGAATTTTAATCGCACGAGAAAATTTATTGTAATTATTATTTCCATTTTTGGTATTATGATTGTTATTAAATCTAAAACCAGTGTCATTGAAACTTTTTCTACGATTAGTTTGCTTAGTAAAATTTAAATTATTGTGGTTATTGCCTGTACTCGAGTCTTCTGGTTTCGGGTGAGAACGCTTATTAAATCTGAATTTAGGTACTGATTTTGCCCTTGATTGACCGTTAGTATTTTGGGAAGTATTATATGTTTGATTCTTATATTTCTCTCTTGATAATTCTCTACTGGTGTTATTTGTAGAATATACAGTAGATGTTGGATTTGGATTGGAATTTTCACTATTGCTACTAATTGTAGAAATGGTTGGTGAATCTGTGTCTGGGTTATTGATTAAAATTGGTTCAGCATCAATACTTGTAGAAAGTGTCATTGTAGGAATAGGGTTTGGTAATGAGAATGGTACTTGTCCTCTAAAAGATTTATCATCATGTATTCTATATTTATCATTTACGGCTGTTGATGACGACGATACATCATCATATTTCATGTAGTCACCAGAATCCGAAACTGGTGTATAATTATCACTGCCTAAATTGTTATAATATTCATCATCCATAGTAAATTCAGCTAATCCTTGTAATTCAGTTCTCATTTTTGCCAAATCTCTGTTGGTCGGATCAATGGTTAAACTGTGCCTCAAAACTTGGAAAAAATCATAACTCATTGTAGAAAAAACATCAAATAAAGCTTCCCTATTACCTGCAAAATAACAAAATGATTTATCTGTTTGATTTGCTACGGAAAATGGATTTTTTTGAAACACGATATTCAAAAACACTATACCCATAGCCCAAATATCAACTTTACTACAATCATATGGTTCTTTTCTTTCCTGGATATCCAGATTTGACTCAAACAATTCAGGAGCCATGTATCTCTCACTACCAACATTCCTATCCAGTGATGTTTTCTCTGTTGTAGCTAAACCCCAATCTGTTAGCTTGATGTTCCAATCAATTCCTGAAATCAAAATATTTTCTGGTTTTATATCTCTATGAAATATCGACTTAGAGTGTACAAATTCAATTGCATCCATAATTTGGTTGAATATTCTTACAATTGAAAGAGTTTTCCTTGGAACAATATCATCCTTGATCGCTTCGTATAGATCACCACCCGAACAGTACTCTAAAATAATATACGAATCAAAATAGTCCAGTAAAGAAACAATATTTTTATGCCTACCAATTTTTAATTGAATGTCAACTTCATAAACAGCTTCAAGGCAAACATTATCGAACAACTTTGATTTAACTTCAGAAGAGATCCTTGAACTTCTATTATTGATGAGCTGTTGTCTTTTTTCAATGCTCGAATCACAAACGCTCGGATTGTTATCATTGTTATCTTCCGAATCTTCATTATCATCTTCATCCAGCTTAAAAATGTATTTTACTGCAACCAATTTTTTCTCTTTGACATCATTAGCTAAGGAAACGTATCCATACGAACCTTCACTAATATCTTCAATTTTCTGGTACCTCTCATTTAAGAGTCCACCTTCTTTGTAAATACTGTAACTCAAATTCATCTAATAATGCGGATGCCAATAAAAAAAATAGAAAAAAGGAAACAATGTTAAATATAATGAAGAACTTTCTTTTGTATCTGGGAAAATGCTAATAATAATATTTTTCAATTAGTAGTACTATTCCGATAATTTGTGACTGTGATAATACAAAAATGGAAAGGTGGAAAATGGAAATGTATGCTGGTGGGCAGGGGGGATGGAAGGGGGAGGGGAGTGCGGATATGAAATTTAGTATCAAATGAATGCAATGAACGACAAAATCGTGTGTTATAAGTCTGTACCTTCTACTTTTTTTGGTTTTTTATTAAAAAAATTTTTTTGTGTTATAGTATTGGTGATAAGTATATGGCTTGTTAATTTTATATTTTTCTGACTTCTTATAAAACTATGTTTGGCTGATCAGCAGTAAAAATCAAAATGTATCTCTCAAAAACTTTCTATGTCTATTGTATTTAGTTATCTTATAAGTTCAATAAATGATAATACCATAAATATTGCAAAACAAAAAATAATGTATATAATATGATTGGATTTTTTAAAAAAAGGCGATTTTTGGACCTGTTCTTGTAGAGTCTCCTTCAATAACTCAAAAGAGAAGAAGAAAAAAGCAACTGACCCTGTGTGTATGTATAAGCTCTTTATATTTATACAGCCCCAGTTGTAAAACAATAAAAGATAACACTGACCAAAAGGCAGATATAATATAAACCTGGATTACAAAATCCTTCTCTTAATCAGATATATTCTGAATACTTAATACGTTTATAGTTCTTTAATTTTTAATATATATATTATATAATTGTCCGCCCATAAAACTATAATGATTTAAAGTTATAGTGACAATGTATTGTACCATACACATAGCGGAAATTATATCGTTATATGCATTACAAAATAGGTTGTGGTAATTTTTTTCTTCTTTGAACAATTACAATAGCAAACAGAGACTACTGAGAAAATTCGTGGTGGAAGGTCAGTCTCCGTATCGAAAAATAGCCATAAAAAGAGATGCGGTTACCCGACTACGGACGGATAGCGTTCTTTACTTTTCTAGCAACTCTGATCTGTTTCTTGAGATTGTTTCGGAGTGACGGAAGGGCAATGATAAAGTCATGTGATGTTTTATTATTTTAGGAAGCAGTGCAGTTTTCAGGTCCTGGTCGGGGTAATCCAGGGTATGGTTTCCCTAATTTCTGGAATTGCCGAAAAGAAATTGGTTTTAAGACCAGTGTGAGATCACGTAGATGTACGCATTGGCGTGAGAAGGCACAAGGCAGACATACACACGCGGAGTCGTATGCGTTAAGCATATACAGATGTGGCTCACGAAGGAGCCGAGATATGCAAGGTGATATAAATATAATATAAATATAATATAAATATAATATAAATATTACTCACGTGATATTTATATTACCGTGGAAAACTTTTGACAGTGATGGCAACACTCGATAAGTTCAGCGTATAAACTAAATCGGTTACCAACACGTCTGTGGAGGTGCATATAAAATTTGGGTCCTAGTAAGTGTGCTGGATAACAGTTGGTGCCATAAAGGTCAAACTAGAGACAGCTCTTGTCCCCAGTTCTTAATGCTTTTGTATGACAAACATTGGTTTTAAAGGTCTAAACACTCTGATATTTGCCAGATCGCTTGCTACGCAATATAAATTACGTAACTACCAACAGATTGCTATAGATAAATGTATTGAGGCTATAAAAAATGGTGTGAATAAAATTGGGGTGTCACTAGCGACAGGTGGCGGTAAGACTGTCATTTTTACAAATCTCATAGATCAACTGAAAAGAGGGTCATTGAAACACACTTCTAAAAAGTTTAGAACATTGATTCTAGTCCATAGGAGGGAGCTTGCACTGCAGACCATCGGGACAATAAAAAAATTCAGCGGTGTTACCAATGCTCAAGTAGAGATGGGGAAATATCATTGTGATGTGGAGCAATCTGATGTCGTTGTTGCTTCTGTCCAAACCTTGCTGAATCGATTGGACAAATATGATGAAGAAAATGTGGATCTAATTATTATCGATGAGGCCCATCATGCAGCTGCAAAAAGTTATTTAAAAATATTGAACACAATTAACAAGAATGGCAAAATTCCTGTTGTTGGCTTTAGTGCAACTTTTGAAAGAAATGATAACAAAGCCTTATCTGTGATATTTGATGAAATTGTATATCATAAGGGAATAATAGAAATGATAAAAGAAAAATGGCTCTGCGAGGGTCTCTTTACAATAGTGAATGCCGATTTACATTTAAATTCAGTGGACGTTAACAATTACAACGATTTTAAATTAGATTCATTATCAAAAGTTATGAATACTGATAAGATTAATAATATAATTGTCAAAACGTATTTAGAGAAAAAAAAACAGGCAAATGTGAAATCAACGTTGTTATTTGCTGTAGATGTTGCTCATGTCAAAAATTTATGTAGCGAATTTCAAAAAAATGGTATCAATGCAGAGTATGTGACTGGTAACACAAAAGTTTTAGAACGAGATAGAATAATCAATGACTTTAAAAATTCCAGAATAGAAGTTTTAATAAATTGTGGAATCTTTACAGAAGGAACTGATATACCTAATATTGATTGTATTCTATTATGCAGACCAACAAAATCAAGATCGCTTCTAATACAAATGATTGGTAGAGGCCTTAGATTACATAATTCAAAGAAACACTGCCATATCATGGATTTTGTAGGAATAGAAAATGTTGGTGTCGTATCAGTGCCTACTTTGATGGGAATTGAAAATTTTAGTGATAAATTAAATAATATGACAATATCTGAGTTGAATATTTTGAGGGAGCAAATTGAAAGGGACAAGGAAAAACAATTGATAGAAAACTCAGCTATCGAAAATGCGTTAAGAACTAAATATGATGAGTTTTTAAAAAACCAAAATGAATTTGATCTGACTCTCACGTCATATTTAACATTTGAAAGTTTTTGTTCGGTATACAGGGATAGCAATGGATGTTTATCACTAAATGAACAAGTACCAACTTCCAATACTGAACGAGAAAACCTATATTTCATGAAATCAAGTTATCCTTGGGTTAAAACTGCAAATAATACATGGGCATTTTCTATTCATAATTATCACCATATAAGACTTTATAAAGAAAACCATGCGAAAGGAAAGAATACGGAAGATCTTTACATTGTTAAGATTTATAGGGAGATCCCTTCTTATGTTAGAGATAAAACTAGTTTCCGATTTATACCAAGGGAGCTTATAAAAACCAACGATTTCTATAGGGCAGCTGGAATCATTGATAAAACCATATCTGAACTACAGAACAATGATAATTTTAATACAAAACATACACTGCATGTTAGTAAGTTTTCACCTTGGAGAAAAATGCAAGCTACTGAGAAGCAGAAATTATTACTGTTAAAAAAATTAAACAAAATAAATAAATCAGAGAAAAATGCCTTTGAAAAATTGGACAGTAAAGATATAGCGGATTATCTTGATCATGTTTCAAAAGGTGAACTTTCGAATGTTCTTTTTGCATCTTCTATCGCACCGATTTACCCATTGAAAAGGTTATTACAGGTCATAAAATATAAAACTAAAAGACAATGAATTCCTCACAACAATGTTAGATATATAATTGTAAGTAGAACATTTTAATTAATGTCGTTTATTCCTCTTGAGCATAAATTATTAAATCATTTACCGTGAGGCGCTAATTTTCTTGAGCGATGATTTATTAAAAACTAAATTGTTATATTGAGAATATATATATATAAATTGATATTTTTTCGATATATGTTACATCTAGATAAGTAATTATTAATACAAAAATATATACATAAAATAATACAGATATTTACGTATGTTCTATATTAAATTTACTTGCAGCGGATTTTTAAATTATTCATAGATTTTACGAGTGACCTTGCAGGAGACACAATGAGTTATAATCAGAGATCCTATAATAAATCATTTGCCAAGCCAAATGGCTATCAATATAATAATCTTCAAGGTAATTATAAGCATAAACAAAATAAGCAGCCACAGCATAATATGAATAATGTATTATATATGGGAGGCTTGGATTATAGTTGGAATGAAGCTGTTATACAAGAAATATGGATGACATTAGGCGAACCAGCAGTTAAAGTACGGATGATGTGGAATATACAATTTCAACATAACAATCAAACAAATGATAATAAAACTAATTTGGGATATTGTTTTGTAGAATTTCCAACTGCTGAGAAGGCAGCCAATGCTGTTTTGAAAAATGGAACTTTAATACCAGGTCATAAGGGTAGGTATTTTAAATTAAATTGGTCCAGCGGATCATCTTTATCTAGCTACTCCACACACACTGAAAATCAAGATATCCAAAATAACGATAGATCAGTATTTGTAGGAGATCTGGAACAAAATGTAACAGAATCACAATTATATACTCTTTTCAAGTCACACTATGCATCAACTATATCTTCAAAAATTATTTACGATCCTTCGACTTATATTTCTAAGGGATATGGATTTATAAAATTTCGTAGCATCAATGATTATAATGATGCTTTATCAAATATGCAAAATAAAATATTAAATGGAAGAGCCATCAAAGTTAGAACTGTTGGTAGCAATGATAAAAATATACCAAATAAAAATATCCAAGTATCAAAAGGTTCTATACTGACGACTTCTAAACCTAATAAAGCGATAGCTGGGGTTATAAAGCAAAAACAAAAACATGGTACGAAGCTATTACAATTTACAGATGCTAAACCAGATTTGCCTATGTTAAATGATTTCACAAATCCAGATAACACAACTCTTATAGCTGCTAATGTTTCAGCTAATACAAGCATTGATGAACTCAAGTCAAATTTTCTTCCTTTTGGTAGTATCATGGCTATAGCTAGAGATTCAAAGACTAATATGGTCTTTATAACCTACGTTGACAGAATTTCGGCCGAAAAGTGCCTGAAAGTATTTAACAATAAAACAATAAGAGGTAGTAAGGTGAAGTTAGCATGGGGTAAACCATTAATGGAAATCCAAAAAAAATTAGCATCCAAAAACAGCAGTATAATTCAACCACCAAAAAGAAGCTCAAATATTTATGAGTACATGCCAGAAACAGTTCATAATATTGACTTTAAATCTTTTAATTCTTCCAATAATACAGATATAATAGTTCCTGGAATTGATAGTCTATATATTAATGGGTGTTCTGCACAAGAGAACAATTATAGAAAATATGATTACATAGTTAACAACAACACGTTAGATAAAAAAACCAACGGTGATGATAAATTTGCGGTTGACTTTCAACCTAAATCCATAGTTTCAAAGACAATTTTGGAATCAATATCTAGGCTAGAAAGTGGAAGCAATGGATGGTTATTTAGTTAAAACAATGTATTATTATCCTTAAAGTATTTATGTATATATATATATATATATATAGTTTGAATTAATTAGACAAGATATCGTGATCGTATAACGCGAGATTCATAGTAAACTGATGCGATGACTTCATGATTTAGATGACAAAAATAAGAAAAAAAAACTTCGATGAGCTAATGAAACGTTCTGCAAAAATTTTATTTAATAACTTAAATATAAAATACTTAATAGTTTTGCAGACATATAGTTTCCAAATCTATATGTATTAAACATTTGAAATAAGCAATTGCATAGAATTGGGTACCATTCTCATTTAATATAATTTGGCTACATATACATATATACCTTTTAAGTTCCATATCTTCATTTAAATCCAACAATCAATATATAAATATCAAATTGAACAAAATATAACTCTAACATATTAAAATTTTTGAAAATGGCTGCAGAAGATATAAGGATTAATAACAAATTAAAAAGGCAAGAATTATTTGCTGAACTCAAGGACCAAAAAACTAAAGAACGTCACACGATGAGAAGACAGAGAGCAAAAGAGGAAAGAGAAAATCCAGAACTAAAGGAAAAAAGATTAAAAGAGAATGTCACAAATACCATAGAGTCTATGAGAACTTATGATGAAACCATAAATCAAGAGATTGAGGGAGGTGAAGATGAGTTGATGAAGTTTTTCAACTCTGACAGTAATAATCCACCAAAAATTTTAGTTACAACAAATGTTAATGCTAAGAAGAAAGCCTATGAATTTGCAAATGTGTTGATAGAGATATTACCAAATGTCACTTTTGTTAAACGTAAGTTTGGTATTAAGCTAAAGGATATGGTTGATATGTGTGATAAAAGAGGTTTTACTGACATTGTGATCATTAACGAAGATAAAAAAAAAGTTACAGGTCTGACTTTCATGCATTTACCAGAGGGTCCTACATTTTATTTCAAACTAAGCTCTTATGTTGAAGTGACTAAAATTACAGGGCATGGTAGACCCACAAGCCACATTCCAGAGTTGATATTGAATAATTTTCAAACAAGGTTAGGTAAAACTGTTGGTAGATTATTTCAAAGTATATTTCCAAAAAATCCCGAATTTGAAGGGAGACAAGTTATAACACTTCACAACCAAAGAGATTATATATTTTTTAGAAGACACCGTTACGTATTTAGAAATGAAGAGAAAGTGGGTTTACAGGAATTAGGCCCTCAATTTACTTTAAAATTAAGAAGACTACAAAAGGGTTTTAAGGAAGAAATTGAATGGGAGCACAGACCAGAAATGGATAAACAAAAGAAACAATTTTACCTATAAGAGTCAAATGTCTTTTTTTTCATTTCAATTGGTTTATTAATTTCATCTCTCGATTTTCTCTTTAACATAAGAAAAAAATATAAATGCATAACAATAAAGTTGCTCATAAATAATATTATAAATATATTTGTATAGTAATTGAATATAATCGACATTTCGAAGCTTTCAAAAACATCAAGTAAGTTTACCATTATAGTGTGCTATATATATCTTAATATTATATACCTTTGTACGAAGAGGTTGATAGAATTGATGAAGTTCCCCTTTGTTACAACTTCCTATTTTGAAAAAACCACCTGTGTAAGACTTCAATTATTAAGATTATTTTACTACACGTTACTAGCATAAAATATCAATTATGATGACAGTATTACATTGATTTGATGAAATTTATCTTGAAATATATTCGAATTAATATATCATTTTTCTGTCAAGTACTTGAGAAGGTAAAAAAGTCATTAGGTCTGAAACTATTAGAATCAATACTCTATTGAAGAGATAACATTATTGTCGTAATTAAAATATTAAACTTACAATTCTCGTATTTTTAAACTTTTAATATCATTTATTGAAAATAAGCCCCATTGGAATATAATTTCATATATTATTACATTAAGAGAACTTAAAGTGGATACTGTGAATTTAATATACACAACTTTGCATTTAAATTGTAATTAAAAAATTCCCATATTGATTGAAAGATACAATTTATTTTAAGGGTATTTATTTATAATTACTATTATCATAATATAAAACACGACTTTATAATATCGATATTTATTTTTCAGTTGACATATTATTTTCCCATAACATCATTAAAAAGACCTGTAACCGTAAATGGATTCAAGCGGTGCGTCTCAAGTTATATCTGCATTAGAACTTATTTATGAGCCTAAATCTACAAATGACCAAAGATTAGAAGCACAAAAGTTTTTAGATCAAGTGAAGCTTCAAGATGAAGCTCCCTATTGGGGATACGATATTGCCATCAATAATCCAACTAATCATATATTGAAATATTTTGGATTAAATATGATCAATGATTCAATCAAATATAAATGGTTATCTTATGATGATGCAAAAAAGAATACAGTTAGAAAATGGATTATTGAATTAAACTTAAAAGTGTCAGACGAAGACCCAAGATATATAAAAGAAAAATTAGCATTTTTATGGGTGGAAGTTGCAAAGAGAGTTTGGGGTGAAGTATTAAAAAATAACAACACATCTAATGATGATTTTATGAATTCGTGGGTAGATATGGATAGTTCTTTAAATGAATTATGGAATATTGGAACTTCATCGAGGGAGCTAACTCTCATTATATTTAGAATCCTATTTGAGGATGTATTCTTGTTAGACGATTTAATTGTATTAAAAAGAATGACAATCATTCAACCACTTTGTGTTATGATTGTATGTCCAATTGATGTATTCTCAAAAAGATATAAGTTTAATGAAAATTGGAAGCTATTCAAATCTAACGAAAATGGATGGTTCAGTGTCTGGGCACATGAGTTATATAATACACTAGATATAATGCAAAATGCTCCGCAACTATCTGATAATAGCTATAATGACCAAAATGCAAATTATGTTATAAGATTACTTGAAACTTTGAAGACATGCTTAAATTGGCCGTTGAGCGAAGTCATTATCCAAACTAATATATTGGATATATTATTAAAATGTTTCTTATCTAATATACCGAAGGCTCAATCAACCGCATTGGATGCAATTCATATCCTCTTAACAAGACCTTATAATAACGAAGAGCACCATCAAGAAATTATTAACAAAATATTTAATAATATGGATCTGTTAAGTCAAGTTTACGATAATTTACAATTTAATACCAGAGATGATGGTGTGGATGATATAAAATACCCAATTTTAAAGAAATATGTTGATATGATTAGTTGCTTATATTCATGTATTTTTAAATTGAAAGATTCAGAAGGTCTGATAGATCAGTATTTAAAATTAGTAATGAAAGCGACTAGAAACGATAGTTTAATTGTTAGTGGATTAACCCTGGATTTATGGTGTGCATGTCTTAGAAACGACGATTGTTTACCATTGTTAGAAAACGGTTTAATACCTGAGTTGTTGTCATTTTCGTCAGAGGCATTAATATACTATGAGCAAATTGATGGTCATATTTCGAAGAAGTATGCAGATATTGATTTTCAATCCACTTCCGAATTTCAAAGTTTTTGTTCTACATACAGAAAAAGAATTAGAGATATCATAAGGTTAATTTCATGTGTTAAAGTTGACTATACAAATGATTGGTTAAACAATCGTTTAAATGAGTATTTCAGCTCTGTTCCTGGACAGCTTGTTCTAAATTCCACGTTTCTAGATACAAAGTCTGAACCGTATTTGGGCGCTTTATCACAATTGATGATTATAGAGTGTTTCATTAATGGTTGCATTCGTTGGAAAATATGGTATCCGAATGGTGATGATTATGATGAGAAATTAGATGACATTTTAGGAAAGTTACAAGTGTTATCTAATCAATTAATAGCCTTAAATATTAGGGTACCACTTCTATTAAAAAAGCAAATCCAGAATTTTGCACTTTTTTTGACGATGTTGAAAGATAACGTTATATTTACATTATTGGAAAAAATTATTGTTAGTGCAACTATGGATTACCCAAATGTAAATTTAGAAGAAAGAAGTGATGAAGCAGATGCAGTTAGGGATCTTAGATATGCATGTGGTATTGAGATTAATAGAATGGCATTATTGATGCCTGAAACACTGAAATCTATATTTCCCCAACTAGAAGATGTAATTGCTAAAATAATGCCAAATTTATCCTATCATGAAAAAATCTCCTTTAAATCTTTTTTATTGATTATAATTTTAAAATCTTCCCTAGATAAAAAAGAGGAGAGATTTGCTGATATTGTGGATCCAGAATTATTAGCATGGTCAGATAAATCTACGGTGGTTGGTTTAAGTGATTTACCATGGTTTATGGAGAGACTAGGTATTGTAAAGATAGCAGAATATTTTCAGAAAAGGGGAATAAATGAAAACAGTGATTTGTTGACAATTCAGATTGATGAAGAAGGTAAGCAGCTAAAACAAGAACTTACCAAACATTGGCAAACTTTGTTTCCCGTGCGTGCAACAAGAATGTTTATTCATTATTCCATGCAGAATATTAAGAAAGAAGAGGACTTCAGATTAATTCAAGAACTGTGGAAACCAAGAATTGTTCCAATTTTACCTTATATAATGAGATTATTATATCAGTTACAGTCATATCATGATTCAGAAAATTGGAAAGAGTTACCTAAAGTGGTTCAAAAATTTGTTGAATACTCTACAGTCGAACGATTTTGGGAGGCTGGTGCTTCAAATAAGTCAAAGGATGAATTTATTGACGAACACTTAAAAGCAATGCAAACTCTTCGTGATTTTGCAGACTCTGTTGGTCATATTGTAAGATATACTAGAGAGTATGTTTTGTTAGTCATTAGTGGTATTTCTTCCTTGGGGAATATATTCTATGATGATGATAGTGCACCTAATTTACTTATAGATTCCATTGCAATTTATAAACCGCAATCGAATTTAATTAGCCCTGGTGTATCAACTCATGGATGGAAACATATATTAAATGTTGCTATAAGACCTATTTTAAGGAATTGCCCCGATTCCTCCGCCCCAAAGTTCATGAAGGCATTTTTACCAAAATTCTTTGAAACTCTTGATATACTAATAACTGAGAAATGGTCAAATCATATGCATGCAGATATGGATGTAATAACATCTGTTGATGATGATGAAATGACAGATGAGATTATGGAAGAAAATCTTTTACGTCAATTTACCTCTGTTGTTGTTCGTATTTTAATTGACTGTGTTGGTCAAGGTGGAACAAATTCTTCATCTTCAAAATCCAAATTTAATCAACATCAATTGAAAATGAGAAAAATTATATTTGAAGATATCACTATATTGGCACCATTTTTGAAACTATTAAATCACCTAATGTCAGTCAAGGATAGTAAATGTTCTTTCAATTCTATATTAATAATGAAAGTATGTTTATCCGAAGTTTTAATTAATAATGGACATGTGGATGAATATTTCACCCATGAGGTTATGAAAAATCTCCTGTTGAATATTCTATGTAACAATGCTTATAAGGACTCGTTTTCGGAAGCCTTATACATTTTCACAGTTTTATTTTTAACATTAATCAAAGAATATGAAACTACCAGAGTGTTTTTATATGAGATATCTAATGGGTACAATATTTCGAATTTATATGAACAATTAAGAAATGTAGATAACTACAAAAGTCAAAGATACTTGATGCTTGAGTACATTGAGTGGGTTAAGAGTTCACTAAATATTAATGATGACGAAGGGTTAGATAGGATTGCAGAAGAGAGGAGAAGAAAAGAGAAAAGAGAAGCGATATTACAAAAAGCAAATGATCGTCTGGTTAATAAAAACAAGGATAGTGGAGATATTCTAGATGATCCTAATACTGAAGACGCTGCATTTGGAACATTATTCCAGTAAATTTTTTGATTTATAATAAATTATATATCTATATGTAGCAAAATTTGTAATTATAAAATTTACACAATTTCGACAATATGCCCCCACTACAAATTTTCAAAAATTTAGTATTTTGATAATGCTGAATATATATAATTAGATAATAGAGTTAAAATTCTAAAAGTTCAAGTGTATTTGAATACTGACTATTATAGTAGTCATATTTCCTGTACAATACAATGTGATTAATAATGACCAAAGTAAGATTACAGTCAACACTAACCTCGAAGTATGATTTATCTGCTGTCAAAAATATTGTATTATCAAATAAGGGCAATTCTAAATTAACTGAAGCTGTTATATATAAACCTAAAAAGCAAACAAGTAAGGTATCACTAGCAAAAAATAATAGTTTGAAAAAAGAAAAATTAAAACCTTTACCTGTAAGTCTTTTCAATAAATATAATAGTAGTTTGTTTTCAATCAATGATATCAATAAATCCAACAAATTTTTTAATGGAGCCATGGTTACTTTCGAGAAAAGTGCAGTAAATCCAATGGAATTTGGAAACTCAACTAACATATCTGGTGAAATTTCAGAAGGTACCATCTCTGAACAAAAACATCTTACTAACTTCAAAATATTGCCAGAAATTGCATTCTTAGGAAGTTCAAATGCTGGAAAGTCAAGTTTATTGAACTCTTTAATTACAAAGTATAATAAGGTTAAAACTGAACAAATTGCCAGAACATCACATAAACCAGGATATACAAAGTATTTAAACTTTTTCAATATTGGTAATAAATTCAGACTTGTGGATACACCTGGTTATGGTTTTAATAGCACGAATGCACAAGGTGAACTAATAAGAAAATATTTACTTAATCGAAAAGAACTGTTGCGTTCATATATTTTAATACCAGCAAAAAAATTGCCTACACAAAATGATATTAACATTATTAATTTCATGAATGAAAACGGTCTCTCATATGATGTTATTTTTACTAAACTAGATGAAGTAAACAATTCTGAAGAATTAGAAAAATCTATTAATGAATGCATATATACCAATTCAAAGGCAAAACCTAACATTTTTTTTGTAAATTCAAAGACGAATAAACATTATTTACACAGATACGGCTATGATAAATTACGTTTATCAATAATAAATATTACAAACACTATATTGTAAGCAGTTAACCATCAATATAGAGCATTAAAATTCATATAATATTGGAAATTATTTTTCATTGTAAAAGATAATTTAAATATATGTATATATGTGTATATCTACAACTAATATGAAATATCTGGAATAGTTTAGACATATTTAAACACATAAAGAAAGAATTTTATCTGTGTAATAAAGGACTGTTTTCAAGTTCTTCAGTATCTGAATCGGAAAAATAATCACTATCTGAATCTTCATCATTTTCTGTTTCCTTTAATATGTCAGAATAATTCAATATTTTTTCCCAATCTGGTTTAAGCACATAAAATGATTCTAACACACCAATCAGGAACATTCCAGATCCAATACCTATCCATAAGCCATATAATTTTAAATCATACCAATAGCTTAGAAACATTCCAAATGGAATTGCAAATAGATAATAAGACGTGAGATTAATGATACTACCTAATACTTGCATACCTTGGCCTCTTAAACATGATCCAGCTACTGCATTTAATGCATCGAAAATCTGAACACAGCCTACCAAAGGTAATAAATCCCTAATCAACTTAATAACTTCATCGTCTTGTGAAAATATAGTAGCAATATAGTCCCTGAAAAATATTAATAAAAAGCAGTTTAATAAACCAGCTATTTGTGACATACATAAGCCAACCTTTGAGGACATATATGCACAATGTGTAAGTTTAGCTCCTATGAAATTTGCAATTCTAGTAGAAGTGGCAATTCCAATTGCAAAAGGTACCATATACAATAATGCAGACATTGTGGAAACTGCAGATTGTGCAGCTAAGTAGCTTGATCCAAAATAGGAACTAAATAAAGTTAGTAATTCGTAAGATAATTCTTCAGCTTCCAACATGATTATCCCAGAAAATGCTAATTGAGCTAAATCTTTCCAATGAGTAATAGCTTTTCTTGAAAACCCACCCCAGCATTTCTTCCCATCAATAAAAATGACATATAAAATAAGTAATATGAACATTAACCAAAAGTTGATTACAACAGCTATCGCAGAACCTATGAATCCAAATCCAATATACTTATTCCAAACTAAAAGGTAACTCAATAGAATATTCAATGGAGCACATATCATTAAAACATATATACCAGCATCAAATATGCCTTGTGCTTGTAAAAATCGCTTCAAGTTTTCGAATCCTATATAACCAGGAGTTCCCAGTATAAGAACCCTTAAAAATTGAGATGTTAGTATCACTAAGTCCTCTTCAGGCACAACCAATCTTAAAAAGAATTCGGAATGGTACCACATAACTCCAAATGGAATATATAATATTAGAGAAAACACAATACATCTTTGCATATGAATACCAACACTTTTATATTTACCAGCACCGTAGGCTTGTGGGCATAGCGTATCCAGACTAGTTGAAATACCTTCAAAAACCGCAAGTGTTATATTTGACGTCATCGCACCTAAAGATACAGAAGCTAATTCAGCTTTTCCTAAATGTGCTACAGTTATTGAGCATACCAAAGGAAAAATTTGCTCCAATAAAAATGTTAAAATTAATGGAAATGAATATGAAGATAAAATAAAAAGTTCGGAGGTGTATGTAACATCTTCCGGACTTGTAATCTCGTAAGTATCTGGTTGCGTATCATAACGTTCTTGATATATTGCTGGTATTGATCCTTTACTACTTACTGTTACAAAAGATGGTCTCCTTTGAGGGACATGTAACTTAACTGGCAGTTGTAAATTTCTGTTATTCTTGTAAGCATAAAGTTGTTTCATAAAATCATCATATTCGGATTCTCTATTATGCGCACCTTCAATATTATTTAAAGCTGCTTGATCCTCAATATCAGAATTAGCAATTAGAGAAATTCTTAAATCATTGTCAATAATGCTCCTATCAGTGTCTGATATGTAGTCAGTGACATCTGATATATGTGAGGGAAGAGATATTGTTCTACTAAGTTCATCACCATTATAATAATAACTCCTTTCATTATCGTCTTCCTCTAAAATGTCTCCAAGGTAAGGATGGAGTTCAGAATCACGAAGAGAAGTAGAGAAATCTTCACCTAATGAAAAATAACTTCTTTGATCATCAACCCTATTTCTTTTCTTCCTATATTTTCTTACTAATGAGTTCTTCTTGTTTGGAGGAAAAAAGCCTAAAGAGATTCTTCTATGGGTATTTCCGATCCCAAGACCTGTTGTTTGTAGATTTGAATGAGCATTTAATAATGTTTTGGATAGTATATTCACCATAATAGGAGAATATCAAATTCAACTGCTAGAACGGATATGAATTCCTTGAAAGGAATAATAAAGAAATACCAAATATTCAATAACTTTATATATAAAATTTCTTCAACATTCACTTCAATCCAAATTCTACTAAATACATATACCATTACTAATATTACATTGTCTCTTAACATATTTGCACCTTTATATTTTTATATATGTAATATATAACCACAAATTTTTTTATATTTAAAAGATTAAAGATTATTATTGCCGCCTTAAAAAAGGATACTGTATAAAATAAAACGACGCAAAATACAACATATGTATAAAAGACTGGATCCTGATTAAATGATTTAAGTTATTTTGAAACCATATATATTTACAGATATGATTAAATGTATATTTATTATACATGTTTAATTATATATATATATATATATATATATATTAATGTCATATACATCTTTTGAACATCTAATGTTATGTATGAGAAACTTGTATACAATAAAAACTCATTTCATGGTTAAGGAATAATAATAATTATAACGCCATATCATATAGTATTGATTATATTTTATTTATTTTTTTCTGTTATTGTTCTATTTTTTAAAAATATTTAATATTGTAATTGTAATCATAAAGAAAAATACATTTAAGGAAGTTAACGTTGAAATTTCTTGTACGTATTTGAGAAGTATCAAACTATACATCAGATTTCTTCTTCGTTATGTTTTTGTACCATGGTTTTTTTTTTGTGTTATCTTCACCAACACCTGATTCTTCTTTTTTTTGACCAGGAATCCGTTTGTACCAAGGTCTTTTATCCTCTTTTAGTTCTTCAACATTGTAACTAGCTTCTCTTCTTGTAGATGGAACCCAAGCTGCAGATTTCCATGGAAGGACATGCTCTTCATACATTTCATTTACTTCTTCTAAAGTCAACCCTTTCGTTTCAGGAACAATAAAAAAGACAAAGAAATATGCAAAAACCATACAACCCATAAACACATAGCCGTAGTAAAAGTTAATTGCTGATGTGATGAATGGTGTAAAGAATGAAATTAAAAATCCCCACATCCAATTACATGCATTTGCAATAGATATTGCTTTACCTCTAATTCTTAATGGATATGTTTCAGAAACAATAACATAGGCAATTGGAGCCCATGTTGTTGCGAAACAAAAAATAAAAAAACATGCAAAAACAATCATACAATTACCTGCACCTTTGGATGTAGGTTGACTCATACCATTTGGATACAATCTTGTGACACCAACACTTGCATAAACCACATAACAACAAACCATACCTACACAGCCCCATAATAAACAGTTACGACGACCATAACGGTCAACGACGTAAAGAGCAACAAAAGTTGAAGCAAAATTTACAACACCAAGGACAATAGCAGTTTCAAAAGAATCACTCAAACCGACAGCTTGGAAAATTGTTGTACCATAGTAGAAAAAGTAGTTTGCACCGGTCAATTGTTGCAAAGATTGAATAATCATACCAATGACTGTTCTTCTGAACATTTGTGGTTTACCGGTAATTAATTCAGACCAACCTGCTTTGCCTGCAGCCGCTTCAGCTTCAATAGCAGCTTCATATTTTTCTAATTCAAGTAAAACCAAACTAGAGTCAACCTCAGTCTTGTTTGTCCTAGCTAAAGCTCGCTTAGCTTCCTCAATTTTACCAGTTTCCACTAAGAAACGAGGCGACTCTGGAACAAAAGATACACCAAATATCATAAATAGTGCCCAAGCAAAACTTAAACCTAATGGCACCCTCCATTGTACTGAATTTGAATAATTTTTAGTACCAAAATTTGTACAATAACCTAGAAAAATCCCAGCAGTAATCATTAACTGATAACAAGACACCAAAGTACCTCTTAATTGTTTTGGTGCTACTTCACCTATTAGCATAGGGGAAAGAACTGAAATACCTCCAACTCCAAGACCAGAAATGATTCTCCCAATAAAATATTGATACCACTTATTAATGGATGCTATCTGGATAACTATACCGACCGTATAAACTGTAACAACAAAATACAAACCGATTTTACGACCATATACATCACCAACTTTTGATAATAAAATACCACCTATTGCACACCCAACATTAAAAATTGAGACAACTAAACCTGTTCGAACATTGGACAAATATGAGACTCCATCTGCTCTTGTCTGTCCAAATCGTCTGATAAAATCTGTTTGCCTGACAAAAC
Organism: Tetrapisispora namnaoensis; assembly: GCA_003705985.2. NCBI lineage: Eukaryota > Fungi > Ascomycota > Saccharomycetes > Saccharomycetales > Saccharomycetaceae > Tetrapisispora > Tetrapisispora namnaoensis. Next base: position 35,076 of record PPKD02000016.1, on the reverse strand, counting down.
CAGAGATTGTACCAGTATCCCAACCAAAAATGAAACCACCAAATGCAACCATGACACAGCATACAGCAACAAACGTTAAATCTTTTTTTGGTTTGGCTTTCAACTGATTATCAGCATCCTTCTCTAACTCTGTTAATTCATCTTTCTCACCTGGTTCATTAAAGACACTACCTTCTTCTAGGTTGGAACCTGCAGATTTCCCAGCCATAACAGAGTGTCCATTGGTTGACTGTGTATGTGCAGTATCAAAATCTGAGCTCTGATGTGTTGTGACTCTTGGGAATTGGCCGTTTATAAGATATCCGGTTGGATTAGTCTCAGTTTGTCCATTTGTGACATCACGATTTGTTAGCGACGTATCTTCCGGAGCGACAGAGGACATGTTTAGAATAATAAATTATAGTGACAGGTCTCTGTTTATTAGCAAATGTAGTAAACTTAAATATACTTATATTATAATGCTTGGTTGTTCTTAGTGTAGCAAACAATTATTACTAGATTTATTGTTTTTTTTGGTCTTTTATTGAACTTACTGTTATATATACTTTCGATGTTCAAGATTAATAAGTTCTTGGGAATAAGTAAATATAATTTTATAATGAAATTAAATCTCATAAGTAGTATTTTATCTTCACAAATATTTATCTAAATATTACAAAATTTACAAAGATATATTATTATGCATGCACAAAAGAATAAATTTTAATGTGAAGTTTTTTTTTGGTCCTTTTAGTGTCATTTGCCTATAAATTAACTAATTGAGCTGGAATACTTTTTAAATAACTTATAGTAGTTTTCCCGTTCATAAAATTAGTATAATTTCCTCCTGTCTATGAGACGCAAATTTGATTTATTCAAAATTATATTAGAAGTGATAAATTATCAGTACCATGTTGGTTAAACGTTATTACTTGAGGTATAAGGAAGTTAAGTTTTTTTGAGGTGCAGAGTAAATATAAATGTGTTAAAATTTCGTTAGTGACGCAGGAGTGGAATGTAGGGGAGCAAATAAGTATTTAGAAAACTTATGTATATATGTCGCTTTAGAGAAGTTCGTCTTTTTTTATATAGCATCCATAATGTTACTATGATTTTTCTTGGTCTGTTATAAATATAAAGGGGAGTTTAAAAATGATAATAAAAGTAAATATATGGATTAAATTTCTATTTTTGATATCGGGAGTAACTAAATTATTATTTATTATGCAATATGTGATCTAAAAATTAGCTTTAGGGAGCTAACTAAAAATAAGGAACCGTCATAATCTCAATCTAACCTCTGAATATACGCACAAAAAGTTGCATATTCTATGATAGAACACAATGACATGGTTATTACATCTATATGAAAGGTATCATAATATTGTTTTTCTTTTTATTAAATGTGAGAGTGATGATATTGTGGTAGTTTTATTTCAATATACCAATTCTATAATTCACAATAAAAAAAAACTGGGAACTAAGGGGAATAAAATTTATATAAGTAAAAGAATTTGGTTTGGAGCACAACTTTAGAATTAATTTTCATTGTACGATTCTTCAGTGACATCATCTGATTCGCTGATAAATGTAACCTCCATCCAACCTAAACCATGATAGGTTTTATCATCTATTTTAATGGTACAGTCATCAAAATTAGCATATTGGTAGATATATGGTTTCGTACCTGCAATACCTGAAACAATATTCTTGACAAATTGAGGGATTTCATTCATAACATCAACTCTTTCGACTAAAGCTTTCAGTTGTGACTCGTAAACAGCAGTAAACTTTTTATCATCGGATAATGCACCAGCTGCAATTTGTTCATCAGAAACATTAGACTTAACACCATTAAATTCAACTTTGATAGATTTTGGGACCTTCCATCCAATTTCGTCAATTTCTCCATTTAAATGTTTATACTCATTGTCAACAGTAACCGCTAAGATAGCATCCTTCGATGTTACTATACCAATAGATATCTTGGTGTTTGCATAGGATTTTGGAGTTATAAATTCAATTAAAACAACTGAGCCTTCGTTAGAATGAAAATTTAAAAAGTTCCATGCCTTGGCAGCATGATGAGGCTTCATACCTTGGAGAGCCATTATAAATAAAGAATAGACGCGGTTTTCTTTTAGGAATTCGATTTTAACGTCTTCTTTTTGAATTTGCTCTTCATTTATAGTGTCATTCAAGTCGCTAACATCATCTTGACTTTCTTCATTAGTTGGAGTTTCTGAATCTTTTTCTTCTGAAAAATCTACCTTGATAGGTTTTTTTAAATTAATAGTACCAGTGACAGAGTTTCTTGGCCAAAAGACATGTCTCATAGTACCCCATGGTGCTTCGATATTATCACCATAATAAGTAGTTGGATCATCACCAACTTTGCAGCCAGGTACTAATCTTGTAAAAACGAGATCGATCTTGGAATCTTCATTGACTGTTGACACAAAATGATATTGCGTATTTTCTTCATTCAACTCTAAAGATAAGTTATCAGCATAGAAGTTTGTTCCGTCAACTCTGAAGTTTTCTAATTTCGTTGAAGTCCATAGATTCAAGTCATCCGGATTCTTTGAGTTGAAAATTCTGAAAGTAAATTGAGCTTGAGTAATATAGCCCACAATATTTGAGTGAATAATTTGAGCGAAACCCAAAATACCAGTTTCCAAGTTACTAAAATAAAAAGTAGCAGTTTCAACATTGGTGTGATCTGGATTCACCCAATTTACATCTTTTCTAGTCAACTCAACAAATGGTTGTCTTTTTTCCTCGATAACTCTTTCTGTTGCTGAATGGATGTATTCTTTACCGTATTCGGGTTCAGCAATACCGGTAACTGCAGATAAACCACCTTGTATCCACTTTAACATTTTATTTATTTAATCTTATACGCTTGGTATATATATACTCTACTATTCAGTTCTTAGTTTTTTAAACCAGAACGACAATCAACCTAGAGAATTTTTAGAAACGTTTGTTCATAAACAGAAGACTTATCAAAACAAAAACATGTATTATATATAGAAACATATTAATATAACTCTATAAACCTATTTAGATGTATATATATCTCCATAATTAGGTCTTATGAATATTCTTCCTGACAGAAAAAATACTTGCGATCGGTGTACATCTTTGTAGAATAAGAGGTACTTTAGCAAGATTTTAACGCATCTCATCACTTCAATAGTAAGGAATTTCTCGAGATGCGAGTATTCGCTAAGAAGTCCTCGCATAACAAAACGCTTTTATCCCAAAACAAAAAAAGCTTTGGCCAAAAAGACGTTGTCTGAAAAAAAAATACTCTGTAAGAAAGAAAGGGAATGCTAAGAGTTATATATGTCATAGAACTATCAGAGAACTAGAAAGCAGAAAAACAGAAAGAGATACAATTGCTCAACCATGCCTGGTTTTGAAGTTTTGTTGGCTAATTCTGTTGTTGAAGGGGGTGTGCCATTCTGTTTTGATTATAAAATGTCGACACTACAGTCCAAGTAATTTTATGTATAAATTGTTGGTTTTAATATCTGGTGAATCAGTCAGTCTCTATGTGTTGGCTTCATCGATGTCGGTCTAATTTTTAAACATGAACTCTGTTTTGTCGTATTAGTATTCTTGTACAGTGCAGTGATCATTCTGCTTCTATTTTTTAAAGAGTTGCAAACCCTTATTCTTTATTGGCTTTGTTTGTTTATAGAATTTCAGGACTTCATTTCTGGAAGCTGGACAGCCGTCCATGAAAGTGGTTGAACCCAATCCTGCAGTCGGCGGGCCACTAACTTTTTTGACGTTTGTTTTGGAATCAAAGCAACACAACAGTGATGAGCTAGAGCCACATGAGTTAGTATAAATAGAATTATAATTGTTATTCTCATCGTTACTATTGTTTGCTTTCTCTTTTTCATACATAAATCTTGGTCTGTAATATGCGTCAGTGTTGGAATTGCTTTGAGACATTGTGTTATGGTATGCACCAAGTGTATTATTTGCACCATCTGGAGGGAATGCCAGTATCGGTGCTATTTTTAAATGTTTGTTAGTGTATGCTGATACTGCGTCAAATGGACCTTCATGGTGGAATAATCTTCCAAAAGTTGCGGTAACGTCCAATTCATCAATTCTGTCACATTTATCTGACTGGACTCGTCCTTTAATGGGACTTTTTTTATTATAAATAACCTCATAGTCTGACATATCATTTTCAGTAAAGGAGACGGAATCGGAATTAACTGGAGCAGCTGTGTAATTTTTGTTTGATGTTTTGTTTCTTTCAGTCCTTCTTGGAATTTTGTCATTTTTTGGGCTTTCAAAACACTTGTCTTGTTTATTTAGCTCCGGACCACGTTGTTTATTCGTTTGCTGTGGTCTCCTGCGCTTTACATTAGTACGGGAATGGGAATTATTCCCTGATTTGTATATCATGTGTTGTTTCCTACTACCTTCAACGTTTGGTTTGGCTTCTCTTATATTCGACAGATCATCAAATGACCTAGAGATTTTAGAGTATTGAGAGCTACTAGGGGTTACAATTGATGAAGAATCTTTCATGTTTGTTATATTATTATTTAGAGCTTAATTATTTGTTATTTGATGACGATAATACTAAAACATTTAAGATATCATAATTATTATTTGAATGTTAAGTAATAACCATTATTAATTGAATAACAGATATTACAAAAATGTTTACATATATATATAATTATTAAATAAGAAAATTGGTAAGAGTTCAGATTATGAATGGAATTTTTATGTTTAAATAAATACTGTTGATTAAAATTGTATTGCATATGATAAGACAAGAGGAAGGACAATACTGGGATTCTAGACTTTATTTATTTTTAGAACAACATTCGAAGAACCTTGTAACACAATAATGTCGTGATATATATTGCAAAAAGTTACTAACCTCTCACTAAACAAAAATCTTTGTATTTTATTTTGGATTTTTACGTAGCATTTGAAAATTACCTACAAAACAAATGCCAAGACCAGAAAGTAATACAATTTAAATACGGTATTTGACCCTCATAATTTCCATATTTTAAAGAATCAAATTAAAGCCTTCTTTGTTATCATTCCTTGCATGACACAATATACATAAAATAGCAACTTTAAGATACTTTCAGGTAAGAATAGGGAATAAGACATGTTCCCTTTTGAGGCTTAGAACTCTCCGCGTTCTAAGCCTTGTCGTCACAAAAAGTCTATATTGATAACTAGAAGACCGCTTAAAGGAAAATTAAAATATAACATGCACAAGAATAAAAACCATATATTTTATTAAAGACTTTGATTACCTTATACATAGTATGTATCTATCATTTTCAATTGTTGTTCCATAAAGTTTTAATAAAAATACATATTTTCATAATTAATCTTAAAATTGAACAAACTTTTGGTGTGTGACATCAAGTTCGTCGTTTCCTGATGTCTTTATAAATTGTTTATTTTGTATTTTACCGTTTGATGTATTGTCAATTGATGCAATAAATTCATGTAGAGAATCAATTTTGCTCATTGAATAATCTTCTACTAACGTTGTAGCAATGACATTCGAATAGTATGGATCAACTTGAGGTCTTAATGGAACTAAAGGAATGTACTTTTTGTTGACAATTTGAGACCAGTATTGTATCGTCTGTGCAACCTTTTTATTTATTTTAGTATCCGTATTAACTAACTTGTTTTCAATCAATTTAATTTGCTCAATTGGTACATGATTAGGAACTCCTAGTAGATCTTCCAATAGAGCCCTATTGGTATTTTCATTAAACCAAAGGTAGATTATTTCACCATTAAATATTAAATAAGCACCACCATTTACTATTTGTGAAATACTATTCTTGACGGTAAAATTTTCAAGAGATGTCGTGGATATTCTCAGTAGCTGGTAATTTGAATCATAAAATGATAAATCTCCCCCAGCTAATGGAATATGTAACGGAATGATCTGTGGATATAATTTGTAGTTTAATTCGTGTTGATTCATTGTGAAAAATTTAAAATAATCGCTAACACGATCATTGTTGAAGGTCTTCTGAATTTTATTTTTCATTATTTTAGATTTTTGGAAACCTAGCATGAATGTTGGAAGAGTCATTAAAGTATCAGCAATTACTAGTCGTTTATTTGAGTTACCGCTGATTAGCGCCTTATATTGGGCTGCAATTGTAGATAAATCGTCCAGGATGGCTTTTTGGGTAGCACTAAAGTCTAATGTTTGAATTTTGAGCAATAAATTATAAATCATCAAGCGCATAACAACATTCTGGTTAAGGTGCTTAAATATTACGGGTAAACTTGATGATGAAGCAGTTCTGGTATTAATTACACGTACTTTTCTTACACCGTTAATATCTGTATAAAGTAATGCAGATTGTAAAAAAACATTTGAATCTTTTTTTAATTTGTCGGTATATTTCAGAAGAACATCTACTGTAGTGTTGGATGTTAGGACAGAGATTGCTGGATCGCTATCAGAATTATTATTTGATTCTGAATAATATCTGCGAATAGATAATCCATTTGAAGTACGGATTTTTAATTGGGCTTGATAACCCTTGATAATTGATATGTTGTGTAGCATATCTTCACATAGCATATAACTACAACGTTCATATGTAAACCCACCATAATATTTGACTATACCACCGGTTGCAATAGATGGGTGGCCTACATTAGATAAATGAACAAAAGATTGCGCCGTGACGTACACATCAAGAGACAGCAAAGATTTATTTAAAGACTTCGCTAAATCTTTATAAAACGAATCATCTGGTTTTAAAGATTTTGCACAGGTTTCTTCATTGAAATTATTAAAATTACCAAAACCAATGCTAGGTGTTGAGCCTATACTAGCAATAATCTTACCACCTTGGCCGCCAGTAAATGTATCGAAAGCAAGCTTTGCAGCACAAATTGCAGAACCAAAACAATTTTCAAACAAAGCAGAATCCTTTTCATGTTCAATAGATAATAAAATTTGATCCAGAGTTGTATCAATGATGGTTTGAGAATCAATAGTTGAGGCAAAAAGAAATTTATTAAATGGGATGAAACAATCGTCAATCTCAGATACAATGTATTCTCTACATTTTTCAAATGAAGGATCCAGCTCATAAAATTTAACATTCTTATCGTATGACATAATCCCTACCTTACACTTTGGTTGGTTTTCTCTTATATATTTAATCGAATTTTTTATTGAATTAATAAATGAGATACAGCCTCCGTTTTCGATAGATTTCGATGAAATATCGATAAGAAAAAGATAATGGAGAGGCAATGGGTCTATATCAGGAATTGCATTGTAGGATGAAGGAACTTCGAAGTCTACACAACCTTTAATGAGTTCAGGTCTTATTGAACAATCAGTTCTTCTTCCATCAAGACCTATCGGTGCAACATGTTCATTTGGCAGTTTCATTTTCACATTACAAATATTACATATTACTGCAGAATCATATGTAAATTGGAAATTTGGGTTCAAATATGCTCTACATCTTCTACATCTTAGGGGACCTATATCTGAATTTTCTGTAATTAAAGAAGGATTAGAAGTATTGTTATTCATTTTTATCAAACTGACCTCCTCAGCTGGTATAGTATTTGCAAATGGCTGTACTGTCAAACCCAATGGTAACTTTGTAATGTCTCTTATACTTTCCTCAGTAGGAATCATATACATGGATAGTGCTAATAGTCTAGGGTCACAATTACCATCTTCCTCGTAACAATAAAATTGGGTGGTTGGCAGTGGAGGAATTTTTGAAGAGTTAGTACCATAAGTTTTGGTTAAATATACTAATTGGTCTTCCCACCTTTGTGTGGCAACAATAGATGACATATCATGTATAGTTAATGATTCAAAATCTAACTGTGGATAAGGAGAGTTATAATTATCCGGTGCTTTTGATTTGCTAGGAGATAGCATTGATATTGGTGTTTCAATGGGTGTAGCACTAAATTGCTTTGGAGTAAAAGAATTCATTCTATCATTTATTAAGCTTGAAGAGGTCAAACTGGGTGTCACTCCTCTTGAAACACTATTTAAAGAAAAATCTGAATGATGAGAAATTCCGTCTTGAATTGAATTGAACTCTGATTCTAATACAGAACTTTGGATATATTGATTGTTTATTCCTGTTGTATTTGTAGTTGGAAATTGATGAAACGCTCTGGCTTGTCTTCTATTTTTTCTATGATCCGATCGAGAACTGACGTTCTGCACATGAATACCCCCATCATTGATATTTGTAGTCATTGTTAATCGTGGCAAGTTATTTTCTTCTTAATATTTTTTATTTACTGGTTCAGCACAAAAAGCTGCTCTGCGATGAGAATTAAAATTATTTTTATACAATGAAAAACGTCAATATATGACTTTCAATTTACAAAACCCCAAAGTATAAAGTTATTGCTGACAATTCTAGATCATTTCCATATATATATATATATATATATATATATATATATATATATATAGACGTATTATCTCCGTGTCTACATGTTAAGTGTATATAGAATTAATGAAACAATTTTAAGTTTACTTTATAAAAAAACTTTAAATCTTAAGAAATTTATTTTCAAAAGCGTAATTATCCACACAATATCAATAAAAATTACTTCGATACCAGTAACATATAGAAAAAATCGGACTATATGCGAGTTTTTCTTCGATTTTAAAAAAATTGACAAATACTATCTTAAGATATGAAGATAATAATAATAATAAACCTTTCATTTTTTAAAATAGGAAGAAAAAAGATTAATTGGCCGGCTATCGTCGCTAAAATAAAATGCATGTGTAAGCTATATAATATTTTGTCCCACTTTTTGAGATCTAGTTTAATCGTTCGTAACTACACAACGTATAATTTACTCTTGTAAAGTCACGCATGTCTCTTCCATAAAATGAATCTACATTCCTCATTAGCCCACTAAATGAAAGTAGTCAGACTTCATTTCGTATCCATGAATTTTAATATTAAACTTAATATCAAATTAAGATTCGTCCTGCACATACTTTTTGATAATCTATTCCGAAACAATGTTTAGGTGAACAAATTACAAGCGTTTTTCTTCTCTATGAAACATTTAACCCCGTGTGATGGCCAATGCACACGTTAAAAACATCTATAGGCATGCTTATTTACTGATTTATATCAATTGCCGAGCAGTAAATCAGCGTATAAATAAGCAGAACCTAAAAAGTCTGGTAATACCCTTTTAATAATCTTTTGAATACAAGTGGTTCGCCTAGGGTTCATGAAATAAAACCATTTTAGGACGAACTTAACATTCTTATAGCATGAAAATGACCAGATTTTGAAAATACGAACTAAATAGGAAATTTTTAAATGGACAAATGAAACAAACATCATCCTCAAAATTTTCGGTCGTGTACGTTAATTTCTTAAAACAGGACTTCTTATTACCTGTAATTAAGATCTGAGCTCCAGGTAGAAAGAATATTAGTCCTAAAACATATCGTATACAAGACCGCTTGTGCAGAGAGTATGCTAATTGATCTGGTAAGATCTCAGACAAGCAATAAAATTTTCGGAAACAGTAAGCAGGTAAAAGATTTCATTGGATAAAACAATGCTTGAATAGATACAAAATGAAAATGCTGAAAATATATTACTAAGAGGACATAGACATTGAGACATTTTTGTATCAATGTACTTATCTGATAGTTTATTTATAGGTATTTCCTAAATGCAAGGCTTTGATCGATCATGATTAGGCTTTTGGGTGATTGGTAAGTAAAACTGTTTGTAGCTATCTTCGTAGTTCGGTAAAACTCGATTTTAAAAATTAATTTGATAATAAAAAAGACCTAAATTAGCCTGGTTTTCTCATATTCGATACAGTACAGGAAAAAAAAATTGAAATTTGTATGCGATTATAAGAGTTATTTCAACAAAGAAAAGTTGGAGTGGTGAAGAATGAAGTAGCCCTTTAAACGTCGAAAACCATAAAGATATTTAAATTCATGCTGTTGTTCTCTATATATTTTGAGTAGATGCAGGTTCGTTGGTGTGAAGATTTCATTAATTATTTGGAGTCCACAAACATCGATGGCATACAGGAGAGAAAGTTATCAGTGGAACACTTATTGATAGCTTTTATGTTTTTTAACAATTACAAGCATATATATATTTCTATTTCGTAAATTAATATATATGTTTTAATATACATCGTAGTGAGCGATTCGTATATTTTCAGATGGGAAAAATCTTGCCATAAGTTAATATGAGAAGAACCGGATTGCCTTGCTATTGTCTATCCTAGGGAAGAATCTTAAAAAAACATTTCTGAAATATAATAATTGCATAATTGTAATTAAAATATTATGAATAGTGGACAGTCGAATATTCTAACAGAGTTATTCAATGTATTATAGAAGAAAACTCTCATACATATTTCCCTATTGAAGGAAAAAAAGATTTAATTTACTCTTCTTATTGCATTTAATATCGAATTACCTACATTATAAACAATAGGCAATTTTCATTCATTGGTTTATCATCAATTTCAACTTACTTTTTTTTCGCCTCAGTGTTAGGATGTTCTTCAACTTTTTCCTCTATTATTTCAAGTGTATTATCCTTTAATTTACTTTGAACATCAATGGTTTCCTTCCTATTATTTTCATCTTCATTAATATCCTGTTTGATGTTATTTTTGACCCATAGTGATTTTAAAAATCCGACTAGCTGGTGTGCCAAAAATATAGTAAATACAGTGAAAACTGTTTTCAAAATTGTTAAATGCTCTTCAAGAAATTTCTCATCGAATACACTAACATATTCATCACTCATTTTCTCGAACTTAGGTTTATATTTATGGACTGTGGGAGGACGTTCGAATACTCTGCCATCCTTTTCAACTCCCTTCTTGAAAAATCTTCCTTGCTTAAATATATCAGAGAATATACGAACTGGTGAAATATTATCATAAGGTAATATATGACCTGGATCTAGAGTTGTATAAATAACAGTATGATATGGAGACGGTAACTTTCCTATAATGGATCTCACTAATTTATCATTTTCAAATATTTGATTTGATCTTAAATATGGTTCATCATCAGTATTGTCTGGTAACGCGGGTAAATTAACTTGAATAATTCTTTTCTCTGAATCAACATATGGAGTAAAAACGTAGTCATTATCTTTAGATACTTGGATGTATTTTTTAATGTTACAGATATTGTCTAAATCTCGGATAAATGATTCAAAAACGGAATCATCCAATATTTCTACGCTTTCAAATCTGAATGCAGTAGAGCTTTGTAAAATATAATTTCTTAAACTCACAAAGCTGTTCGAATAATATGTAAAATCAGTTTTTCTCAGATTTGGCTGGTTAATTAAAATGAAAACATCAAAATTACAAGTATCAATAAAATCAGTGACCAAATTTATAAATGTGTTCTTAGAAAGAGTATTAACTGGATCATATTTATCAGGACTGTTGGGTAGTTCGAGTATCGGTCTTTGTGCAAATATCAAGGCTGGTATATTGCTTTGAGGAATGAAATCTTCAAAGGCATAACTAGGTTGATTTAATAAGGTAGTAAAAAATATGACAATGAGTATATATGAATGGGAATAAAAATGCATACTCTACAAGTTGGTGTATTGTAGAGCTTCATATATAGTAGTATGTATTTACCACATAAATGTTTTAATTTTACAGCAATTTTAAAATATTATTACTTATTATTATGGACGTTAAACACCGACATATTTTCATTTATTTCTTACAATTTTGTATGCGTTATGTACGGGTGTTAATATATAAGTTTAAACACAATAATTAAAGAAACACAGTGTTAAGGCTCTATCTTCGATAGAAAAAAAGAAAACACTCTCAAACTACTGCTCTAAAACATAAATATTTATAGTTTTAATTTCGAAGTTCAAAATTTAGTTTAATAAAATGTTACAGTATTAAATCGACGTTTGTTATACTTATTGAAAGTACTTTTTACTTTTTGGCTAGATATTTTAATTTTTTGGTCGGCAACGAACAATTAAAATTGCAAATATTAAATCCTTTTGAAAACTATTATATATTTACAAGTACTTAATTATTTTAAATGTAATTATTAACTACACCTAAGTATCTAAAGGTTAATTGTGAAACTTGAATAACTTTCGCACACTGGCCAATATCGAAGGTTTGTAATTAGCGTAGTTATTTGTATAGACATCCTCCTCAAACAGCATATCCTCAGCTTTATCGTTATTTCCGCTATTAAGTTGTTGAAGAAAACTCATATCAAAGTCATCAGGAAATTCCCAGTTGTTTTTTACAACGGATTGAATTAGTTTCATATGTTTAACTTGAAATTTTGCCCCCAATATCTTTTTATACCAATGATAAGCTATATCTTTATTCCCATTTTTCAAATTTCGTAGAACCATATCAATACAAAAATGCAAATCAAGAGGAACGTTCATTGATTTCATAATAAAAAGTATATTTTCAATTTCAGTCAGATTAATCATTTTATTATTGTAAGTTACCAAGGAAAACACTGACTTTGTTCCTTTATGACTAATTTTTTTTCCTAGACCACTGTCATAAAAATCTATCAGCATATCGTATGCCAGTTTAGAATCTTTTAAGATATAACGTATTTGATATAAAAATGTGTAAAGAACAGAAGTATTACTTTTCCAATAATTTTTCTTCCCTATGATTTCCAGCATAGTATTTTTATATTTTTCATATAAATCCATTAATAAATTCCTAAATTGTTCTTTATTCAGAACCTTTGAATCAATTGTCATCACAACTAAATACATTAAATTTAAAATTTGATGCGAAGGGACTGTTGTTAAAGATAATGCACTAGGAACAATATTTTCAATCCTGTCTACTTCATTTGTAAGATTTTTTTGTTCAAGCAGCTTACTGTCATTATAAAGAATATGTCCCCATAAACCTAATTTATTTAGTAATGTCACCGTTTCCTTGGATCTATAAGATGACATAATATAATTCAACAATAACTTTGAGTCATTGAATTGTGCAATCGATTTCAAAAATTTACCAATGATACGCTTAGTAAAGTGCATGCTCTGTATATGTGACTCATTAGGTAGCAAAGATATTATTTCAAACATTTCTTCTTGTAAACCATTATCTTGAATAATTTTTAGTAATAAACCGATAGCCTTTTGCGATTCTTCTGCTATTGAGATAGCATATTTTTTTATGTCGTTATTCGAGTTAGAAGAAATATTTTCCCGAACTTTATTTAGTCTTTCCATATTTAATATAAATGTTTCCATAAAAACATTCATATTTTTTGTTGAAGCCAAATAATATAATAAACAATTGCTAAATTTAATGAAACTTAGATCTCCATAAACAATTTGAGAATGGCCATCCTTATGCTCTCCCGAGGATACAGTTTCTACTTTTTTTAACAAAATCGAAAAATATTTATCAATGTATCTTAAGTCACCTAGTTTAATATTACTATTGATAATCATTATAATGGTTTCCAAATTATAAGAACTCATTAGCTGATCGAGATATCTATGTTCCTGAGATGGATCTTCCAAAAATAATTTAAATGAGGCTAAATTTCTTTCCGCCTCAGACCCCAATAAAAGTCTTCTGCAGAAGTATATGCTATATTTACAAGTAGATAACCTTATATTGTGCTCTATCAAAAAGTGATAATGTTGAAAAGATTCATTCCTTTCAACATTCTCCCAAAACCATTTATGCATTACAGATGGTAATCTCCACCCGCTTCTTTTTGTGTGATTTGGATGAGCGTCTGTAAGAAAATTAATCAATTCATAGAGTTTTTCTTTTTTATCTGATTTATTCAGAGATTTATTATTTATAATATCTTTTGTTAAATCTAATAAAACCAAATCAAATGTGCCCCCAATCGAGCGTAATAACTGTAATTTCATTTGTAGCTTATTTTTCGATTTTGAAACTACATTAATAGTTAACGGGCTATAACAATTTTTAAATCTCTTCAGAAGAATATTTTTTATTGCATTAATTTCTTTCACATTTGTAGTAGATTCTATTATATTAACAAGCTCTCTAGTACATTGTGAGTCTGGCTTCAAAAATTTTTTAATATCCTCATTTTTAATTAACGTTCGTACTTTGCTTCTAGGATTAGAATTATTCACTTTTGCAAACTCTGTTGACAGTTGCCTGACATAATAATTATTAACCTTAAGGTTTCGTTTCAACATCAACGAGCTGATCTTATCCAAATTTCTTACTGTTTTCAAAAATTGATCTCATGTGAACTATCTTAATATTCCCATTGTTCATTTATTTCCAATGAGCTTAATTTGACTTAATTGTTAATGATTAGTTAATGATTTAATAATACCTTTTATCAATCAAGATGATAAATAATTCATTCCATTTGGGATGGTATAATTATCATTATACACGAAATATATTGAATTTGTAATATAATTATTGGATCAAAATATATTTCAATGGTAATATATCCAAATTGAAGATATATATACCTTCGGCAATATAAGGTTAAAATTTCTTTCAAGATTAGTTATAAATACGCTATAATAATAACTCATAGAGTCTAACCAGAACGTGTTACACTAAAATACATTTATAATATTTGTTCCTTCTTTCAAATTGAAAAATATAAATAAATAATTGATTTTTACGACATATATAAATTGATATTGGATACTGGTCGCTGTTTTGCATATTTTATTAAATTCAGTTTAATATTTGAAGAAGAAGAAGGAGCAGGAGAAGAAGACGAAGATTAAACGTTGTATCTCGTATAAAATCAAAACGATTTACAAAATTAAAAATGGTTACTTCAAAGAAAATCAGCAACACAAATAAAGAAGAGGCTTCTTCTCAAGCAGTCGATAATCAAACTCCTGTTGCAACAAAACCTACATTAAATCAACATCCAGAAAGTGATAAATGTTCCTCATTTCGTAGAACGGAAGTCATAGGAAGAGGTAAATTTGGGGTTGTTTATAAAGGTTATCATGTCAAAACTCATCAAGTTTATGCAATAAAGGTTTTAAATCTCGACTCAGAATCTGATGAAGTAGAAGATGTACAAAGGGAAGTTCAATTTTTATCTTCTCTAAAACAATTTCCGAACATTATTAGGTACTTTGGTTCTTATTTGAAAGATACAAACCTTTGGATCATTATGGATTACTGTGCTGGTGGATCAATCAGGACATTGCTACGACCTGGAAAAATTGATGAAAAATATATTGGTGTCATCATGAGAGAAATTTTAATTGCATTACAATACATTCACAAAGATAATGTTATTCATAGAGACATTAAAGCTGCTAATGTTTTAGTGACCAATGAAGGTAAAGTTAAGTTATGTGATTTTGGGGTAGCAGCACAGTTGAATCAAACAAAACTAAGGAGGCAGACTATGGCTGGTACACCATATTGGATGGCTCCTGAGGTCATTATGGAAGGAGCATACTATGATACAAAGGCAGATATCTGGTCATTAGGTATTACTGGTTATGAAATTGCTACTGGAAATCCACCTTATTGTGAAATAGAAGCTTTGAGAGCAATGCAACTAATCACAAAATCAAAACCTGCCAGATTAGAAGGCCGCAATTATTCTACAGCATTGAAAGAATTTATAGCGTTATGCCTGGATGAAGATCCTAAGGAACGTTTAAGTGCTGAAGAATTACAGAAGACAAAGTTTATAAAAGCTCAAAAAGCAGTACCGACAGTGATATTGAAAGAATTAATATCAAGATACTTATTATTTAGAGACAAACATAACCCAAGAGAACATTCCTTTGCTGATGACGTTGGGAAAAATAATAATGAAGCAAGCGATAAAATTCAAGAAATTACTGATACTAAGCCTACAGCAAATGGAGAGTCGAATGATATGGATTTTAAATGGGATTTTGATTCTTTGACATCAAACGATTATATTATAGAAAATGATATCAATGTCGACATTATACCGGAAGAAAATTCTAATGATTGGACTAAAACCGAAGGTGACCAATTTAACTTTGCATATCCAGACGAAGACCAATACTATTACGGTCATACAAACAACAACAATACTCATCATATTCGTAAAACATATCAAGAGTCTACCATGGGTAAACAATACCATGGGACACTAATGAAAAATTCAACTTTAAATGCATATAATGCACAAACACATCAAAATACAAACAATTTCACTAGTAATTTACAAAGAACAGATTTTGGAAACAACGGCATTGTTGGTACTCACGCAACCAATACTACAGCCAATAAAGCAACAGAATCTAGAGCCACCAAACAATTATTGCAATTATTTGAAGATACTGATGTCATAAATGAAGAAATGAACATGGAAAAGGATATATATAATATACAGAAAAGCCACTCTCATGTTCAAACTTCTGATATACAATCAACTTCTTTAGTAAGTTCAAACAATCCAATTTTACGTCCACAATTAAGCATGATTAACGGAACAAATATTTCTAGTCATAGCATGGCAAGTTTACCAGTTTTGCAAACCAAATTTAGTAAGAATAAGTCTGGCCCAGGAAGTGTAGTAACCTCGGTAGCTACTCCAATAGAAATCGAGATACCCGAAGAACTGCCTGTTAGTTCAGTGAAACCTCTGTCAGCGGCAGAGGCGCCAATTGAAACTAAAACGAGATCAGCCACCGTATCCGTAGGAAATCCGAACCATACAAACCATCCAAACCTTTATAGACGATTAACTGTGACTGGCAACAATTTAAATTCCGGTCCCTTACCAATTAACAGAAAAGATTCTCAATTAAATAAAGGAATTAATGATGACGTACAAAATTCATCTAAAAATCACAGAAGGACACCAACCCCCCCTAATGCTACTAATGTGTCCAATAATCAATCGCCATCAAAGATGCTTACGGTATCTCCTAATGGAAATTCAGCAGGTGCTTACTACAATTCTGTTAAATCTGCACAAATGCCATTATTAGAGTCAAAAGAATCATTTACACAGCCTGTTACCTCTGGTGTAAATAATTCAACAGTAGCCGATGGTGAAAATAGTCGTGTTAAAAGGGACTTTAAACTAAATAATCCAAATTTAAAGTTACATATGCCATCTCCAACTAATATTGTTTCAAACAAGTTATTAGCTAATACAGGACAGGCGGGCGACAGTCCTGGCTTTGTTGGAGAAAATATCAACCAATTTGGATTCAACACCACGAGTACAGCAAATGTACCTGTTTCAATGACGCCCATAAACGAGAAACATATGGATTTCGGTTCTAAAATCAAAAGAAGCCAAAGTTTAAGTAAGGTCAAACCCTCCACCATTCAAGACAGCGCAGGAACCTCGGGAACCAGCCATCGCAGTAAAAAAGCTCCTACTAATGCCATAATTAACAACGGAGCAGAGTATATCGAACCAGGATACTTGTCAAGCGAGAGCCAATTGAACACAAGCAGCACAACTAGCAGCCACACAGGTTTGGTTCAAAGTATTCCTAATGTCCACAGTGCCGCCAGTAATGTCTCAAACCCGGCCAACTATTCACATAATAGCGGCAACAGCCTGAATAGTATCACCCCCAACTCGAAATTATGCATGTCGATGCCTCCTGTATCTATCCCCATCGAGCTATTTCTTGATGTAGACCCCACTAGCACGAATAACAAGAAAGAATATGTCTGGAAAGATCAAAAAAACAAAGTCCTCGATGAGTTAAAAAGTTTGCTGACATTGTTTGACGAAAATTTGTTTGTTTTAGAAACTTCCCTGAAGAAACAATTACACTCGGTGGAAAAAAGTCTCCCCACAAACACCTCAGGACCGGCAACTACGACCAGTGCTGCAGTCCCAGCCCACGCAGAACGTGAAGACGAACCCAACGAACCTGAACTACTCAGCACAACCCTCCAGCCTGGCGAACAAGACGTCAACACATAGACAGCTTCATCTTACCCGACTACAAGCGGAGAGATAGCGAGCTCTACCTCCACAAAACGACATACTCAACATATATACATATACCAATCCACTCACAAATCCCACATACATACATATATACACAAACCTAATCAAGCATTCTTACCGACAAGCACCTTTGTGCATACCCCCAACAAGATGACCTCATCCTGTGCAAAAAAACATTCCTCGACTTCACGACATCCAGCCCATGTCCCAGAGTCCATCGCTGTCCTTCCACCTATGTCGCACCTTACGTCACAGACAGATATGGCGTTCTTGCAAACCAACAGCCTGTTACAGTTCCTGTGGTTGGAGCGCCTAGCACGGCGGCAGAAGCTCACGGTCGCAGTGAAGTGGTTTCGGAGAGCTCGTACACGGTCCAGTCACATGATTCATTGTTCCCGAAGCAAGAGGCCGTTTTTCGTTTGCTGCTCTCTCCTTTTTAGTCTCCCAGGTGCTCTCAGGCGCCACCATATGCTCGGCGGAAGGAACACCTCAGTGTGCTATGTTTGTGTCGCACCAGAGATGGCAGATGCACAGAATAGAGAGAAAAAGAAGGAGAGCAAAGCGTAGACGCCATTGATAGCTCTCTGCCCGGTTAGCAGAAATGGCCTATTGTGGTAAAAACAATCCACATAAGGCAATGATATTCTATATAAGGTTTAGCAGGATTGGTAGCGCACGCTGTTTTCGGAAGAAGCTGCGGTCATACCACGCTGCGAGGAAATCTCTTGTGTTTTCACGGCCTTTTCCTCTGGAGCCTCGCCATTCGAATTTTTCTGCCGAGACTCTTGCGCAAGATTTTTAACATCCGTGGCACGAATGCGTGTGCGCAACATTGGGATTTGATTTAATTTTGATCTGGAAATAGCACTTGTTTGGTGCGGCTGTTTCTCTGCCTGCGAAGGTGTATCTGGTTTTCATCTCATATAATCGGTGATTATTTCTTTTTCTAGAGGGGCTGCGGAGTTTCTCTTGCCATCGACAGCTGATACAAGCATTATATATTTACTATTTATATAAAGATTATATATAAGCTGATTCTATTAAACAACAAAGTGACTAAAAGTTTGAATTCTTGCCCCTGGCCTGTTTGCTACAAATGGGACCTGTGTATAGAGCGATAGAGCGATAGAGACACAGAGACATCTACATCTGCGCACACCGAACGAACGAACGATCTATATAGTGGTGTAGACAGGGACACCAGTTTTAGGTCTAGTGGTCGTGTTTTGCTTTGCTTCTGAATTGAACTACTTTCGCTTTTCTCAACAACATACATTCAGGTGGTCTGGAGTGTCAATTAGCGCTTTTATTCCAATCTAATCTCAATATCTTTCCGCTTCCGGACGATAATTGCTAGCCGAAGTTCATATCCGCGCAGAGCCTAGTTTTCAGTGATGAGTTTGGACGTTTTGAAAGAGGGAAAATGTTTTGACGGTTCAACGGGTGTTGCCTCTACGAGCGGCAGCAATTTGAAGAACTTGATTGTAAATAAACCCAGGTCTAGAGCAACTAGTGCTGCATCGAGCAGCGGATCCAGGATTTCAAATGGCAGCAGGACTGTGGATTTGAATAATGTGGCAAGAAGACCGAGCGACAATCTGTTATTCAATGCGTTACTAGAAACCGATTCGGAGTTCAACAATGCCAGTATAGATATCTTTCCGCCTCAATTGAATAAGTACATAAATGATGGAAATCCAAAAAAAAATAGGCCGATATCAAATGATTCTATTTACACCAAGTCTTCAGAACTGTTTTCTGCTCGTTCATCAACGGGAACAATTTCAAGATCTTCTTCTAATGGGGAAACCGATGATATGAATTTACACTATGATACTGTTGCAAGTCTACAGCAACAAAAAGCAAAGATGTACTATAATAAGCCACCAGAGCTCGTGAATCAGGTTAATTTCCTTACGAGAACCTCATCCCAACCAACCATCTCCCCTTCGCAATCAATTGCAAATAATATGAAGTCTAATTTTGGTAGTAAAATAAATGTGAACAAAGGTCCCTCTGTTAAAACGCAAAATGTATCGCAAACCGGTACGTTGGGATCTTCTAACTACAATCGTTTTAAAAGCACACCTGCAATAACAGAAAAAGCAATATCGCAATGTACCAGACCTCAATCTCAAGCGTTAACTCCATCTCAACGCTACAGACTACGGAAAGTTAATACGGAATCATCGGTAAGAAAATCAGCAAAGGCAAAAGAAGAATTCTATGTAGAAAACGATATTAATGATAGTTTAGATGTAGATGATATAGATGACTGTATGATTTGGGATATCCCTATGGCATCTTATTCTACTACTTCTTTTCTTAATAGAAAAAGTAGTTTAAAGAAAAAAGGAAACAGAATAATGGTCAATTTAACCACGAACAATGCCAATGTGTCGATAGGATCAAATTTAAATCAAAATATTACAGGTTTCAATGCAGTGAAAAATAAGAATCACTTTAGCAAAGAAGATATTCATAGCCATTTGGATAGTAACTATGACTTTTTTGAGATGCCAATGACCCCAATTCCTGGCATAAGCAAACAGTCTGATATAAAATACATCCACGAAACAACAGCTAATCTGTCATCCTTGTACTTACATTCCTCCAATAAATTATCTGGTAACAAAATGTCTGCAAGAGCACAATCTGTCGACTTTTTACCATTGGAATTCAAAGAGCATTCAAAAAAAGGTTTTGAAGATTTACTGACGGTCTCAGAAGATAAACTAAATTTAGTATCAAGCTCAAGACCTCATTGGCTACCGCCTAAAGACTCAAGCGAGAGAAAAATACAAGAAAGGCAAATTTCAAAAACTATTAGCATTGCATCAATTGAACAGTTAGATAAAAACAAAAATATGGAAGTTAGGGCGAAAAATGATTTAATTAATCATGAAAAATTTGTATCACTTCTAGAGAGAGGGATAGTAAGAAATTCATCTATACAATCTTTAAAATCTATTATTTGGGATACAAAGTTGACAAAAGATTTGCGACTATCAATTTGGAACCAATTATTGCAAGGTAGCGAAAATTTTATTTCCAAGCATTTCTTTGAACCTTTTCAACATTTGCATACTATTCTATTAAATATGGATTTCCCTTTAACTAAACAAAGAGAGATCGAAAAACTAATTGCTAATAATATATCAATGAAATTAGGTGATAAATACCCTATATCTGATAAATTATTATGTTTATTAAAATTAAAATCGATTTCAAAACAAGGCATTTTACCAGGTGATGATCTACTTTTCCATCATTTACTAATTGAATATTTTGATAAGAATCCGATTTCAGAATGTAATTCCAAATCTAGTGAATCAATTTTATCTGAAATTTGGGATTTAGTTAATTTATTTCAACTTACATGTTTCAATGATAAAATTAAAGAAAAATATGACCATAGTATGATGGACAGGAATGGCGTAGTAGGACAGTACATTGCCAACAACAAATATTTTCAGAGTGAGTATAACATATCATGTTTAAATATTGGTAATTTTTGGCATATATTGGAAAGAATCGACCACTCTCTATTTTTATGGATATTTGACATTATTATCATCTCTAACGCACAAGCATTTAAAAAGAAAACCTATTCACAGCTGGAAGAAGAATATAAAGAAAAATCCTGGGAATATTATAGGTCAAAGAATACAGTATCCAATTACAAAATATTAGTATCTTTAACTTTATCTGTTTTGTTGAATTATCATTTTGGTTTTAATGACTTGATTAAATTATCATTTTTGGAAGACAAAAATTTTTGCATCCCAATGACCACTGACGAAAAAAGTGATGAGAATGAGATTAACACTTTATTCGTAAAGAAATGGCAACATTACTACAAAAAATTTTAAAATATCTTAAACTAATTCCACTTACATGAATTGATAGCACTTGACTTTAGCATTATAAACTAATATTTGCATCGTTACCTATACTTAAAAATAACCACAAATGTTTTTTTTATTAAGAAAATAATATTACGTGGCAGAAGAAATCCCTTTTCTGACACTTTAAATTCGAATAATTATATAGCCTTTGTAAGTGGTCTCAACTATTAACAATTTACAATTCATTTAATAAATAAATAATATTCATTTTCAAAATAACTCTATAGTTAAATAATAATCAACAATATAAGTTCTCATATAATGTTCTTTTAATTACAAAATGTTCCGTTAAAAAGCTGATCGGAAAAAATTCTTAGACATTAAAAAATGAAAAGTTTCACAAGCGAGAATTATGCAGTGAGCTTTTTCAATTTAATTATGCCAAGTTTTAACATTCAACTTTGAAAAAGTAAAATTCACTTTTAATTAAATCTTTTAATATACTTGAAGGTATACTTCTATACTTCTCCATGAGTTATATTAATGGTTGACTGCTATTCAAACTTTACAACATAACAAATAAGAAAAACCGCGATATACCAATATAGTAGTGATGATACGGTGGGCTAACGACGTAACTATATGCAGCTACATTTCATTTATATTTAGTGGTATTTCATTCATTGCATCATTCATTTCTCTATTTCCTCAAATATTACAAATATATCATGAGAAATCAGTTGACGGTCTTTCAATCTTATTTTTAGGCTCGTGGGTTTTAGGTGACACCGTAACCTTAGCAGGTGCTATTTTGACTGACCAGTTAACTTTTCAAATCATATTAGCTTTCTATCATTTATCCAACGATCTCTTCGTCTGCGGTCAATACTATTATTATGGTGTACTGCATAAAAAACATTATTCAAGCATTAATAAAAACGATCATTACAAATATAATAATAGTAAAAACCAGGGTGGCTTTACTATGCTAAGCACCATAGTCGGATTTTTTAGTCATTTCACAAAAACAAGAGCCAGTGCCCTTAACTCATCATCATCTGAACGGAACGAATCCATCGGCTATGTTTTATCTTGGTTAGGGGCGTCATTCTATATTTTCTCAAGGTTGCCACAATTGATCAAAAATCACAAACGGAAGTCTACTGATGGTATTTCACCCATTCTCTTTTGGATGATTGTGGTCAGCAATATTGCATACATTATAAGTATTTTTACAAGTGTTGAATTTGTAACAAATGATAATAAAGAAGAGTTCATCATCAATGAAATGCCTTTTATAATAGGGAATAGTGGTACAGTGATATTTGATTTAATTTATTTTTACCAACATTACTTTTTGTATAGGCACAACCGTATCGAGACATTAAATATTAATGAGGATCATGAAATGAATATGGACGAAACCCTAGATTTTGATATAAAAGAGGAAACCAGCGGTTTGAAAAATATAAATAGTAAGCCCAACAATTCAGCTCCCATAATCCTGCATGGTAGGGACATCGAATTGACGACTTTGAATAGCAATGACATGAAAATAAAGAACAAAATAGAAAAAGAAGAACAAGAAATCAATAGATACAAGAGCAATTCAAACGACAATGATGCTCTTGAATAATCTCGAGAGTTAAAACAAAAATTAAGCTGAGTTCGAAACAGAGGATTATTCAAGTTTACAACAATAGAGACACTGATATATATGAGTGCGAATATCTCCCATACTGTTACTCTGAAATACTAAATAAGCCCTAGATCTGAAACCCCTATGATGGCGCATCTGGTTCAAAATATTTCAATAGATATAATAATAGACATTAGTACATATGTGTTCCCCTAATAAGGAGGACATACCTACAAATAGCGAGATTCATCAAATTTATAGATCCTTCCTCAGTTAAGACCATATATAACTATAAAAAATAAGATCCCAGTACTCTCTTTCCGATTTCTTGAACACTTTTTTGCTTGCTGGCTATCCATCATTTAGCTTTTATCCTAATAAACACATTAAATACCGCACTGAAAAAAATAAATTCGCATAATGATCAATTTCACTGGAAATTCTTTCTTTTCAGACAAACGAACATTTGGCAAAACGCATCCCAGAAAACAAACCACTTTTGTCGCAAGAAACGATCGTTAGAATAATTATATCATCCTTGCAACTTATTAACACCAACTTAGCAGTTCTTGTCATTTTCCATAAAACCCTTCTCTCCCAGTAAAAAACTAGTGTATTTACAACATTAAAGACAAAACATCCTACTTGATTGTGGCAGAAAAACAAAATATCCACAGTCTCGAGACATATATTCGAGCAAAATTAATTAAATGAGAACGTTCTCACTTAAAAAGTTGGGCTTCTCGTAATAAGAAATGTTGGTCCAGACGACCTCTAAAATATAAGCATTTTTCATACTGTATAGATACTGAGTTCAAGATAGATTTAATTAGCAAAATGGTGTTTTTGATACTTCAATATCTTGCTTTTTTTTCTCTTTTTCTTTTCTCTGTATGTCTACTTAACGTTTTTTTATTTAAAAGTTGCTCGTTCTCTAGAAGTTTCTTTCATAATAGCAGTAATTTGATATTTTCATTATTTACTGTACGATACTTTATCTTTACGCCAGCAACAAAGGCTAGAAATAGGTGCTTGATTATTAACGATATTTTGTAATAGTATACTGATATCTGGTGTAAACTACCATAGTTTATAAATTTCTATATACCCAATTTCGTGTAATATGTGTAGTATTAATCATTACAATGGATATTGACCATACAAATATTGATTCGTAACAGGGTCTTTCTGTTAGATAGGGTGTATTCAACACTTTATGGACTTATTCGCTTTTGATGAGATTACTAAGATACCATGTTTTCTTTTTATCTGTTTTGTAATTCTTGCAATTGACAATTTTTGATTCGATCCATTATCGAAACATATATAAATAAGCTTGATTTTTGTTCTAAAAGTATTGATCGTTCTAGTTTTAAGTATCTTCAACATTCTGTTCAACAGAAGACAGAAAACCAAAAACAAAACACTGCATTTTTCAGTTTGTTTTAAAACGTTATCATAAATTTCATTTAATACACATATACATACATACACAATGGCTCACAATAAAGTCACCATCATTGGTTCTGGTCCAGCTGCTCACACCGCTGCTATTTATTTAGCTAGAGCTGAAATTCCTCCAGTTTTATATGAGGGTTTATTTGCAAACGGTATTGCGGCTGGTGGTCAGTTAACCACCACAACTGAAATTGAAAACTTTCCAGGTTTTCCAGATGGTTTAACTGGTAGTGAATTGGTTGAAAGAATGAAACAACAATCTGTCAAATTCGGTACCACTGTCATAACTGAAACTGTTTCAAAAGTTGACCTATCATCTAGACCATTCAAATTCTGGACTGAGTTTAACGAAGATGCTGAGCCAAATACTACTGATGCTTTAATTTTAGCTACTGGTGCTTCTGCCAAGAGAATGGGTGTTCCAGGTGAAGAAAAATACTGGCAACAAGGTATTTCTGCCTGTGCTGTATGTGACGGTGCTGTTCCAATTTTCAGAAATAAACCTTTAGCCGTTGTTGGTGGAGGCGATTCTGCTTGTGAAGAGGCTGAATTTTTAACAAAATACGGTTCCAAGGTCTACTTATTGGTCAGAAAAGACTTTTTGAGAGCTTCAACTATTATGCAAAGAAGAGTTGAAAAGAATCCAAAAATTGAAATTTTGTATAATACCGAGTTGAAGGAAGCCAAGGGTGATGGTAAATTATTACAATCATTAGCTATTTTCAACAACGCAAAGAACTCAAACTCTGAATTACCAGTTAATGGTTTATTCTACGCCATTGGTCACACCCCAGCTACTGCCATTGTTAAGGGCCAAGTCGATCAAGATGAAGTTGGTTACATCAATACCGTTCCAGGCACTTCTTTAACATCTGTCAAGGGTGTATTTGCTGCTGGTGATGTTCAAGATTCCAGATACAGACAAGCTATTACTTCTGCTGGTTCAGGTTGTATGGCTGGTTTGGATGCTGAAAAATACTTACAAGAATTATATGACTAGATTGAATAAATTAATATAATATAATATCTAATAAATAATCCAAAATAATAAAGTATAGTAATTTTTAATGAATATTGTTAAACAGTATTAAGAATATATGTACGTCGTTTTTAAACAGTAAAATACATTGGTATGTATGAGTCTTCGAATTTTTCAGAAGCTCGGTAGAGTTTAATGAAAAAATATATATATATCATAAAAGATAAAAACGTTATATAGTAATAGGAGTGTATAATGTCATAACAGAAAAATATTACATCAATTGTTGATTCTGAAATTTATGTAGCTTATATTAAGTTATTTTTTTACAAGAATTGCTCTTGTTTTATGAATTGGTGTTTTATTGAGAACAGACTGTAGCGAAATTGGATAATTGGAAAGAACTATGGAGAAGAAAAACTTGGTTTCATATACTAAAAAATTGTTAACTCATCCACCAACATTGAGCTCAACAGAATTACATGATGCAATTACTTTAATACTAGAAATATTACAGAAATGTAGTTCAACAACTACTGATTCTGATTGTATATTAAAAGAATATGTTCAAGTGTCTTCATTTTTGACTAGTTTGAGAACTACAGGCTTAGATCATAAAGCCGAGTACATATCTGAAGCAGCTGATGCAGTTCTTTGCTTTTCTGATTTGGTGAACCCAGAATCATTAATTGATAAAAACTCAAGTGGTTTTACAGTGTTGGATATCGTTGGCACAGGAGGAGATGGACAAAACACATTTAATGTGTCTACCTCAGCAGCAATTGTTGCCTCTGGTATAGAAAATCTTAAAGTATGTAAACATGGTGGAAAAGCGTCCACTTCAAACAGTGGTGCTGGTGATTTAATATATCAGTTGGGTTGCGATTCCTCGAAGCTTAACGCCGAAACGGTACCTAAAATTTGGAATAACAAGAACAATACTTTTATGTTTTTATTAGCTCCATATTTCCATTCTGGTATGAAATACGTAGCTGATATTAGAAAATTGTTAGGTATACCGACAATTTTTAATATTTTAGGACCACTTTTGCATCCTGTCCATGCTGTAAATACAAGAGTTTTAGGAGTGTATTCCAAAGAATTGGCTCCAGAATATGCTAAAGCTGCCAAGTTAGTATACCCAAATAGTGAAATATTTGTTGTTTGGGGTAATATAGGACTAGATGAAGTTTCTCCAATAGGAAAAACTACAATTTGGCATGTCAGTCCAACTTCTAAAGAAATAGATAGTTTTGAAGTCGAACCTTCTATGTTTGGTCTGAGGGAACATGAGTTGTCAGAATGCATATCGTATGGTCCTAAAGAAAATGCCACTTTGTTGAAAGATGAGATTTTGTCTGGGAGCCATAAGTTAGGTGATAATCACCCAATATACGATTATATTTTATTAAATACTGCAGTATTATATTGTTTGAGCCAATCTAGCAGAGATTGGAAAAGGGGTATTGAAGTTGCCAATGAAAGCATTCAATCGGGTTCTGCATTAAGATCATTAAACCGTTTCATATCAAGTGTTCAAGATCTGTAATATATTTACACACAGGCGTTCATCAGATAATAAAATCATTTTTGTATTCTATATAGTCCAACATTATGCAATCATCGAAAGACTCTCTCATAAGATGAACATTATTCAAAATCTACACACACCGACATATATATGTATGTATGTATGTATGTGTTACTGTTGCGGTCTTATTGAATCATACATACGCGTAAAGACCTACTATAGTATACAACTTTCTCTTTTGCGCTTTTGGTGTTTTCGCATTTTTTTAATTTGTGTTAATTTGTATAATCACGTCAAATAATAAACAACAAACGAGTAATGAACCAGATTCTAACCACAAAATAATTTTGCCTACATGGATGACCTTCCTGTTGAGTTCTCAATTGATTAAATATTCTTATGTCAATCATAAATTAATTTGCTATACAGTACTCATATATAAAAAGCATCGGTTATATAAATTGGCTTCTGCATGGATCAATAATAACAAACCATTTCAAAAGGAAAACAAACATCCATACATATATATTATTTATATATATATACGAGTAATTTAAGTTAAAAAGAACAGCTGATTGAAACTCTGATATTGGGATATTTGTTTTTTATAAGACGTGTATATTCTTACGTATTGAATTTCACATTTTTTGCAATATGAATCAATCGAATGACCACTCACAACGGATAAAAACATTGGAATTCACGCCCATTGGTCAGGCAAAACAGGCTCCAAAGAGGCCATTAGAGTCTCCAACACGTAATACAGAAAATAATGATATTAGAGATATAACAGCAACATCCCCACCAAGAAAGTATCAAAGAATGAATCCAGATGATACTTTGAATTCAGTTAACATATTTAATGAGTCTCTTGAGTTTGATGAGGTCATTCCAGAACTATCAAATTCTATTTTAAATGAATCTGATTCTAATAAGAAGGATGTGAATGAATTCGGAGGCAGAAATTTAGGTAATGAGTTAAAGGAAAATGCCTCAACATCGAACCCATTGAAAGAACAACAAGAGCAAGTTCAATCTCTTATAAAAGAAAATTATAACTTAAAAGCTAAAGTTACTAGTTTATTGAAATATTTGAACACAGTAATGAATAAAGGTGAATTGCAAAAGACTTTACCTCTACTAGATGAAATTAATGAATTAAAATTGTTAATCAGTAAGAAAGAACAAAAAATTCATGATATAAAAGTTAAATGTGATGATCTAGTTACTCAAAATAATATTTTACAAAAACAATCCGAGGAATTAGAAGCATCACTAACAGAAAAACCTAAAACTACCAATAACAATAAGGAAGTTCATAATATAAATACTGAAAATGAGAAGCGTATACAAGAATTAGAATTGAAACTTTTGAACTCAAAAGAAACTATAAATAAGGAATTAAATATTACTGCCAAAGAATTAAATACGTTTAAAAACAGATGTTCTGAGTTTGAAAAAGCAATTGAAGAAAAAAATAAAATCATTAATTCCAAAAATGATTCCATAAGTTCGTTGGAACAAAATTTAAATGAAATAACTAGAGAGGTTGAAAATCTGCAAGAATTATTGAAACATAAAGAGGAAGTAATAAAGGAATATAAAGAAAAGTATGCTAAAATTCCGGAAACAGAAAATAATGATAAATTCATGTTAATTCAAGATGAGTTAAACTTAAAACTTTCTGAAATTGATGATTTAGAAGCAAAATTAAGTGCTTTGAAACAAATGAATAAAAACTTGAAAGAGAGCTTGGATATAAAGAAAAATGAATTAAGTAAAGTGAGCTCAGAATATGAAAAGTTCAGGTTAGATAATGAAGTTAATATGGATCAGGTTAAAGATACAGATATCAGATTGAAAAATCAAGTTAATGAAATAAGAAATAAAAATATTGAATTAAATTCTAAATTATTACAAATGAATGAAGAGAATGAAAACTTAAATGATGAATTGATGTCACTGAAGAATAAGATAGAAAAATTAGAAAAGGATAATGAAGATAAAGTTCAGGAGCTTAGATCGATTAAAGTTTCAAATAGCAATAATGTCATCAGCCTTAAAGAGAAAAATAGTAATTTAGAGAGAAAATTTAAAGAATATATTGATGAGAAAACAGCTGAAATTGAAGCACTTAAAAAACAACAAACTGAAGCAGAGAAAACTCAATCTGATATAGTTGAAAAGTTAACGAGACAATCACAATTCTTAAAAAAAGATTATGAAAATAAAATCAATGATTTGGAAAAGAAATTGAAGACTGACGTCACTGATCTTTCTTCAAATAGGGATTTAATAAAAAAAGAGTATAATGAAAAAATAGATTCACTGAACATTGAACTTGAAAAAAATAAAAATCTTTTAAAAAATTCTGATCAACTTGTAAAAGAGCTAAAGAATCAATTAATTGAAAATGTTACAAACTCTTCTCAAAAGATGGCAAAACTCACAGAATCCAAAAATAACGAGATAGAATCGTTAATATATCAAATAGAATCTTTAAGAAGCAAATTTAAGAAAGAGAAAGAAGAATTATTAAATGAACAAGAAAAAGAAAGACAAAGTTATCTTAGAAAATTAAAGGAAGAGAGATTATCCACTGAAAGAGAAAAAGATGAGTATGATAACTTGTTATTAAAATCGAATGCAGAAAAAAGTGCACTCTTGGATTCCAAAAGAGAATTAGAAGATAAACTGAATATTAAAATAAATTCATTGAAAAAAAAACTTCAATTAATTCCCAATAATAATAGTGAAGTAGAAAATTTGAGGTCAGAAATAAGAGATAAAAATGCAGAAATTAAAGAGCTCTCGAAAAAATTAAATTCTATTAACGATGCAAACAATGCACTTAATGATGATTATTTGAAAAGTAGAACAATAAATAGAGAATTGAAACTTGAATTAAAAAAAATTGTCGATGAATATAATAATATTGCAAAGAAATATAGGACATTAAATGATGAATTTCTAACTAAGACGACAACCAAAAGTGAACTAGACGAAGCAAAGGCAAGTATTCTGGTCCTTCAAAATAAATATAATATGATGAAGAAGGATTTTCTAACGAGGTTAGATGAATTGGGAAACGAGAATGTTAAACTTGAGAGTAAAGTTAATTTTCTATCTAATAATGACAGACCGTTTTCGTCTGATATTAAATCATCAGATTCTTCTCAAAATAGGGCAGACTACTATCGTCTTAAATATAACAATGAGGTGCGAATGAATAACGATTTGCGTGTTATAAACGACTACTTAAATCGCGTAATGAAGATAAGTTCTCAACATTTACGTTTGGATATATTGAAACTCGGTAATGAAACAAACTTAAACTACATTGAAGCTTTTGACAATATTGGCAGAGATAAAATTGACATTAATAGTGAAAATAATATGTATTACCCAAGGTATAATCATCCTCAAAGCAGGAATAACTACTCAGGTAACAATTTAAATAGGTATCGTAAGAAATTTAAAAGTATTGCATTGGTTGTCCAGGCATGTATAAGAATGAGAAATGTGGCGTCTACAAGTAGAATGAACAAAATGAAAATCGATTATCTACAGAAAAAAATTGCCATGGACGATGACAGAATAACCTGGTGATTGTCTACATCATATAACACGGTCATATAACATTAGCATTCATTATCTTTAAATTATATATGTAATATTATGCATTAAAGAACTTTTTATAAGTAAAAAAGATAGTTTATTATCATAAATCCTTTCAGCTTCATGACCATGACATTCTTTAATATTGCCCAAAGTGTATCAAAAGTACATCTGCTTCATTAAACAGCTACTGATTTATTTCTGAATAATCTAAAATCACTTGATTTAAACGTTCCTTAAATGTACTTGTGATAACTTCAATTTGATCCAACATATTATAATAGTTTTCTAAATCTTCACATTTACCCAGCAGTTCCTTAAACTCTGCAATGTTTTTATCCACTATATCCTCAATAATATCCTTTGTGATCAATTGATGTTTTTTTTTACAAAGCTCATTTGTTTGCAATTCAATCATAGATATATAATCCTTAATCCTATATAGAAGGTAATCAAAATCTACGCTCAATTTATCAACACCCAAATTGTCTTTTGATTCAGCACGGTCATCCCCCAAGTTCTCCATAATCAATGTAGGGCAAAATAAAATAAAAACCTAGTTGGAAAATCAATCTTTAGAGTTTCTTGGGCATTCAAAAAGAGATTACTTCCGAAAAACGATTGTGGTTCTATTGCAGTGCTAATTGGGACCAGTAAGAGGGATGACAAACCAAAACAGCCTTAGCTTTTTTACTATTATTCACCATAAAACAATTGTTTTATGCATTTGACTTAAGGAACTTTTCATATTTTTTATGCTGACCTTAGGGTTTTACAATTTAACCCTAATATAATAATAGGGTTGTATTAACCCTAGTTTTTATTAAAATGTTAGCCGGGTAATTTAGAATGTCAATTTCCAGAAAACAACACATTTCGAAAAAGGAGCTAGCTAATAGTATATTATATGTCACTTTTTATGAAACATTTTACTATTCATGATCAATAATAATATTCAATAATTGTATTAACTATTCAATATATGTAATTCTCTGTTAATGAATATCACAGAGCATTTTTGAAAGGATATTCCTATCTTGAAGAAATACCTTTGTTTAAATTATGTTCGATTTGTCTATCTTTATTCTTGTTCTTGTTCTTTAGTTCCTACTTAGTCTTTTACATTGGAATTTTACTATAAGATCGAATTGGTACTAGTCGGTGTTGCTTCACACATTGATTAATTTGAGATGTCTGGTATATATTTATCGGATGCTCCCGTAAGAAGACAACATAACACCAGTAATCCATTATTAAGAAAAATCCAACGTGCTTGTAGAATATCGTTAACAGAACCTGATTTAGCTTTAAATCTTGATGTTGCCGATTATATTAATGAAAAACAAGGTGCTACTTCAAGGGATGCAGTCATTACAATCGCTAGATTAATTAACACTAGAGACACGCATACTTCTGTGTTTGCTATTGCATTATTGGACGTTTTAGTCAAGAATTGTGGCTATCCAGTACATTTACAAATTTCAAGAAAAGAGTTTTTAAATGAGTTAGTTAAAAGATTCCCAGAACATCCTCCATTACGTTATTCCAAAGTACAAAGATTAATCTTGACTGCTATTGAGGAATGGTACCAAACTTTATGTAAACATGCAACATATAAGGAAGATCTGGGATTTATTAGGGATATGCATAGACTCTTAAAGTATAAGGGCTATGTATTTCCAAAGTTAGATGAATCTCAGTTATCTGTTTTGAAACCTAATAATAATTTGAAGACAGCAAGTGAAATCCAAAAAGAACAAGAAATTGCTCAAGCTGCTAAATTGGAAGAACTGATCAGACGTGGTAAACCTGAAGATTTGAAAGAAGCAAATAAATTAATGAAAATCATGGCGGGTTTTAAAGAAGATAATGTAATTGAAGCTAAACAAGCAGTTATTCATGAATTAAACAAGCTAAAACGTAAAACTGATCTTTTAAACGAAATGTTAGGCTCACATGATTTGGATTTGAATAATGAAACCGTTCAAGAATTATATGGTTCTTTGAAATCTGCTCAACCAAAGTTTCAAAAAATCATTGAAGAAGAACAAGATGAAGATAATGAGTTAGTCCAGGATTTACTAAAATTCAATGACAATGTTAATAGAATTTTGGAGAAATTTGCGCTCTTAAAATCTGGTAATTCTCAAGCAGCATCTGAAATTAATCTTGAAAACTTATCTACAGCAATTCAACAAAACAAAAGTGGTGCTTTGGCAAATGAAATCAATTTATTGGATTTTGATGAAAACACAGAATCTTCTTCTCCAGGTCCAGAAGTCAAAGGAATTAACACTTCATCAATTGACCCATTGGCTGATTTATTAGGTGATTTGAATGATTTGAACATATCAACTCCTGCTGCAAACTCACCTAATTTTGGATTGGGTGGTGATATTGTTTTGGGAAGCGCGCAACCAACTGCTGCCGTAACTAATACTACCGCTAATCAAAACAATTCTTTGGATTTACTGGGTGATTTTTCATCTACTGGATCTCTAAATTCAAACCAAGCACAAACAAGGATCCTCGTAAACCAATCCGCCAATATTAAATTTGAGTTTCAAATTTCAAGAGATAATGATAATACAATTAAGATCAAATCATTTTTTTCGAACTTGAGCTCTTCAGCTATAACCGATTTAGCTATTCTTTTAGCAGTTCCAAAGTCAATGAATTTAAGATTAAACCCACAATCATCAAGCTCATTGCAGAGTTTTGTAAATGATGGAGTCACTCAGGATGTTTGGATTGATAATGCACCAGCTAATGCAGTGAAACCAGTGAAATTGAAGTGGAAAGTGTCCTATAATATGAATGGATCTCCAATAGAAGAGACTGCAATTTTCACATTACCAAAAATTTTATCTTAAAATTCAAAAGAGATAAACCTAGTTACATCTGGTTACCCCCAGTTACTTTCCAATTGTAAAATTGAATGCACTTTACCAATCCAATCATTTCTCAAAAGAATTAAATATAAGAAATGATTACCTATAAACAGATTTTAAATAAAACAAAAAAATCAAAATGCAAATATACTCTTAAAATACCGTTAAATTTAAATAATGATAATTAATACAAACTATTTACTTCTGTAATCTTTGTAAAATTTCTTGAGGTGTCGGTGAATTCATTGATTGGTTGTTAGATGAACTGCTTGTGAAACTTCTATTCTGAAGGTGAACATTAGGAGTGTCTAGTAAATTAAAACCATTATTATTGTTTCCATTGGGAGCCAGTGGACTCTGTTGGGAGTTTGGAGACAAACCCGAATCAGAACTTAATCCGAGATTGTTTATAGTGGTAACAGGTGTTAGAGCCGATGACCCTTGAGTTCCAGAATTCATATGCTGTGAAGTCATGGGTTGGTTAATCTGATTGTTTTGATTTTTCTGTTTTTGCAATTGCTGTGCTTGATGTAAACGTAACTGTTGTTGCTTAAAATTTTTAAGATAATTATGAGCAGTCCTGATTGCCATTTCAGGAGTCATATCAGGTTTTTGTTGCAAAATCTTCCTTGCATAGGTCTCAATAATTTCTTTCTCTGTAAATTGTTTTTGACCTAACGCCTGAGAAGAAACTTGATTTGAAAGTGGAATAATCTGCTGAGGCGATGGTTGGATACCTTCCGTTAATATATTTGGTTGCTGTGGTAAAAATCCTTGGTTAGTGAGAGCAATGTTATTGGTAATATTAACTCCGGCGTTGTTGCTAGATATATTATTGTTAAAATTATTCAATGACTGAGAACCAGAAGACTTAATTTGCTGCGACTGCAACGGAGTCCTCTTTTGATGTGACTCCTGCTGCTGATGTGACTGTAGCTGTGATTGTGGTTGTTGCTGCTGTTGCTGCTGTTGCTGAGGTGATTGCTGTTGTTGTTGAGATGATTGTTGTTGCTGTTGCTGTTGCTGTTGCTGTTGCTGTTGCTGTTGCTGTTGCTGTTGCTGTTGCTGTTGCTGTTGCTGTTGCTGTTGCTGTTGCTGTTGCTGTTGCTGTTGCTGTTGC